>OX030948.1:39363727-39808727 GCA_943735915.1 Pherbina coryleti
TGTTGTTTTATTGTTGTTGTTGTTGTTGGTGTTGGTGTTGGTGTTGATGTTGGTGTTGGTGTTGGTCTTGGTGTTGGTGTTGGTGTTGGTGTTGGTGTTGGTGTTGGTGTTGGTGTTGGTGTTGGTGTTGGTGTTGGTGTTGGTGTTGGTGTTGGTGTTGGTGTTGGTATTGGTGTTGGTGTTATTGGTGTTGTTGTTTTTAATGTTGTTTTGTTGTTGTTGTTGTTGCTTTTGGTTTTTTTTATTTTATTCTCCATTGGTTATGCTTCTCTTTGGTGCATTAACTTAGCTTTAGCTGCAAGCAATTAATCTAGCAAAAGTTCTCACATATGCTCTCATTAGGCGGTTCTCTGAGGGGCATCATGACGCCAGAATTTTTTTTTAATTTTGTCACGTGCCCGAAGACCTCATCTTCATTTTCCTTCCTTAAAATTTACCGTTACGTCAGTAGTCACAGAGTTAAAATTCCATGCAACGTTTTTTCATGGTTGTAGCATTCTTACTGCATTATGTGGTTGCAACCCTGAAATGATGGTACTAAGAATTTTTTGTAATTTAGTTGTAAGGCATAATAACACATCTATGCTTTCCTAAAACAAAATTTACCACAGCACGTCTCTTGAGTGGGTAATAATTCCATGCAACGATATAACATTTCTGTTACATAGGCTGTTATACTAATATTTACGACCTCAGGACTTCAGAATTTTTTTTTTTATTTTCATCATAAGGTCAAGTATAGATCCTTCATTTTCCTTTTCAAACATTTATCATAGCTTATATACGCACCGAGTAAAAATTCAATGCAACGCAGCTTTATTTTTGTAATGAAGTCAAAAAATTTACCTTTATGGTCGTATCATTTTTTTAGTCATAGCTCTTATACTCAGCGAGTAACAATTCAATATATCGCCGATGAATTTTTAAAAAAGGCATTTTTCAACCTTTTTGGAAACCTCAAAATGGTTCTAAAATTAATTAAATTTAAATCACGAATATTTCGAGAATTTGTTCTGATTGAAAAACTCAACTGATGCCATTCTACGACTGTAAATTAAATTTACGTGACCCGGCGGTTTCGTATCTTTTTCACGTCCCTTCAAATGATAACTTTTTTTATGAAATATATCGACCTTTTCTTTTTACGATCTGATTTGTATGAATTTTTTGTTTATTTTTCGGCACTAGAGGGGTTTTAACGCCCCAAATTTTAATTTTGAAGTGTTGCTATAATTTTTTCACAACCACTTCATTTCTTCGTTTTCTTTTTATGTGAACAAAACACCATGAAAATTCTTGCAAATTGCCAAAAACAGCAACTCTTATGGGAGCAACAAATGTTCCGTTGATGCAATAAGTGTTGTCAATTGCGTTTTTTTCTGTTTTTTTCTCCTTTTTTTTTTTGAAACTACAAAGCCAAAAAAAAAAAACAAAAAATACAATAAAAGCCACATAAAAACCTTAAAGTCTGGGAATGTTTATAAGTGGCAACAAGAGAATATGAAAAATAAATTTTGTTCTATAGTCAGGGGCGCACCCAGAAAAAAATTTTGGGGGGTGTTCTTTTATTTTAATTTATAGACTTATTCAAATTTCATATTTAATATTTACAGTACAAAGTCAATTATTCTTTTATTTTGTGCCATTGAATTTAATATGTCCTCAATAATAAAATTGAAATTAATCAAGGCATTGAAATTTTATGAAATTTTAAGAGATTCTTCCAATTTCATATTACTTTCTATGTGGGGTTAGCGTAACTTTCATACGAGATCGCTAATTTGCATTATGATCTTTATATCTATATCTATACTTCTATACTTTATACTTTTTTTACTTTTTTTATTATATAAAAGGCGTCTCTCGAATTTTCATCGTTCAATCAAGGGGGTAAATGCTGAACCGATATTAATAATTCTTTCACTATTCAATTGCTATAATAAGCGACCCTGCTACTGGGTACTACGTTTTTGGTAAATCTTTTTATTTAATTATTTAAGAATTCATGCATTTTAATCCATGCTGCCATTGTATAAGCAGCACGAAATAACAGCAAACAATAGCTTAAGCTCTTTGTTGAGAGAGAGAGGTGAAATTCTACAACTCACCGCGCTGGTCTCTTGAGTGGATAGTTGCACTCAGTTAATTCCTGCAACAGTGTAGCCATAAGCCCAATATATCGTATTTATTTGCGTGCCACTCTTTTTATTTCAATATCTACTGAGTTAAATAATCCAATAAATATATTGAGATTAATTTCACAGCATCTTTATACATAAAAATGAATAGTGGTTTGTTCGGATGCTTAAAACTTAAAAACGACTGAACCAAATTGGATACTTCCTTCTGTGAGTTTGTTCATAATTGTTACGCGAAGGTTTTGGAAAAAATTCACAGAACATTGGACAAGGAGGCGGGGCACCTCAAATACAACCCAAATCTACAATAGCGAATATCTTTAAATTTATGGTTGCATAGCATCGGAATTCGGTGTTCTACCTCAATTTAGAAGTGCCATTCCACAGGTAAAATTCTATGGGTGTTGGACGTGGGGCGTGTCACTTTTTCAGCAGACCAAATTTTCGGTATAGCTTTCAAGCTATAAGTCACACATCAATGAAACTTGGTAAGAGCGTACTATTTAGTCGCGTCCTTCGACTAGCAAAATTGAGCAAGCATTGGAAAAGGGGGACAACGCCCATATAATTAAAAATATGATATCGAAGAGCTTTGGAAATGTCGCATAACAATAAAACTCAGAATGGAATTACTATTAGGTGATGTCCTTCTATGTACTAGAAAACTGAGACGGACTTTGGAAAAGAGGGTGTGGTTCCGCCCATACAAGCTAAATTTGTGATATAGAATAGAATGGAGATATAGAACTTGGTGATATCCTTCTACTGGAAAACTGGGACAGACAGGTATTACCATGTATAGTGGTTTGCATGTACGTTGAGTGTTTTAACGTTATCTTTTTTTGGGCCATCTTGAACACCAGAGGGCGCTGTAGTACAAATTTTTTGCAAAACCACCTTAAACTCCCAAAACTTTCATGCGATTGGAATGAAAATTGGTATCTGATATCTTTTTAGACCCATCTTGAACACCAGAAGGCGCTGTATTATAAATGTTTTTAACCACCACCTCAAACTCCCGAACCGCTCATGCGATTAGAATGAAAATTGGTATATAGTGGTTTTCAGGTACGGTGAGTTTTTTTTATCTTCTTTGATCCACTTTGGACACCAGATGGCGCTGTAGTATTGCCGCCATGCAAAACTGGCTAAATAGAATTTTTTGCTATTTTTGTAGGTAATATTTTTTCATAAACCGACTTCATTTTTATATATTTTTCAAACTTGAACTTATACGTTGTGTATTTTAATAAATGAAGTATATAACCAGAAAATTTGGTAGCGTTATATAGAAAAATGGCTTTGCAACAGTCAAAAATGCATAAAAGTGGGAAACATTAAGCCAGATTTGCTCGCCATTGTAGTTGCTGGGTGCAGCAACGCGCGCCGGGAAAAAGCTAGTTTTAAATACAAGCTTATAATATATTGAAATTCATAACGATGGCCCCAAAATCTCTGCTGTGATCGTCATTACAATCAGACATATAGACGGAAATAAACCGATATAATTGCACAGAGCCAAAAACCACCACATAAAATCAATAAGACCACCAAATTGAGATATTTTATTAGGTTTTCTTATTAATATTACCAAATAATAAGAATTTTACATAAAGAAATCTTTTCAATTCCATAGAGAAAATCTTATTAAAAATTTACAACTACTATCAAACATTTTTTAATAAGATTTCTTATTGAATGAATGAAATAATGTGGAAATCTTATTAACACTTAACTTTAATAAGAAAATCTCTTTTTTCACTCTCCAAAGTTTAAGAAGAGAAGAGTTTAAGAGTTAAAATTAATAAGAAAATCTTATTGATCTGCTTTTATAAAATTTTTTTATTAGACACTTTTTTAAGAAGATAGTAATGGTGAAAATGCTACTTATTTTTGCTTTCTTTGCTTTAGCTTTCAGCCGTAGTTGTGAAGTGAATTCGAAAAGTTATCCGTCGATGTAAATAAAGTAAAATAAGAAAAATGTTATAATGGAGAATGATATTTGTGTTCCAGAAGTTGTTTTCGACGAGGCTAAAATTCTCGAAACTTAAGCCATATTTCAGTCGTGGGCTTGAGTGACTCAATTTTGACTTTATTAAAAATGTACGGTAAGGTTCTTGACAAAAGTTCGATATTGAGGATGCCGCGAATTTCTTTGAAGGCCTCGACAGCGCCGGGTATTTTGGATACAAAGTCAAAGTTAATTTAATTTTAACATATGTATTTAATATTCATAAATAACAACTTTCTTTAATAATGAATAAATTTTAATAAAACCTTAACAATGTGTAGATTTGTATTTAATATTATAGGCAGTTTAAGATATATTTCTAGGTTAAAGATTAGCAAGATTCCGTATTGATTAAAAAGATTTCTTTAATAAAATTTTAAAAGAAATCTTATTAAATCAATAGAATTTCCTTCTTAAATTTCATGAATAAATCTTATTAAATCTATAAGATTTCTTCCTAAAAATCAAAAAGGTAACTTTTAAAATCAATAAGTAAATCACATATTTTTGATAAGATTTCCTTATAGTTTTTAAATGTTTTCTCATAAAAAAATAATAGGATTCTTCTTAAAATTATGTGGATTGCCCAATAAAAAATTCTCGAAGTTTTAATAAGATTTTCTCAATGGTTTTAATAAGACAATCTTCTTGAATGAAAACGATAGAGAAATTTTATTGATTTTTTTCTATTTTATTAGGTTGTTTTGGCTCTGTGTGGCTACATTTAAATAAAAAAGAACATTGCTTTGGCAGTCCGTGGATATGTTTGATGTAGACTGATTAAGAGAAGTTTTTTTGTTTTTTTTTACTAAATAACGATTACTAATTAAACTGCATCTTAATTTTTCGTTGAGATTCTTAAGTTTTGTAGAAAACAAAAATTCAAAATTCGGGTAGCTCGAAATACTCGAAAATACTCGGGTAGCGTGGGTGCTCGAAAAGCTTGAAAATCTAGTTCTAGTTTTAACTTCATATCACATTGATAGCGGAACTCGACTTTACAGAGAACAACAGCGTAGTAGAGCATGTATGCGTATTAGAGCCCTGCATGAATATATTCGTTAAACGAATATACACTGCTTAACTGTTGTACACTGAAAAATGAAATGTTTTAAAATTGACGACAACTGTAATTAATTTGATGAATTTTATGTTTAAAAACTAGCTTGCAAATTTCGTCAAAGTAAGAGCAAACTTTTAAAAAACATGAGAAAAGGCAAATTATGAACACATTGTGTTTCATTTTAAGTTAGTGTTTTTTTTTTGAGTGTAGGAGTACACTGCAAGTGAATAAATGTAAACAACAGATCATGTAGTAAAGAGAAAATCAGCGCATGAGAATAACTGCTAATTTGTTCTCTGTTCTCTCACAACACACTTCTTACGCTGATCTGAATTTGTGAGTTTTGTTGTTTTTGTTTCTTAATCGAATACTTGATAAAGTATGCTAATATTCAGCAATGTACTATGGTGCACTGATTTAACTGTTAGCGAAATGTGTTTAATTTGAGTTGGGGATTGATGAGTTGATTGAAAAGCAAAATTATTGCGATTTTAAATTAAATTTAAATAAAAAAAAATATTTTTAAATCAAATTGGATATTGATGAAATAAGTAACATAAAAAATAGCACAATCATTTTTTGCTTTACCTTTTAATGAAATGTAAATTTAATTTTATTTTTAATAAATAGTTATTAAATTTTAATTTAAAGTTTTAGGTAATCTTTTCCTCTTAGGTAATTCTTTCCCTAATTAAAAATGCATAATTGTCTACATTATTTAAAACATTGCCAAAACATACATGTATGTAATGATATTTCAGGCAAAAAATCATACTCTGGCAGGGCTCTTTTACGTATACAGAGCATAATTTCATAAAAACAATAAATAACACCATGAAAGTAGCTTTAAACATTCCAACTTAAATAAATAATGCTTTATAATTTGTAATTGTTTTACTTTATACATTTAATTTTATTTTTATTCGTTCATTTGGGGGGGGGTTTTAACCCCCAAAACCCCTACCTGTGTTCGCCCCTGTCTATAGTAAAAACAGAAAACAAGTGGTACTCTTTGTTTGTGGAATAACTCAATAGAACGCAACAAGTTGAGGGGCTAGAAAGTGCTAACAAAGTACAACAGAATATTTAAAGAATGTGAAAAAGGGGTGGGAGGTAAACAAAAATAAAATTAAAGGCAAAAGTTCGCGAAACAACAAAGCTTTACGTACAGATGCTAAGTAAAGCATTTTGCAAAAGTTTGAAAAGTTAATAAAAAGTATTGGGAATAAAGCTAGGCTGAATTTAAGAAAAGTTGAAAGACATAATAATGCCTTTTAAGCAATTTTGAAGACTGATTTAAGGCCAAAAAAAACACAAAAAAAAAACAACTAAAACACTGCTTTAGTTTGTTATGTTATGTAAATGCAAAAAGTGCAAAAGGCACACCTTAAAAAAACAACTACCAGATGGCAACATTTGGCGCAGCCAAGTTAAAAAGTTTTAAATTCATTAAAATGTGCGCATTAATTTAAGTACCAACTCGTAGTTTTCTTAATACCCATCATCAAAAACTTTATCCTTCACTTTCACTCTTTTTTTTCTCGTTCTCGCTCTCTCTTGCTGCCACGCTAATAACAGCCGCACTGCAAACAATGGCGCTTACGACCTCTATGGCAACAGCTGCAGGCTACACTGAAGCACAGCATCAGCATCACCAACAACGACAACAACAACAGAAACAACAACAACAACATCAACCACAACCACAGCAGCAGGAGCACCATCAAAGCAATTTGCTGGCGGTCATTGAAAATTCACTAGAATCATCAAATCACACCTTGAAGAGTTTTTCCCACATCAACGCCGATGCTTATACATCGGCGGAAACGGAAGTGGCTCTGATGGAAACTCAACCGGTTTTTGATTTTGGCTTGCCGCGCAATATTACGGCACGCACAGGTCAAGCAGAAGCGGCAATTAAATGCCGTGTGGCACAGCTAAATGATAAATCGGTAAGTTGTGATTGAAGAAGAAGATGAAGAAGAGAAATAAGTTTTTAACAAAATACGTTAAGTTAATTGCTGCCAATTAATTTTGACTGTTTACTTCTATAGTAATCTAAGCTTCTTTTAATCAATTCCGACAAGCTTTAATTAATCAGTTTCTTTGTGTTCTACTCTTTATCTACCGCCAGGTTTCCTGGATACGTAAACGTGATCTGCATATTCTGACCGTGGCCACCTCGACCTATACATCGGATAAACGTTTTGAGGTGAGTGTGTGGCACAGTCTGCATGTGCCTTAAGGTTATGGAAGTACATTATGAAGTTAAATCAGTCGTTTTAACACAATTAAATTTTACGTGGAAATCCCAACTTTAATTAAGCTACGCTCATTTAATGCATAAAATGCAGCTTTGGTCCTCAGCGTACATTGGGCTCGAGAAGTGATCAAAAAGTATAACCTCGCCAAGAAGAAGTTGGACAACACTTCATAAAGAAAGAAATTTGGAGACAGTAAATTAGTTCAAAAGACAACAAAGACAAAACAAAAAGCTAAGGCAAGGTAAGAGAAGACTAGAGAAGACGAGAGAAGACAAGAAACGACAAGACCAAGACCAAGACCAAGACCAAGCCCAACACCAAGACCAAGTCCAAGACCAAGACCAAGACCAAGACCAAGACCAAGACCAGTACCAAGACCAAGACCAAGACCAAGACTAAGACCAAGACCAAGACCAAGACCAAGACCAAGACCAAGACCAGTACCAAGACCAAGACCAAGACCAAGACCAAGACTAAGACCAAGACCAAGGCCAAGACCAAGACCAAGACTAAGACCAAGACCAAGACCAAGACCAAGACCACGACCAAGACCAAGACCAAGACCAAGACCAACCCCAAGACCAAGACCAACCCCAAGACCAAGACCAAGACCAAGACCAAAACCAAGACCAATACCAAGACCACGAGAAAGACCAAGACCACAACTAATACCAAGACCACGAAAACGACCAAGACCAAGACCATTACTTAAGACCATTTTTTAAGACACGTACATTTCAACAAAAATGGCGTCTCGGGTTCATATGCGAAGAAAGTGGGCTGATTTGAGAATCGACATAGAGGTCAATGTGGTACTATTTTGAGGATTTTTGTGTGTTATTTCATAATTCTGGCCAATATAGTTTTTTTTTTTTTAATTATTAGAATTTGTAGTTATCATGCAAAAAAAAAACCAAAAAATAACACAATTAAACATTTTTATATTTTTATATTTTTATATTTTTATATTTTTATATTTTTATATTTTTATATTTTTATATTTTTATATTTTTATATTTTTATATGTTAATATTTTTTTATTTTTATATTTTTATATTTTTATATTTTTATATTTTTATATTTTTATATTTTTATATTTCTATATTTTTATATTTTTATATATATTTATATTTTCATATTTTTTTATTTTTATATTTTTATATTTTTATATTTTTTAATTTTTATATTTTAATATTTTTATATTTTTATATTTTTATATTTTTATATTTTTATATATTTTTATATTTTTAAATTATCATATTTTCATATTTTTATATTTTTATATTTTTATATTTTTATATTTTTATATTTTTATATTTTTATATTTTAATATTTTTATATTTTTATGTTTTTATATTTTTATATTTTTATATTTTTATATTTTTATATTTTTATATTTTTATATTTATATATTTTTATATTTTTATATTTATATATTTTTATAGTTTTATATATTTATATTTTTATATTTTTATATTTTATATTTTTATATTTTTATATTTTTATATTTTTATATTTTTATATTTTTATTTTTTTATATTTTTAATTTTTATGTTTTAATATTTTTATATTTTTTTATATTTTTATTAATTTATATTTTCATATTTTTTTATTTTTATATTTTTATATATAAGTATTTTTGTATTTTTATATTTTTATATTTTTATATTTTTATATTTTTATATTTTTTAATTTTTATATTTTGATATTTTTATATTTTTATATTTTTATATTTTTATATTTTTATATTTTTATATTTTTATATTTTTATATTTTTAGATTTTTATATTCTTATATTTTTATATTTTCATATTTTTATATTTTTATATTTTAATATTTTTATATTTTTATATTTTTACATTTTTGTATTTTTATATTTTTATATTTTTATATTTTTATATTTTTATATTTTTATATTTTTATATTTTTATATTTTTATATTTTTATATTTTTATATTTTTATATTTTTATATTTTTATATTTTTATATTTTTATATTTTTATATTTTTTAATTTTTATATTTTTATATTTTATGAATTGAATTTAATTCGATCAAATGCATTTTTACAAACGTGAAGTTTATCTCAAATGTGCTCATATGACCAAAAGTGGATTTGTGCCATGTTTGATTTCGCATCGGATTAATTAAACCTTTATTTGTCATTTCTGATCATAAAATAAACATTTCACGTCATTTAAATTTTAATTTTATTCTGTTAAGTTTTTTCTGAAATCATGCACTTTTCTGAAATCATCTCAAATTTTATTTCATAATGTTTAAATGACATTTTTTTTATGATAGCTATCAATCAAATAATGCGAAAAGTGACGACTGGTGTCTAGCTCCAGTACAAAAATAAACAAAAAAAAAAAAAACAAAAATATCGGGAAAGCAAAACATGTATCAACTGCCATAATCTCAGCCCAAAAAGTAATTTTTTACTTATCTACCCTCATAAATCACAAAACTCGAACGGGTCAATGGGTCAAACCTGATCTGAGAAATTAACTCTTCTTAAAGAAGTCAATGGGTCAATGGGATCAATGGATCAATCCTAATCTGAGGAGTGAACTCTTGTCAAAAAAATCGTTTTAGGAATGACTCCCAGTGACAAAAAAGAAAAAACTTGTAGACCTGTGTAATCAATTGTAAGAATTAAATATATTTATTATTTAAAATTTTTGGCCCAATGTGCAACGCCTTCATTAGCTGTGCCTTGTTTAAGCACTTTTAAAACATAAAAAGGAAGAAAAAAAAATATGAAATAAAATAAAAAGAAAATCAAACCATGCAGCAAATAATTTGCATTTTTCGTAATTAAATTTTTCTCTTTTGCAGGTCACATCATCGAAGGACCAACGTGAGTGGACGCTGCATGTGAAATCGCCGCAATCACGTGATAGTGGCATTTACGAATGTCAAGTCAACACCGAGCCAAAAATGTCAATGGCTTTCCAGCTCAATATAATTGGTGAGTGAATGTGTGAGTGACAAAAAAAAAGAAATGGCAGAAAACGCTTTATTTTTCATTACAGCACATTCTTATTTTATCCACTTCACTGATATATTAAGAGACGCGTCCCAGTTTCATTAAAAAACATCGTTTAATTTTTTTTTAGTTGTATCATAATGGAATTGGTGCTAGAATTAAATTGAATCAGAGAAAATAAATTTAAAAATGAAATAATTTGCCATAATATTTATATTTACTTATTAAAAATACTGAGTATTTCTTTTTTTTTTTTTTTTTTGCCCTTTTAATTAAATTAGCCTAACTTATTTTCCCATAAAAAGCTCACATTTTCTCAAAAGCTTAACAACAGGCAAAACAGCTCTTTAAGCCAGTACTTAGCCAGTGATAATGGTGACACACTAGGACTTACTTATATTCGCTTGAAGCGTTACGAAAACATCACATCAAAGCTTTTCCTTTAAATTGATAATCATTGCTTAGTAGCAGTTTTAAAAGCTTTGTGAAATTGGAGAATACAGATTACACACGAGGGTAATTTGATAAGTCAGCGACTTTAGACATTTTTTCAGCAAAAAAATCGTTTTAATTTTCAACATATTCTTCTTTTAGATCAATACATTCCATAGTTCAGCGCTCTTGCAACTATTTTTATTCCTTCCAAATAATAACTTTTATCAAGATCCTCAAAATAGGCATTTTTTTCAGTGATAACCTCTTCATTTGACCCAATTCTCCTACCGCCGATACAGTTTTTTTAGTTTTGGAAATAAGAAATAGTTACAGGGTGTTAAATCAAGAAATGATGTTGGATGATTGCTGATGGATGAGAGTGGATGGTAAATGGGGTAGCAGTTTGTAGCATAATTTATGGATTTTTACCATGATGACTACAGATGTGTGCTTAGGTGCGTTGTCATTGGGGAAAAGCACTGTTTTCTTTGTCAAATGTAGTCGTTTTTGCTTCAGATCATTGTCAAAGTTGTACAACAGCTGTGAATAATATTCGCCGGTAATTGTTTTACCCTTGACCCTTGATGTTTTACGCCATAACCTTGTTGGCTTACAGCCCTACCTTGTCCTTCTGATACACGTCTGATTTTGAGTATTCGTCTTATGTTGATGTAGCTTTCTATGCAGATGACAGCGCTTTGATAATACCAGGAAAATTTTCAAATGCAATCGCCAAAAAGCTGCAGGGTGCTTTGTACAAGGCTACCAAATATTTTGACAAATGGAAAATTAAGATTAATCGTGAAAAAACCCAAGTTCTCATATCTCCATTTATAAATCACCAAGAATTCCCCCAAGACCTTTTTTAGTAAAGTATTTAGAAATAATTCTTGACGAAGACTTATTATTTAAACAATACGTAGAAAGCATCTATATTAAAGCTTTTAGGTGCAGTAGAAGTCTTAATTTTCTTATGAATAAACTTTTTTTTTTATTTCTTCATTTATATTTACAATCTATCGCTAGGATAATAAGCAAATGTCATAATCTATTTTAAACATAACAATTAACACATGTAGTATTCTACTCCATTGAGTAAAATCACTATAAAAATTATTCAATAACTATAAGGTATGTATATTAGGGTGGGTCAATTTATATGAATGAAAAAAAAAAAAATAAAAAATCGTAGGCGCTGAAAATGTTCTACGGAAAATTCTGAGTAACTTTGCCAAAGAAACCCTTAGTCTAAAATCCATTTCGAGCCTCCGGTTTTTCGAGAGAAGGTTTGAATTGGTTTCTGCAATATGTAAAAAATTGGCAGACAGAGCCCTAAAACCTGTACTAGGGTGAAAATGTTTTTTTCGAAGGAAATCTTCATCGAATTTCCTTATTTAACAAAAAGTTCGAAATATTTGATCAAAATTCGAAAAGGGTTACTAAACTACTTTATAAGAAATTAAAGATTTCGGAACAAACGTTTTCACCAAATAAAAACATTGTTTGTTTGCTTTTTATTTCATTTATAAGGTCCAATTTCGTGTATGAAAAATAGAATTTTGTTTCTTTTATGCGGCATTTTTTTATTTTTTTTAATTTTACACTTTTTGTTGGTTCACGCACAAGACAAAACTGTTATAAAATTTTGGTTTTTTGTTTTTTTTTTTTATCAAACCACCTGAAGAGGTGATATCGTGCAAGCCGCAAGAGGCCTCATGTTCGCGACCTCAACTTTTAAGCGCTGTATAACCGTAAATATGGCTGCAAAAAAAAAACAAAAGAAAAATTGTTTATCTAAGACTGAAATAAAACAAAAAAAAAAAATTGTTTTGATATTTAATAAAATAAAAAAATACAGGCATTCAAACAAGCCCGTTTTTCTAATCAGAAAGTTGAAACTGGGCCTTAAGGAATGCAGAAATATTTACATTCAAAACTATGATTGGTTCTACATGCCTAGTTTGGTACATAAGGTTCTTGTACATGGAAGTGATGTTATAAAATGTTTTGAATTGCCAATTGGTAATTGATTTTTTATTTGTTGATTTGAAATCTAAAACCAAAGTTGTTATTACTTTCAGGCTGCTTATCTGAAGAAGCTTTAGAAGCAAAACATAAAGACATCCTCAAAATTCGTTTGTCGCATACGAGGAAGTCATCTCGAATTAACACAAATAATAACTTGATGTCTTTTTTGATCCTGCCATCGAATCCGGTTATTTCATCAAAGAGAAAAATAAATAGAAAGAAAACACCTGTAGATGCTGAAATGCTTCAATTTCTTGAACACAAAAAAAAAACAATGTGGAAGAGAGTTTTAATAAATATACATGTTGTCAAATTTCCTCCTCTGAAGGAAACTCTGATTATAGTTCAACTGAATAATGAAATAATTTTATGAATTTAATATTAAAATAATACTTTATATAACTGTGAATATCAAAATAATAATTTATTTATTTATAGTTTCATTGCTTCTTAAAAAAGAGGCTTAATTTATCCCTTTATATTTTTTATTTATGTGTAGAAAAAATTAACTATATTTTAATTTGTTATAAAATAACTAATAATGGTGAATATTTCCCGATAAAAATATATTACATTAATCGATAAAAAAATTTATAAAATTCAAGACGTGTGCTTTTAAATTACAATTCTACTTTAAACTCAAACTATGAGACTTACAATAAATTTTGAGCTCAGCGACCCCAAATTACTTAAGGTACCAAGTTTCATAAATATCCAACAACTCCTTCTATTTTTGTCCTCCTCTAGAATCACAATCGAAGCGCTTCATCACTGTTGCTGGTCCAGCAGGAAAATAGCACACTCTTCGAATATTTGTATTCTTTGTGTTTCTCTCGAAGCAAGCAAGCACAGAGACAAAGTTTTGAGCTTTACTCTATTGTTCTTTAGTGCATGCCTATTTGTTGTTCAGTTGCGATTCAGTTCTCAAAGTTAGAAGTTATATGGCACGCTAAGCGGTAAAAGCTTAAACAAAAAACAAAAAAAAAAAACGAGTAAACATGCAACCATACAATACAATAACGCAAGATAGCATTGACTACTGCTTATTTTCTCTTCTACAAGAAAACATCTTCTGTCAAAAACAGCTGTTTGTGAAAATGCATCTGCAGATGCTGAGGTTGTTGTTTTTTTCACTTCAACGTGTATTTCACTCTATTTGAGTATATTTTTTGACAGAAGATGGTTTCCCAAGCAATTGTCAATGCTACCTTGTATTATTATGCCATGCATGCAACTGTTCAAATGTTGGCTATTTTTCTAGTTAACTATGCAGTGTACTTTGAGCATAGACAAAAAAATTATTGATGAGTTGAAAAAAAGTAGAGATAGAGAGTAGTTCACTCATTGCTCTACCTCTCGCTCCTTATGCGCAGCTTTCATCCATTCCATTACACAATTTTGGGCATCCCCCGCTGACTCCACCGCTCAATATAATTTTGTCTACTCTAACTCTCCCTCTCTTTTTCGAAATCAACTTCGAACTGCTTCCTTCCTAGGACCATGATTCAATAAGGAGGTAGGGTAAGGAGCTTTGATAAGACCTACTGCTAATGTCAAAACCATCAAATACTGTGCTGCCATATCTTAAGAAAAAATCCTATGACAAATCCATGTTTCATGGTTTCCGTAGGTAAGTGTTTTATATAAAATGCATTACTGAAAATATTGATAGTCGAAAAGTTAATTTATCTTCAGCATTTCCACTGTCTTAAGAAGACTTAAAAAAGTTTTTTTTTAAGATATCGTATGCACATTAGAATACAATTTTGAAACAAGAAATAAAGAATACAAAAAGGTAAAATAACTAAAAAAATTTCGTTGTTTGAATTAAAGACACATTGATTCAAATTTTTCCTATTTACCCTATATAAAATTCCTCTTCTATGGCCGTGTGCTATTCGCAAACTTTTCACTCGGATGATGAAATTTTGGCAGTCTGAAAGAGAATATTTGGCACTTGTGAGGTGAATATGATTGTCAAAAATTCATGTAGCCCCAAGGGCTAGTAAAAATTTTGACAATCGAAAGAGAATTTTTGACACAAGCAAAAATGAAAAAAAAACACTTCTGAGTTTGTGAGACATTTTGTGTTTCCGACAGCATAGCAACCAGAATTACTTATTTTCAATATATATTAACAATTTCGTAAATTAATTTAAATTCTTGTGCTAATACACTACCAAAATCTAAAACTTCAAAATTTCTAGTTGTCAAAATTTCATCGTCCCTTTGGTACAGCAAAAATTACAATTTTTTTTTAACAGACAGAAATTGTATTCAACTGAGTAAATTCTCTCCTACCACGAGTGAAAAGTTTCCGAATAGCACACGGCCTATGTGTTTATCCCACATTTATGTAATATACAGAAAAGTGGTATCGCTAAAATGCTTTTTGACATAAGCAGTAGGTCTTGTCAAAGCTCCTTACCCTACCTTCTTATTGTATCATGCCTAGGGCACGGCAGTGTTAAAAGAAGCACGTTTGGCAAGGAGAATGAGAGCAACTGTTGTTAACACAGCAGCGCTGCAAGATACCTATGGAACTGCTCTTTTTCCCGCTGGGTGTGTGTGTGTATGTGTATGCTCGTGAACTTGTTTCATATGTGTGAGCAGAAGCTTTTTATTCTCAACAAATATGCTTAATTAATTGAAATGAATTTCTTTTTAATTTTTCAAATTGTTCGCATTTGATTTAATTAATAATACATGCACAATAGAGTGTCCCTTATTTTGCGATTTTTGGAAATGTCAAGGGGCTGAAAGGTTTTTTTATGCGTTTTTTTATTCTAAGAACGAAACTACAAAAATTTTTTTTTTACGACAACGTTTACCCGTGCCAATCGGGCCCGAAAGTTTCGAAAAAATGCCCATATTAGACCATATTTGCACAAATTAAAAAAAAAATCTTTTCTCTGCTTTTTATAAATGTTTTCCATTTTTTGGAACACATACATAAGAAATATGATATCCACAAAGTTTTTTTATGGTGGGCGTGGTTACTGCCCCTGCTGCGTCGAAATTTCTCCCGCAGCCTTTTCCCACCTTTTCATGAAATTAGTGCAATTTAGGTATTAATATCAACAATAAATAAATACATTTTTATAATGCTAAAAGTATGATTACTTTTCATTAAATTCACATTATGTACTTACAAAAATTAACAATAAATTAAAAAACTAGTATTTTAACCTGCGGCGGGAATTAAATTATTAACAACACAAATTATATTTTCTGAGCAAACGCTCTTTATTCGAATAGCTTCCAACTTAAACTAACTTAAAAACTAACTTAAATAAAGCTTCTCCCTGTTATCGCTGCTCTTGTTGTTTTGTGTGGGAGTTTTGCTGATCTTGCAGATCTTGGTTATGGTGCCTTAGATGATGTAATCATTGCGCTGCGTCCTGTTGTTCTTGTTGTTGCCTGTTTTTGCTTATCAGGTTGCGCTTACTGTATCGTTGTTTTATGTGGAAGTTTTTGCTGATGTTTTTGTTGATCTTGCAGCTCTTGGTTCTGATGCTACAGATGATGTTATTGTTGTGCTGCTTTTTGATGTTATTGTTGTTGCTTATCCGGTTGCGCTAACTCCCCCCTGTCTTAATTTCTTCGTCCCGAAGTTACAATTTCAATTGAGATAAAGCTGCTGCAAAGAGTTGTTCTTGTGTAGATTTACGTGCCTCGGAACGGCACTGCTGCCACATTTGAAATGCTTTCCAAATCAAAAAACTTATGAATCCAATTATACCCAGTATAATACAGGTCCATAACATCGGATGGGATTGTGCTTCTATGTAAAATGGCGAGATTGTTTCGATATTTTCAAATTTTAATTCTATATTTGAGGATTCTACGTATTTCTCAATTGTATATGTGTTAACATAGGTATGCCGCATAAATTCCCGTATTTTCTCAGTTGGATTTTGGTAAGTGTTGTTGTCGATAACGACGGAAGTTTTGAACGTTACTAGGTAAATGCCGTTAATAGATTCATTGTTTACAGTGTGGTTTCCGTATAAAAGTATTACTCCATCGTTAAGTTGCTCAAGCTCCAAGTTTCGTTCCCTAATCTTTGTACAATTACTGTTTTTTCTATTAAGTAACTTAGACAAACATGTTTGATTATAGTTAGCTTCACAGAAGGTGTTGCTTAATTCGAGTTTACAATTGCTTAAGTTTACATAGGTTTCATTACATTTTGCGATATTTTCGTCTATAACAAGTTTTCCGTCAGAGTGACTTATGGCTCTACTTTTAAATAATCTACATTTTTGCTTAACAATTGGATACTTGATATATATAATAATAAGGTTTTGGTTCTTAACAATTTTAAAAGTTGATGCATCAATTAAATCGGTTAACAAAATTTTCTCATTTTCATGACCAATGACATCATGTATTTCGTCTAAGTGCAAGATTGAAGGATTTAAGACACCCAGCCTACCGAATATAATCGTTTGAATAGTATTTTCTAGTTCCGTTATCATTAATTTATTTCTTTTAATAACAAATTTTTTTGCTTTAGATTTTACCGGGAAATTGCTCAACATATCTGTTATTGCCTTTATGGCTTTAAATATCTTAGAGTTTGTTGAGTATTGTTTATTGTGATTTAAAATTATTTCATTCATTTTTCTTTCAATATTGATTAAGTCGTTGTGGTCTGGACTGCCTGATAACCACTTCCAGACCGTTCCCAATTCATCTATTGCTCTCTTCTGTCGTTTACTCTCTTTAAGTTGCTGTAAAAGTGTTTCAGCTGCATCGACTTCAAAGTCCTCATCAAAAAATTTATTTTCTTGTACAAAATCCTTCGTTTCCTGCACAATGCTCTCGTAGTACGTTAAATTAATAACGTGGAAGATTTCTCCAAAGTGCTCATATAAAGCAACCTCCCCATTCTCTGCTAGTACATAAGGTTCCTTTGAGTAGTCAATTATATCCGCCATAGCGAAAGGTAACACAATAAGTAAGATTATCATTTCTGTAAAAAGTAATGACTGTTAATTTCTAATCTGATCTTTGTGAACTACTAGTATTTTTTTTGTTTTGTCGTCCTGAACAGTTACCGTATTTCTATTATTTTTTATAACTTTCCTCTTTTTATAACGAGGCGTTAATTTTCCTCGTCTATCATTTTTTGTAAATATTATTTCCCCTTCTGTTGGATTTTTGTCTATTTTGTCTTTATTCATGTTACTAAGCATTCTAGTTTGGGCGTCCGTATTCCTTTCAATTAAAATCTGTTTGTACTGGTCTAAATTATGATATGCTGTTATTGGTTTCATTTTTATCGTAGAGTGTATGGTATTATTATATTGTTGAACTATATGTATCATGGCAACCTCAGTGTCTATTAAAGGTTTTTGAAGTTTAAAGATTCTAAGCAATTCCCCAATCGTAGAGTTAACTCTCTCTACTTGGCCATTTGTTGTGGAATGTGCTACTGGTGTTAGTTTGTGCTGTATGCCTAGGTTTTTCAAAGTTTGTTCGAAGGGCTTCCCAATTACTGAGCTTTGATTATCTGTCATAACTACGCGGGTGTTTGGAAACAAATTTATGGCTTCTAAAATTTTTTGCCTCATTTCAGATTCAACACTAATGTGATTTACCACTAAAAACTTGGTCAATGCGTCTATAATAACGACGAATTTTTTCTTATCTGTAAAATATAAATCGCAATGTAACACTTCGCCTCCATCTTTAGGAATTGGAGCTTTGCCAATGTTTTGCTTCTTTGGACATCTTTCATACTTTGATAGCTTACATACGTCACATTGGTTATTAATTTCTTTAACGTCATGCATAACCCTGGGCCACCAATGTGTTTCGGTTATCTGCTGAACGACCTCCCTTGGTTGCCTATGAGCTCTGTTATGAGCTTTTTCGACTAACGTAATCTGTTCGACTGGTGAAGTAAGATCATCTACTAAAATATTAGTATGAATGAATTTTGTGTTTGGGAATGCGTTTACTAATAAATTTTTAATTTTAAAGAGGGTTTCTTCAGTACATTTTATTGCAACTGTTGGTCTATTGATTAATTTTGTGAGTTCTTGGATTAATCTGTTAGTGTCGCTGTATTTTATTATAGATCTCCAATATGTTGGAAATGTTTCAGTAGTTAGGGTTTCGTTTGTAGTGTCATGTTCTTCTATTATAAGCTGATTCTTAAATGCGTTTAATGGTCTGTTTAATTTTATTATTTTTTCTTTTTCTGGGGAACTGGCCGATGTATGAACAGTATTCGGATTACTACTTTCTGAAAGGGTTTCGTGGCTTGAAAGAGTGTTAATGTACTGTCTTGACAAAGCGTCTGCCACCACATTTTCCTTTCCTGGTTTGTATATTATTTCAGGGGTAAATTGGTCGATAAAGGATCGCCAACGGCGTAATTTCGCGTTGTAATTTTTGTCGTTAATCGCAAAAGTAAGGGGTTGGTGATCTGTATATATCTTGACACCTTGAATGTTTTGCAAATAGTTATTTAATTTTTTAAAAGCCCATACAATCGCTAACATTTCACGCTCGTTAGTAGCGTAATTTCTCTCGGTTGCGGATAGTGTTCTCGATATGAAGGTAATTGGCTTACCCTCCTGACTAAGCACCGCGCCTATGGCACTATTGCTAGCATCTGTGGTTAATTCAAAAGTTTTTGTGTAATCTGGTTGTGATAAGGATATTGTTTCCTTCAAATGGTCTTTTATCGTTTCAAAAGCTTCCTTCGCTTTTTCATTAAATTTGATTTCTACATTCTTTGACTTATACTGAGATATTCTTCCATTTTCACCTTTCAAGTATTCCGTCATTGGTTTAGTTATATGCGAGTAGTTTTTAACGAATTTCCTATAATACCCTGCTAAGCCTAGGAAGGATCTTAGTTGTTTCAAAGTATGAGGCATAGGATATTCTTGAATAGTTTTGATCTTTTCTGGATCGACTTTAAGGGAATTATATCCCACCAGGTAACCCAGAAATTCGACTTCTTGGTGAAAATATTTACTCTTTTCATTTGATACTTTCATATTGGCATTCGCAAGTTTTCTTAGTACAGTTTCTATGTGTCTCAGATGATCCTCTTTCGTTTCTGAAAAGATGATTATATCATCTATATAAACATGACAGAAACCCTCCTCAATACAAGATCTCAGTACGTCATCCATGGCCCTCTGAAAGACACTAGGTGCGTTTTTAAGGCCAAATTGCATACGTAAAAATTCGTATTTACCATTGCTTACGCTAAAAGCCGTTTTCGGGATATCCTTTTCCTCTATGAGGATCTGATGGAATCCACTTTGCAAATCTAGCGTAGAAAAGTACCTTGATTTCCCCAAATTAGATAAAATGACAGATGAGTCCGGTATCGGATATCTGTCCGCAGTAGTGAAAGTATTTAGCTTTCTATAATCGACCACCATTCTTTGCTTTGGCTTACCATTCTCATCCAACCCCTTTGATTTAGGAACCACCATAACCGGTGAGTTATAAGGGCTAAATGAACGTCGTATTATGTTATTTTTTAACAAAGAATCGACTTCTTTATTGACAAATTCCATTGAACTGAAGGGAATTGGGTATTGTTTTGACCACACTGGTGACTCCGAAGTGGTAGCAATAGAACATTTAATATTAGTGTTATATGGTAAGAATTCTTTGGTTTTACCGTTATTAAAAATACCTTGGTATTTTTCAATTAAATTGCTTAGCTTAGTTTTAATATCATCTTCGAGACTTTCATCTACTATGAGATTACTGATTAAACAAGTTTTATCAAAACTTAATTTTTCGCACCCGTTTCGGTGAGTTAGCAGATTGGAGCGTAAATCTATGTTTCCCCCAATTGAATGAAGTGTTCGCATTCCTATGATTATATCATAGTCCTTTAGTTGCGACAATTCTAATAACTCTATTTGAATATTAAATATCTCCGCTATTTGGTAAGTGTCTATAACACTTTTACCATGAATTGAATGAATTGTTTTTTTAACTTTTAGTTTTAAGGGGTTATTTAATAGTCCTGGTTTTACGTAACTATGTGTAGCTCCAGTATCTATTAGAATCTTTAATTTCTTATTTGTTTCTTGATCTACCCGGTAAATGAAGGGTAGACCTGGTTTCGATCTAAAAAATCATTTCCTTCGTATAATTTATTTACCCGTGGTTGTTTATTGTTCTGCCAATTAGTAAAATTTGGTTTATTATTTCTAAATGGATTATTATAGTTTGTTCTCTCTTGGTATTTAGTCACCGCGGTGTCAACGTCCATAGGTTCAATTTGGTTGCGATAATCATTTGTTTGTTCCGCATTATGTGGTCTATTGTAATTGTTATTTGGTCTCTGATTACGGTTAAAACGCTGAAAGCTGTCGTTTTGTCTGGAGGCCAGATAAGGTTTCTCCATTATCGGACCCTGATTACGATTAAAACGCTGTGGGTTGTCGTTGTGTCTGTAGGCCAAATAAGGTTTCTCCATTAAAGCTTCTTCCGCAAGAATTATGGCGGCTGGGAGATTTGCTGGGCCTAAAGAGTAAACCACGTTACTTAGTGATGGTTGGAGACCATTCACGAAAACTTTTAACGCATCGTACCTTGCTTCTTCGTTTAGTTCTTGGGTTGTCCTAGAATCTGAACCATAGGTCATGAGATTTTTGTTAGTTATTAGGGTTAGTATAACATTAACCCTGTCGTAAAACTCCCTCGGAGTTGACTTTCCTTGTCTGAGAACTTCTAATTCCCTTTGTAAGGTTCGCTTGGATCGTTTGTCCTGGTATGTAAAGTCAAGTCTCTCGATAATTTCTTCAAAATTGAAAATTGTGCCATAACTAGCAAGCATAGCCTTTGCTTGTCCTGTTATTTTACTACGTAGTAAACCTAAGGCTTCATAATATTTATTTTGCCCGTTTAACGTATTCGCCCCTGAAAATGTTCTCATGGCGTCACAGGCCTCAGTTCTCCACGATGCGTATTCAATCAAAACCCCGCTAAATTCAGGTAGAGCTTTTATTAAAGCGGGAATACCCTCCTCAGTGGGCGTAAATTGCGCCGCGACCCTTACTGGCTTAGTCGGTGGTGCTAAATTAGCTTGTACCTGCGCCGCTATTCTATCTGTCAAATCGGCCAATTGTTCCGGCGTTATCTGGATTGCCATGTCGGAATTTTCACTGTTTACGATCGAAAGATTATGTCTTAGTTCGTCAAACCTTTGTTGAATCTTCCTTCGAGTCATAAAATTCTCACTTGTTAATTAAAAAAATTTTTTTTTATATTTTACTTCACAATTCCTATCGCTAAACTTTACAAAACTGAGTATCTTAAATCAATTCAATAACTATTTCTTTTCAAAATTTCTTCTTATAAACACTGTATGATATAACACACATATATTATCATTAAAATTTTCAGTTAACAAGTCAAAGCTTAGTCACACACAAGCTTATACAAAGTAATTTTGTTGGTTTTACAAATATTTTTTTCTGACCGTGTTAAGCACGTACAAAACAAAAAATTTTTCATTTATTCTTACTGTATAATTCCTATGTATAATTCCAACGAAGTGATGCTTTTCCTCTATATCGGAGTACTTTAGCTGAGCTGAGTTGAGTTGAGTCCCGAGAACAGGAAGTTTGACGACTTTTTTTATCTACGGGCCCCACGTTGGGCGCCAATTAAATTATTAACAACACAAATTATATTTTCTGAGCAAACGCTCTTTATTCGAATAGCTTCCAACTTAAACTAACTTAAAAACTAACTTAAATAAAGCTTCTCCCTGTTATCGCTGCTCTTGTTGTTTTGTGTGGGAGTTTTGCTGATCTTGCAGATCTTGGTTATGGTGCCTTAGATGATGTAATCATTGCGCTGCGTCCTGTTGTACTTGTTGTTGCCTGTTTTTGCTTATCAGGTTGCGCTTACTGTATCGTTGTTTTATGTGGAAGTTTTTGCTGATGTTTTTGTTGATCTTGCAGCTCTTGGTTCTGATGCTACAGATGATGTTATTGTTGTGCTGCTTTTTGATGTTATTGTTGTTGCTTATCCGGTTGCGCTAACTCGGGCGCGCAACAAGCTAATACCTACAAGCAGTCTTATTGCGGCTTTTCAACCGAAATCATAGTTTTTTTTTTTATAAATAAAAGATATCAAAAACCAAAAATGTATGCCCCTGGAGGGTTAAATTATAATAAGAAATACAAATTAATTAAAAAAAGACAGATGCTTATTTGGAGCTTTTATGCTATTCATTATTATCGGAATCCGTTAAGTCTGTATTTTTGTAGTTCTACTATACATCAAAGTCTGGTTTGAAGCTACTAATAGCATAAAAGCTCCAAATCAGGATCTGTCTTTTTTAAAAGATTTGGTCGCATACAAGACATTTAACAAAAAAATATCAATTGCTGCAAGTCAAAAATTTGGTCGGCATCTTTGGTACCTTGGCGAAGAACTTGTAGCACTCGCTTTTTTCGATGATGCTGTTTCTATTTAGAGAAAACGCAGTATGGTGACAGCATTGCAAGCTCAGAAGTTTCCATGTAATCATCCAATCGCAAACCCAAATTCTTTAAATGAATGGACAAAAAAAGATTGAGATTGTTTTGCATCTTGTAGAATAACAAATCTATTTCGTAGGTTTAGTTTGACATGCAATTTTTTAAAATATGATCCTGACGAATGGGAAAAAGATGAAGAATACCAGAGACTAAAAAATTATTTTAAAGATCTTTGTGTTTTAAATGATATTGCGGAGCGTGGGGTACAACTTGCTCAAGAATTTCTCGAGCTTACAAAATCAGAAGCGCAGCTACAAAACCTACTTATTGTCGCCCAAAATACTCGAAAAATATTCTCGAACTATCAAAAAAAATACAGTACACTCTCACAAATCCGAACTTTCCAGAACTTAGAACCTGTCATTTCAATATTGAACGCTCTGAAATCAGAATCTGGTTCTAATTTCTGGACGTTTCTTTATTTATTTAATTCAAAAGTGATCTTTGCTCATTGATATAAATATAAATAGGGGAATTATATGAAATTTATGTTTAAAAAAAACGTTAAATATTAATAAATAAAAATTCTTTTGTGTTACACAATTTTTTTTAATCAGTTTCATTATTTTCTTTTATATTTCTGTGAAAAAAAGTCCAGAAATTAGAACATTTAAGAAATTAGAACCACGCGTGGAACAAAGTGGTTATAATTTGTGAGAGTCTACTGTACTCTTAAAAAAAAACTTAGACTTAATTTGTATTGTATATTAATTATAATTTAACCCTCCAGGGGGCATACATTTTTGGTTTTTGATATTTTTTATTTATAAAAAAAAACTTTGATTTCGGTTGAAAAGCCGCAATAAGACTGCTTGAAGGTATGAGCTTGTTGCGCGCCCGCCGCAGGGTAAAATACTAGTTTTTTAATTTATTGTTAATTTTTGTAAGTACATAATGTGAATTTAATGAAATTTAATAATACTTTTAGCATAATAAAAATGTATTTATTTATTGTTGATTTTAATATCTAAATTGCACTAATTTCATGAAAAAGTGGGAAAAGGCTGCGGGAGAATGTCGATGCAGCAGGGGCGGTAACCACGCCCACCATAAAAAACTTTGCAGATATCATATTTCTTATGTATGTGTTCCAAAAAATGGAAAACATTTATAAAAAGCATAGAAAAGATTTTTTTTTTAGTATGTGCAAATATGGTCTAATATGGACCTTTTTCCGAAACTTTCGGGCCCGATTGGCACGGGTAAATGTTGTCGCAAAAAAAAAATTTTTGTAGTTTCGTTCTTAGAATATAAAAACGCATAAAAAAACCTTTCAGCCCATTGACATTTCCAAAAATCGCAAAATAAGGGACACTCTAATGCACAATCCTACCGCCGTACAATCACACGCACATACACCAACAAAAACTCTTTAAAACAACACCAACAAAAAACATTCTTTAGCCATCAGTTAAATTCTAGTTATTTGCTGTTAAATGAATTTAAAATTCAAATTAAATTCACGGCAGACACAGACACAAACACACGCTCATGCATTTTTTTATTTTTTTTTTCGCTACATTAATAAAAATGTGCGGAAAAATGCTTAAATTAAATATGTTGCAGCTACAAACAAACACACTTGCATGCATGCAATAAAGGTACGCACACATATGCGAGCTTATCACTGAACGTAAGTTAATTTTGACCGGAAGTGCTGGCCACCAGCTGCAGGGTTATAAAAAAAAAAAACAAAATAAAAATAAAAAAACAACACCAAAAAATCCTTGTTAACCTCTTTTTTGTGCTTATGGTGTTAATTGCCACAAGCCATAGCGCATAAGTATGCAAAGCTACACCCGCATGCATGGAGCTCACACAGACGCACACGCCGAACTAAGTGACACTGCGCTTCGCTATTTGCGCTTTTAGCAACGTTATCATGCCTTAGGGTGTCAGATTGTTTCATAAATTCATTATCATTATTATTATTATTAATATTTGCACATTGCATTAAACCGTAATGCGCTTAAAAAGGCAACCGGAAGTGCATTTCGTGTGCCGTCAAAAATGACCAACATATTTTTACATTATTAATAGCCGTTTAAAATATCAGCCAACGTGCACATACAACCGTGTTCATTATAATAATAATTATTATTTTTTTTTTCTCTTGTATTATCGGTTCTTATTTATAACGTATATCAAAAAATGTTAATCACTAAATTTTATTTATTGCTGCAAATAATATTAACACCTTCGATTTTATGCCAAGCAGGTAAAATATGCTCGCTGTTTCTGCATATAAAACGGTATTAACTGTAATTGATTTATATTCTCGTTAAAGAACGAAATTAATTTAGTGCTTTTTTCGTTTTTAATAAAATTATTACGCTGTCTTTTGTTTTTTTTTTTTTAAGTTGACATAATTTTTCACTTAATATTAATTGCTCTCATATACATATATATGGGTGATTAAACCAAAAAACAAAAATTAATGAAATGTTTCGCAAAATGTTTAATAGTCGTAAAGTGACTCAGTAGCTATGTTTGATGCTGATGATTCAAGGACGATTCAAAAATTAACCACGCAGTTTAAGTTCAGAACTGTCAAAATAAGTTTGTTTTTTTTTGTGGCATTTACTTAATATTTTTATGCTCGTACATCAAGTTTATGATGAAATTTATCAGTTCCCTCAAAATTTACAAAAGCACTTTTTATTACACCAGATGATATTCAACTTAATTATACTTATCGAGGAACGATTATCGCTTTCAATTAATCGTTTTATAACAATTATATTTTTAACGAACTTTTTTCGATCAGAAATAAAAATGAGTTTTTTTTAATCGTAATTTTTTTCAATCAGAAATAAAATTTATTGTTTGATCGTTATTTTTTCAATCAGAAATAAAAATCATTTTGTGATCGTTATTTTTTGTGATCGATCTTTTTTCCAAGCAGAAATAAAAGTTATTTTTATCGATATTTTTCCGATCAGCAACAAAAATTATTATTTTACATTATGTTTTCGATCGAAAATAGAAGTTATTATTTAATCGTTATTTTTTCGATCAAAAATAGAAACGAATCATACTTACTTATAAAGAGTGATTTTTTAAGTGCCTGATAACTTTTTTTTTAAAAAAAACGCATAAAATTTGCAAAATCTCATCGGTTCTTTATTTGAAACGTTAGATTGGTCCATGACATTTACTTTTTGAAGATAATTTCATTTAAATGTTGACCGCGGCTGCGTCTTAGGTGGTCCATTCGGAAAGTCCAATTTTGGGCAACTTTTTCGAGCATTTCGGCCGGAATAGCCCGAATTTCTTCGGAAATGTTGTCTTCCAAAGCTGGAATAGTTGCTGGCTTATTTCTGTAGACTTTAGACTTGACGTAGCCCCACTATATTTACTACTATATTTTGCCGATCAGAAAAACAAGATACAGTAGTTTGGACTATGTCGTAACACAAGACGTAGAATTATTCAATTTGCTTTTGATGACATCTTTTTTAAAAACTATTTAGAAAAATATTTATTCCATACACCTGAGCATATGACCTTTAAAAGAGTGCCAGAGAGGGTTAATATGTATGACCAACCCCCATTACTTTTGCAAAAGGAACATTTTTGCCTTTGACACCTATCCCCCCCCGACCACTCCTTAGGGGGGCTCCCTTACAAATATTATGGTTTTTGTATATTTATTCCATACACCTGAGCATAAGACCTTTAAGAGAGTACCGGAAAGAGTTCATAGGTATGACTGACCCCCATTACTTTTGTAAAAGGAATATTTTTGCCTTTGACACCTATTCCCTCCGACCACTCCTTAGGGGTCTCCCATACACATTTTATGGTTTTTGTTTATTTATTCCATACACCTGAGCATATGACCTTTAAAAGAGTGCCGGAAAGGGTTAATGTGTATCACAAACCCCCATTACTTTTGCAAAAGGAACATTTTTGCCTTTACCACCTATTTCCTCCGACCACTCCTTAGTGGGGCTCCCATACAAATTTTATGGTTTTTGTATATTTATTCCATACACCTGAGCATATGACCTTCAAGAGAGTGCCGGAGAGGGTTAATATATATGACCAACCCACATTACTTTTGTAAAGGCAATATTTTTGCCTTTGACACCTTTTCCCTCCGAACACTCCTTAGGGGGGCTCCCATACAAATTTTATGGTTTTTGTGCCGGAAAGGGTTAATATGTATCACTGACCCCCATTACTTTTGCAAAAGGAACATTTTTGTCTTTGACACCTATTCCCTCCGACCACTCCTTAGGGGGGCTCCCATACATATTTTATGGTTTTGTCGATAAAACCGGAAACTGTCGATAAAAAGGTAGCAAGTTTAAGCAAACAAAAACATCAAATGTTGGCTTTATATTTCATGTAATTGTGTAAAATTTATATAAGTTAGAGAGTTCTAACATGAATTTTTGTCGCATTGAGGATCAAGCAGACCAACAAGTGCTAACATCAACATTGTACGATCAGTACTTTAGGCCCACCAAAGGCTCAAAAAGTGATATAAATACCGACACCTGATCACTATCAACCACCCTACTTACCTCCGAGAATGACGTATTTTACGTCATAAAAATCTACGAAATAAAAATCATTGATCGATATATTTTCGATCAGATTAAAAAAATTATTTTTTGATCGAAATGATATCGATCATAAAAAGTAGCATGTGTACTAAGATATAAATAATAACACTGTGCGACAAGTTAAGGGTTAGTTGGAATAACCTCAAATATCTCAATGGTTTAAATATCTCACCTTAAAGTCACAAATTTTTTCTTATAACTCTTTAACTAAATTCAAATCCTATGTAGTAACTTCATCTTAACATTTGCAATGGATGGTTCTTAGCATTTTGAGACTATTTTTTGCTCAAAAAGTTACGTAAGGGGGTGAATATATTCTTCGAAAAAAGGGTTTTTAAAAAAAAAAAAACAATATTTCAATAGTTCAGTTGCTTTGTATTTTTCTTCAAAAACAATCAGTTAGGAAACGCCTCTTAAAATCCATTTTATTCCGCTTAAATCGATCCAAACCAGCTTGAGAACTTTATCTTCGAATGCTTTTTTTAATCAATTGTTAACAAATGCGGTTCCCATCTTGCAGAAAGCCTTTTCATCTGTAATTCTTGATGCAAATAAAAATGGACTAGATCATTTGAAATGCCTATGGTATCACCTATTTCACGTGCTTTCACTCGTCGATCGTCTATTACCCTATCAGGTACTTTTGTTATGATTTCTGCTGTTGTTGAAGTTTTTGGACTTCCACTTCGTGGTTCCTCTTCAATGCTTGTACGACCACGTTTAAATTTAGCATCCAATTTTTTACTGTTGCATATGAAGGAGTACTTTTACAAAAAACAATCACTATATCATTATGAATTTCTTGTCCCGATAAACCTTTCTTATGTAACTATTTAATTATACAACGCATTTAATAGTTTTCCATTATAACAAAAAACTCACTGAAGCGTTTTTTTTAACTGCTGTTACTATACGAATGAGTTGCCATATTGAAATGAAATTTAACATATGTTCATATGACAGATGAAGGTTTTCAATGTACTTAATTCTTTGCTGTTTATACCGTTATCCCTGTGTCAGGCTAAGAACATTTCGAATGACCTACGTATATAAGACATAAAAAAGTAAAGAGAAGAGTCTCTGATTATGAAAATATTGTTTAAAAACCAACAAAAAGAAAACAAAACAGAATTGCGACATTGACTCTTTGCTTTTGATCTTAACGTTATGCTTGGTTTTTTTGTTAAAAATGCAGCATGCTTGACCGCATCACGCACGGTGTATCAAATAATAGCCCAGACAGGCTCTATAAAACATAATTAAAACATAATTTCTTTTTAATTTTCGTTGGTTTTATTCAAAATATTCTCCTCCCGATTCAATACACTTAGTACAGCGTTTTAATAGTGATTCAAATGTCATAGCATCCTTTCAACTTCATTTTCAATTTCGGAAACAAAGGGAAGTAACACGATGGCAAATCAGGTCAATATGGCGGATGAGTTTACACAAACACACTTGATTTCGAGCCAAAAATGGACGAATTATTCGATGTGTGTGGAATAAATTTTGCACAGACCTTTGTTTTGTCCAAATCCTCGTAAAAAATTATTCAAGTAGCATCTTTGCTGATGTTTAAGGCCTCTTCCATCATTCGAACTGAAGCATTGCGGTTTGCATTAAAACCACGTGCTTTTTTGATCATTTCAGGCGTCCGAACTGAAATTGGCCTTCTTGTATGTTCAACATTTTCCAGCGTGTCTCTACCGCCCAAAAAACGTTCATGAAACTCAAAAGTAACTGCTCTAAAAGTAACTGCTCAATCGAAATGCTTTTGATGCATTTTTATCAAGTTTTGCGTGGAATTTAACGACACGGGCAATGAAAGCAATTCCGTTAAATGACCTAGAGCAGGCATTTGAATTTAACTTTAAGTACAAAAAGTTCACGTTGTGGCGTCCGTGGCTTAGTTGGTTAAAGTGCGTGGCCTCTATGTCAACGAATCTGGAGACCCGGGTTCGAACCCCAGCAGCGACAGAAAATTATTTAAATTAAAATAATTTTTCTGTACGGCCGCCACCTCTCTGCAGACAATGGCAAACCTCAGAGAGTAATCAAAATGCCATGTAAAGCTTCTTGAGAATAAGAACATTTCGTTCATCGCCGTTCGGAGTCGGCGTTAAGCCTGTAGGTCCATTTCTCGGTCAATTGTGTACAAACTTAAAAACACGCACAACACAATTGATCCTAAGAAGCTAGGTCAAAGTCCTTTCAAGGGCTGAAATGACCAGTTATTTATTTTTTTTTTATTTTACAAAAAGTGCACTCAACTAAATTTCTACCTATACAAGTAGGAAAACGAGTATTTTATTATTTTATATTTCCCTCGCACACTTTTGCACGAATCTAGTGCCCATTCGTACCCCACCGTATCGAAAATATAAATTTCGCCGCACACCAGCTAATCTAAAGCATATTGAAAGAAAGTTACGAAAAAAAAAAGATACAGTAGTTTCGACTATGTCGTAACACAAGACGTAGAATTATTTAATGCGCTTTTGATGACATCTTTTTTAAAAAATATTTAGCAAAATATTTATTCCATACACCTGAGCATATGACCTTTAAAAGAGTGCCGGAGAGGGTTAATATTTAATATTTATGAAAAGGAACATTTTTGCCTTTGAGACCTATTCCCTCCGACCACTCCTTAGGGGGGCTCCCATAAGCATATAATAATACAAGGTAGCATTGACAGTTGCTTGGGAAAACATCTTCTGTCAAAAAATATACTCAAAAAGAGAGTGTTCACAATCGGCCATTGAAAACACAAACAATGTTGAAAACGTAGAAGTGGAAAAAAACAACAACTTCAGCAGCTGCTGATGCATTTGCACAAACAGTTGTTTTTGACAGGAGATGTTTTCTTGTAGAAGAGAAAATAATTGTCAACGCTACCTTGTTTTATTATACCATGGTTTATGGTTTCGCTAGTAACAGAAGACGAAAAACAAACCAGACGCCCAATCGTTCTTTTGTTGTTTGAATCGTTTTTGTTTCGTTCGCTTGAAAGATCGAAACGTAACAAAATAGAACGATTCGTTTTTGCTTATTTGCGTTCTCTGGTATTTACCGTCCGATCTTAAAAAATGAGATGTCTATGTTTTTGTCTCAGGGAGACCTATTGCTTGTTTCTAGGACTTATTGACTTCAGTTAACCCCTTATGGTACTGACCCACCGGACCTCAGTTTCTACCATCTCAAGGGTACCATTTTGATTTCAGAAATGGAAAGCCCGTGACAAATCATAAGACTTCTATTAAAGAAATTTTTCGCTTTTCCACTAGAAAACTTTTTCGGTGCATATTTTAAAGGGTGTTTTTTTAGGGGTTTGTTTTTCGAATTGAAATAAAACACAAGAAAATCGTTTTAATGTCCATCAATTTGGCTTTATTGGAAGGATAATTTTATGCCATTAATGTTTAAATATGATTTCGGGCATGTGGCCGCCGCGGCTGGCTTGAATAAAGCCAATTCTACAGGTCCAATTTTCAACCACTTTTTCGAGCATATGGGGCCGTATGTCGGCAATAACGCCACGAATGTTGGCCTCCAAGTCCCCTATTGCATGTGGCCGCCGCGGCTGGCTTGAATAAAGCCAATTCTACAGGTCCAATTTTCAACCACTTTTTCGAGCATATGGGGCCGTATGTCGGCAATAACGCCACGAATGTTGGCCTCCAAGTCCCCTAACGTTTCTGGTTTGTTGGCGTAGACGAGCGACTTCACATATACCCAAAGAAAATAATCAAATGGTGTCAAATCACATGATCTTGGTGGCCAATTGACAGGTCCATTCCGCAAAATTATGCGCTCATCGAATGTTTCCTTCAATAAATCGATTGTGATGTGCGCTGTGTGGCATGTAGCGCCGTCTTGTTGGAACCACAACTCATCCACATTCATGCCATCCAATTCGGGAACAAAATAGTCGGTTATCATGGCTCTATACCGGTCTCCATTAACGGTAACTGACTCTCCAGCATTATTTCGGAAGAAGTATGGCCCAATGACTCCACCAGCCCATAGAGCACACCAAACAGTCAGTTTTTGTGGATGTAATGGCGTCTCAAAGATCTCATGTGGATTCTCTTCACTCCAAATGCGGCAATTTTGCTTGTTGACGTAGCCATTCAACCAAAAATGAGCCTCATCACTGAACAAAATTTTGCGATGCAAATCAGCATCGAGATCAATCTCATTTTCGGCCCATCTGCAAGCGTTGTTCTTTTGTCAACCTGTTCATGATGAAATAGCAAACCAAACTGAACATAAATGACATTAGAGTTGCCAGATTTGACCACAAAATGCCAGTTTTATCTCTATTCGAAAAACAAACCCCTAAAAAAACACCCTTTATATGATTTGAAATTTTTTTTTAAATTTTTTTTACGTTAATTTTAATGTTATTGTAAGCAAATCTGGCAATGCTGCGATTAAGGGTAAGCTTCGGTAAGCGTGCAGCTGTTGTCGCGTTGCGATGGAGTGAACGTGTGTTGCGCATATCGTTCTGCGCAGGCTGCAAATGAGGATTATATATGGGTTTACAACTGTAAACCAGTCCGCCGGAATAGGAATAAGTTAACAGTCAGCTGTTTGAGGGTTAAAAAATGATATGACTATGTTTTTGTCTCAGGGAGACCTATTTTTTGCTTCTAGGACTTATTGACCTCAGTTGAACCCTTATGGTACTGACCCACCGGACCTCAGTTTCTACCATCTCAAGGGTACCATTTTGATTTCATTATTAAAGAAATAATTCCCTTTTCCACTAGAAAAAGTTTTCACAGAAAACGTTTTCGGTGCATATTTTATAAAAATAATACGTAAGACAAAAAATTTAAAAACTTGGGCTACGTTTTGCAAAAAAAAAAAATTTAATTATTTCTATTGGAAATAGCAAAAAATTTCTTATGTAAAAGTTTAATGCTTGTATGGACTTTCCATTTCTGAAATCAAAATGGTACCTTAAGATGGTAGAAACCGAGATCCGGTGGGTCAATAAGGGTCAACTGAGGTCAATAAGTCCTAGAGACTAAAGATATGTCTCTCTGAGACAAAAACATAGACATATCATTCTTTAAGATCGGACGGTAAATAACGATGTCATTTTAATGCGCGAACCCTACGTTCGGTTAATAAAAAAATAATTTTTTTAAACTTTCTTTTAATAATGCTTCAGATTAGCTGGTGTACGGTGACATTTTTTTTTTTTTTTTTGTTGCCTATAAGGCGAGACAGTCTAGTGGACACGACACGCCTATTTTATTTCCAGCTTACAGTTTTGTACGGTTTCAATCACCGTGTATGCCAGGGTTTATTCTATTCCTAAAGATGGCACTCTTATCACATCGTTTAAAAGTTAAATTTCTCAAGTTGACTTGTATAACACCCACGTTTGCGTTTTTGGGCGTGCCAATTCCAATTTTTTAAACAATCTTTAACAGCTATATTTCAAGTTTCTTCTTCCTTATGCAGATACTTTAGTTTCTTTATAGAAAATTTCTTTTCCTTTTAATTTTTTCAAGTACATACAAGACATAAAAAGTATTTTCTTAAATATCCGATAAATTCATACGATTCTATTATATATTAAAATTTGCTGAAAACATTTGATGTTTCATCAATTTACTTCGATAATTTTTTGCAACTTATCTCAAGTTAGTAATTTGATAATGTCATAAAATGTCCTTAAATCTTTTGCACAAATTGACATCCTCTAAATCAAGAGTATTAATGCTTAAAAGCATTTTTGATACAACCACACCAAGCTTCACTCAATAGACATTATTCGTACTTGTAGAGTATAGCAAGAGCAAATTTCATACTAAAATCCTTGAAATTTTATGTCCTTAAATTCCTTGCTGTAGTAAAAAAAAACATCTGCTGGCTGCTTGAAAATTCATTCATTTAAAATTTGTTTTGATCGGAGAAGCAGAAACATTTTAATGCATTTTTAATATGAACAAGAAGCTTTACACAACTTTTAAATGTCGATTAATTTATATTTTTTTTTGCGGCCTCCGCGAATTAAATAATTAACCAATTAAAAGCCTATTAAAAGTAATATTAATAATGAATTTTACATATTTTTAATGAGTGATGAGGAGGCAAAAATAGCGGCTTTAGAAGAGAACCAAGGTTATTTAAGTAGCAATGCTTTAACATGAGTAGCAAAGATATTTGTAGCAGTGCAGGATTTCAAGGTTTGAATTACAATTTTATTTGTTGTTGTATGTTACATATTTGCAATTCGAAATATTACAAATATAGAAATATAACTATAATTAGCAAATTATGTAAATAGTACATTTGTAAGTTTATTACACAGTGCAACACGAAAAAAAGTAACCATATACGAACACCACTACGTGATAAAAGACTAAAAAAAAAAGACCCGTGTCTCCCAATTTTTCCCAAAGTCATGCACTTTTTTGTTTATGGGCCGCCAAAGATTTGGGGCCTCGGTATCATTTTCGCAAAAAAGTGATCATTTTCTCGGGCTCATATCTTGCAAACCGTTCAGAATTTCGATTTACTCTCTGAGGCAAAGTTGTAGCTCTTGTCATAAAGAACGAAAATTGTGAACATATAAAATCAAAAAACTTCACCTTCCAGATCAAAATCGCAAAAAACTTAAAAAAATTCGATTTTTTTTTACGTTTTTTCCCGTGTTCAGGTCCATAGGTAGCAAACCGTTCAAAATTCAAGGAAACAATCAACTACAAAAATTTACCTAAGATCTCAATAAACAAATTTCTAGAACATATAAACTTCCTGGGAATAATTATTAACACCGTTTTTTTAATTTCATTTGTTTTTTATTTACTTCAACATTGAGATACTATGCTATCTATTACAAAAATATTCAAAAAAAGTATTCGTATTATGTTTATAATGTTGTTGGCCCTGGACTTACAAATCGCGCTCTCTTAAGTTGTGGATCCAAATCGTCGTCCGAATCGTCCGAATCTGACTCTGATTCAGAACTTATGGTGTCCACAGGCACGTTGCTTCCAGACTGCCCTCCATCATCAGCTCTTTCTTCTTCAAATACTTCATTAACATCATACAGGGTGATCTTGTGACTCCACCAACATACCTCTGCAAGCAATGCGTCGAGGTTTTTGCCTTTGTACCGTTTTTCCATGGGCATTGTGGTTTGGTGAAACCGTTCTCCTTGCTCATCGGATTCGGTAGGGAGTTGTTTGATAAAATCGTCAAAATGAAAATGAAGAAAATGCAGCTTTAATGTCATCGATGCGCCGATTATCTCAAAATAATGCAGCATTTCTTTCACCCATTCTCTTGCTTCCGGTTCCGCGTCTCGATCCCCTCCCAAGACTCTGGTGCATACACGCTGAAGGTAAATCCATGCCATTGAATGATTTTCATCAAGCGATGAATCAAAGTTGCTCTTGAATAGCTTTCTAATATCAGGGCCATTAAGTAGGCCTGTTAAATGAAAACAAAAAATAAAGACGGCCACTTCGATGAATTTTTTAACAATTCCCAATTTTATGTGGAGCGGTGGCAGCAAGATGTCTTCAGTATTGTCAATTAAAGGTGCATTCTTCAGTCTATGTTGTTGTATTTGTTCATCCACACTTCCTCTTGGCCTCCACGAATTACATTGGAATTGATTCAGAGGTGAGCGTGAATCCCAATTACTAAGAAAACAAAAGAATTTTGGGAAGCCGCCCTTATCGATGATCCCTTGCAAAATGTTGATGACCTTCAAATCACAGCAAATCTTCCATTTATTTTCGTAATATTTGATTTTTTCCATTACATCTTTCAATGTTTCATAGCTTTATTTCATGTTGATACCCATTGCTAGCGGAATGGAAGAATTTTCGGCAAATTTTTCACTTTTGCGTGCTACCTAAACAGTGTTAAGAATCATCTCTAGGAAGTTTATATGTTCTAAAAATTTGTTTATTGAGATCTTAGGTAAATTTTTGTACTTGATTGTTTCCTTGAATTTTGAACGGTTTGCTACCTATGGACCTGAACACGGGAAAAAAGGTAAAAAAAATTCGAATTTTTTTAAGTTTTTTGCGATTTTGATCTGGAAGGTGAAGTTTTTTTGATTTTATATGTTCGATTTTTTTGTTCTTTATGACAAGAGCTACAACTTTGCCTCAGAGAGTAAATCGAAATTCTGAACGGTTTGCAAGATATGAGCCCGAGAAAATGATCACTTTTTTGCGAAAATGATACCGAGGCCCCAAATGACTTTGGGAAAAATTGGGAGACACGGGTCTTTTTTTTTTAGTCTTTTATCACGTAGTGGTGTCCGTATATGGTTATTTTGCCATGACTTAAAAAATTACACACAGTGTTATTTTAATTAATTAAAGTTACTCATACGCCCCGTTTCCGCTGATTCTTCACTTTTTCGATATCTGAATGCTAAAGTGCCTTTAGCACATATTTTTACACATATTAAATTAAATTTCACATAATTCAAACATTCCAATCGTTAAAAGGTACTTTACTGTTATTCTCTGTTGTTCTAAGAATTGTCGGAAGGGAATATAAATAATTTATTCATGTTATTTCATGCTACAGCTTAGTCTTTTGCTAATTTTACAAAAAAAAAAATAAAACGGTGATGAGGAATTTTCATGACGCAATTCATAAGTTGAAATTTATTAAGAATTCGTTATAAGGATTCATTGAACCTATCATAATGTACACACAATTCCACAAAATTTTTAAAGTCATCTTATCGCCTAGCAAACATAAGCTTCTTACAAATAAAATACGTACAGCTGGAGTAATTATGAAAAGAAAATGTTTAATATATCATCATTTAGGATATTATATTTACTCAATTAAATAACCTATTAGCTCACACAAAAATGATGAAAACCATTTCAACATTCCAACAACTGCTTCAAATAATTGCCTTTATTTTCATACATAGGAATTATGTATGAGCGAATGATTTAATGCTAATTTACAGGGACGGAAAAACTGTTCACGAAAATCATGCTCATTTTTTTATTAAAAAAAAAATAAAAAAAATATTCATTTTAAAATTTTTTTATTTTCAAAATCTTCTATCCTTATTAGGTCTGTCGCAGAAAAAAAGTCCTTTTGTTTTTAATCTATTAATAAAAAAGGATTAACTCTATACAAACATATTTAATACCTAAAGAAAGCATTAATAATGCAAATTCTAAAAATAATAATTATTAATGAAATAATTGCACAAGTGAAAAGATGTCTTCTCAACAAGGACAAAAGCGAAAAGCAATTATATGCAAATACCTGAAAAATCTCGACAACACGTAGAAAAAGAAAAAGAAGTTGGCGTATACGTAAAAACTGTCGAAAAGACCATAAAGAAGAAGATATCCTTTTATCAAGACAATTAGGGTGGCTCAAAGAGTTAAGCGGCTTAAGTTTTGAAGAATATAGGCACTTTGGTTCATGACTAAGCGGCAAAAGCAAGAACGTTGAAATCAACTGTTGAACGGATTAAAAAATTGTACAACCTGAGGAGTTTTGAATTGCAAAAAGTACATAAAAAAGGTCAGAAGAAAAAGCTAAGAAGAGGGCCTGAAAAATGTAACTCAAGTACCTCACCAAATTTGACTGTGTGATTATTAAGCCGTCCCAAAAACAAAACAAATTTTTTTTTGCTCAAGCATTTTTTGAAATCTTATGGAGTCAAGTATTTTTGAGATTTTTTTCAAATTTTTTTAGAAGAGGTTTAGAGGTTTAGAGGTCCTAAAAATCAGGTTTTTTCGGAGAATTTTTGAATTTCAAGTATAAGTTGGTCAATAACAGATATTTTCTGAGTCTTTGCCCCATCATTTCGAAAGACAAATATCCAAACTTTACTTTAATGTACATAAATCAGGAGTGTTGCCAATTTTTTTTTGGACATTTTGGTGTGCTATATTTTATTTTTTTGTGAAATTTTTGTCTTTTTTTAAAAAACGCTTAATAATTTTTAAAAATTTCATCAAAATGAATAAAAGTAATTATGCACTTTGAACTATAGTAAAATTTTTAACAATTAAAAAAAAAATCTTGATTTAACTCTTGCCGTTCTGAAGTTATAGCCTTTTAAAGCTTTGTAACCGTTGGTTGAATAGTTAAATCGTTGGTACATCGATTATGAAATTCCTAAAAATATGCAACGTGTAAGCCTGCCCTTTCAAACAGTTGGGCAGGAAAAAAAAAGTTAAGCTGGCATTCAAGATGTAAATCTACTCTAATAATGAGCTGGTCGAGGAAATCTCAAAAATACTTGACTCCATAATCTTTCAAACAAAGGTTGAGCAACTATGAAATTCGAAAAAAATTTCCATTTGGGACATCTTAGTGATCATGGACGCCAGAATTTCTGTTAACTCTCAAAATGATAAGACATTTCAAAATCGTTATGATAAATAAGTTTGCCCTTGTACGGAAGGCAACGGAAGACAAAAAAAACAAAGCTCAAGCCTGTGTTAGATAACACGGGCGCATAGGTCAGACGTAGAATACGTTAGTCATTAACAGCCTTATTCAATAGATTTCCTTAAACAACTTTTAAACGCTTGTTTAGTTACGCACTGTTTAAGGCTTTACGCAGCTTCTATGCAACCTTGCTAACATTGTTATTCATAAACATTTTTTCATTTTATGCTTATGATTGTAAGGTTTGTGTCTGAACTATAGAAACTATGGCCGCCGCATAAAAAAATGCTGCAAAGGGCGCATATGGAGCATGTCTTTGATATTAAAAGAAAAGACAAACAAAAATCATGGTTGTATTTACGTAACCTTTAAACGCCAATTTCGGCGTTTAAGTTACGTAGCTCTTAAATAACTACGAAAAATGTTTATGAATAACGTTTTCTTGTTTAAAGCCCGTTTAAAGTTACGCTGAGGATGTCTTAAAGACGTGGCCAACTGGGTAAGCACAATTTTGTTTCTCTGCTTCGCTTATCAATGTTGTGTATGTACACATCGTTCGCTACTTGGTCATTATACTTCTTCTCTTTCTCACACTGGTTCTGTGATAAACACACAGATAATCGTACTGCTCTTACACGTGATGTTATAATACATAAAATACAAAGCATATGAAAATTAATACAAAATTTGAAGGAGTTAAATTTTGATTTACTTATAGAATCAAAAAAATTATATGTAGCAATATGATTATTTAAATACAAATCAAAAGAAGACATATTAAATATGTTACGACCATACTTGAATTTTCTTCAATGCATGCATAAAGTATTAAAAACTTATAATGAAAGTGACAAACATTTTCTCAAAATTTTGTGCTCCAGATCAACACCCCCGTATAACGTATTCTACGTTAAAACAACTTTTCGTATTAGGGCAAATAATTTTATCATAAATAAACCCCGTTTTGGACCTTATCCGGACATAAAGTCCATGGACCTCTTGTTCATGGAATAACATCAAAAACAAATTTCAAACTCATTCTGATAAAATGGTTTTCCTTTCGACCAACCAACAAATCGGAGGCATAAGCCACCCGAATTAGATATATTTATTGTAAACATTCGGTTTGTGAAACAATCGACCGTAGTCTACGTATAAACTAAGCGAGTTTGTTATGATAAACATTTAAACATTATGATAATACATTTAATAAGAGACACTCCGTTCGAGGAACGAACGACCGAAGCCAACGTAAAAATTAGCCGAGCAAATCATATGAATGCTACATATATACTAAACCTGAAATGCGTTTCAAAGCACTCGTTTGTAGTGCAAGCTTTTGCTATGTTTTGCTCTCATCAATAAAATCAAGCCTAACACTACAGAGAGCACTCGTCGCTTGAGCAGAACAGGAACAAATTAAAACCAAAGCAATGTTAGGCACGATTCGAAAAAGAAGTGTGCACTGACTAGAAAGTTATGTAAACAACAGCAGAACGCTTGGAGTTATGTTGTGTCTTTGAATAGCTTTGGAAATAAATGCCGTATAACAATGTGACTCAATAGGTATGGAGTTCTTACTTGGTGATATCCTTCTACTAGAAAGTAGAATATGGGATGTAGGATACTGGGATGGGCATTTGACAAATGGGTGTGGCTCCGATCCAAATAATTCAAGTATCCAAATAATTCAATGAAGTGTAGGAAAAACTTAAGCGTATTGAGACCATTTAGGGTCCTGTAGATTTCGTGTTTAGCCGTTTTTGGGGGTAGCTGATTTCGAATCTGATTTCAGAATTTTAAAATTAAAGATGGTGGATAGGGTTGCCACCTAAATTTTTTTTAGTTTAAAAATTCTGTGCTGGGGTGAACACTAGGTAAAAATTGGTCGCTGAATCCGAATCCGATGTCAGATGTTCAAAAGTATGATATTTTAACAATAGGGTTGCCACCTAATAATTTTTTTAAAGTTTTAAACATTATCTAACAGTTTTAGCGGGTCGCTGATTTCGAATTTGACGTCAGAATTTTAAAATTTAAAATGGAAGATAGGGTTGCCACCTAATTTTTTTTTTATTTTTACGAATTCGGTGCTGGGGCGAACACTAGGTAAAAATGGGTCGCTGAATCCGAATCCGTTGTCAGAATTTCAAAATTGTGAAATTTTTAACCCTGTAGGGTTGCCACCTTGTGGCGTCCGTGGCGTAGTTGGTTACAGTGCGTGGCCGCTATGTCAACGAACTTTGGAGACACAGGTTCGAACCCCAGCAGCGACAGAAAATTATTTGAATTAAAATAATTTTTCTGTACGGCCGTCACCTCTCTGCAGACAATGGCAAACCTCAGAGAGTAAACAAAATGCCATGTAAAGCTTCTTGAGAACAAGAACATTCCGTTCATCGCCCTTCGGAGTCGACGTTAAACATGTAGGTCCGGTTCTCGGTCAATTGTGTACAAACTTAAAACACGCACAACAAAATTGATCATAAGAAGCTAGGTCAAAGTCCTTTCAAGGGCTGAAATGGCCAGTTATATATTTTTTTTTTACACCACTGAAATCTAAAACGTCAAAATTTTTAGTTGTCAAAATTTCATCGTTTTTTTGGCACAGCAAAAATTACAATTTTATTTCAACAGACAGAAATTGTATTCAACTCAATAAATTCATTCCTACCACGAGTGAAAAGCTTCCGAATAGCACACGGCCATACGATTGAACTAAGTAGAGTGATCTTTGTGGTGAACTAAAATGCCCTTCGAACCGTACGAAATCATGTCAACCTTCACATTCTTAAACATTTCTTAATGCAAACATGTTGTGAACTATAACAGTGCAATGTATGGTGCATGTTAATCTTACTGGTTGGTAGTAATGTTAAGTTGTAGATGCTTGTGTGCTCTTGTAAGATACCCAGTAAAAAAATGTAGGATCGCTCTCTTGTTGTTTTATGGGAGCAAAAAGCGAACACTTTGCGCTAGAGCTTCTTCACTGTTTTATTGGAGAAATAGGCGAGCAATGAATTCAAAAATAAGAAAACTAAGTGAGAGAGGTGCATTTTAAAAAAATGCTCTCTCTATTTTAGAAAAAAAAAATATATTTCAATCTGATATAACCAGCTATGGGCAGAGAGCGCTCTGGGAGCGTTGAGCGCAAGAACTGAGAGCAAATGCTTATGTAACAACAGAAAATGCAACAACAAATCAAAAACAAAAGACAAACACAGAAACAACACAGAAGCTTTAAATGTAGTGGTGCCCATACCCGGATATAACTGATCCATTTGGATCATATATAAATTGCTCCTTATCCGCTCGCCTGGGATGTTATAGGGAGCGCTCGCAGCCCTAGGACATGCAATGTTAAAAGAGAGCACAAAATGCACCTAGCTTGGATCAATAGGGTGCAATCCACTGAATTCGTTACTCAATAAACATAGCTTTTAGGGTTGTAATATTTTAGTACTATTTTTATATGGAAGGCAACAACTACATTTTTTAACTAGTGTAAAATTGTATTACATTATGATAATATAACATGATAGCACACCTTGTGAAAACCAAATATATTTCATATATTTATTGTTATTTTAATTTGTTTGTCAAGTTATTCGATAAAAAGGGTTATCCTTCAAGGGTGATGAATTGTCAGAAAACTACATACGAATTGAAGTTCAAGATCATTATCTTCCCTTATCTTGCAAGTAATACGATATAGTATACTATCATCGTTTATGATATAGTATACTATCATCGTTTATGATAGTATACTTTTAGGTTGATTACAAAATCGTCATGGTACAGGACCCGTTTACACTCTGAAAGACCTATCTCTATGACTTAGTTATAAAAACTTTTTTCAATGGATTTTAGTTATTCCAGGGGTTGTTTTCTGTTACTTTATAACATTAAAGAACAAAATGTTTTTATACGTTACCACTAATTTATATTCACATATATTCTCTACACTTTCACTCTGAAGTTCTTCTGATATCTATCTATACTATTATATAAAATGAAAGTGAAAATTTTTTGTGTCCGCAAAACTCCAAAAGTACTGGTCGGATTTTTTTGAAATAAGTTTTAAAATATCACATTTGTGCTACAAAAGGTTCATTGGTTATTTTATTTACGAAATTTCAATAATAAGTATCTTTAATTAAAGTTTTAAGTTTTTTAAAAAATCATCCACAATGCCATGCGTTGCTTGATCGTTAGCTTTTCATGCGTTTGTGCTGCGAGAGCCTCAATAAACTGCATGTTGCTCTCTACTATACTCTTTTTGTTCTCAGCAAGCACAAAACAACAAAACAAACAAACAAATACATATACATACATACTTTGCTGCGCTTAAAGCTAATTGGACCGAAGTACATTCTAATATGTTCAAATTAGTTTTGATGTGGTGAATTAATCTAGCACAGTTTTGTTAAAAGGGGATTCACTGACCACCTTTAGCATGTTGAGGATTTTTTTGATGAGAATGAGAATCAATCCGACTTGATGTATGTATGTATGTATGTATGTACGTATGTTTATTTGTTTCGCTGCATGCAACTTTTCTACACATGTTTTGACGGTGGTTTTCCTGTAATTTATAAATGAACAAAAGGAACCAACGGCTGACTTTTTGCTTTATTGAATTGACTTTGTGTGATTCAATAAGTTTTTTTATAAATAAACAAAAGAACTGGGACGGGCATAGGAAAAGGGGTTATGGGTTCGACCACACAAGTCAAATTTTTGATATCGAATAGTTTTGGAACTAAACTTCGCATGACAATAAAACTCAGTATGGAGTTACTAATTGCCAAAGTCTTTCTACTGGAAAACTGGTATGTGCATTGGAAAAGGGGGTGTGGGCTGATTCTCTATCTAGAATAGCTATGGAAGCTAAATTCACAGGGCATTGAAACTTATAATGGAATTGTCACCTGGGAGTGATGTTCTGCTACTGGGAAACTGTAACAGGCAGTGGAACATGAGCGTGGTGTCAGACTAAGGGACTAATAAAAGTTTTTAATGTACTTATTATTTCCAATATACTTGCCGGGTGCAGCAACGCGCGATGGGTATCGCTAGTCTTAATATATAAAAATTAATCGTGGTTTGTTCGGATGCTTAAAACTTGAAAACGACTGGACCAAATTTGATACTTAATTCTGTGAGTTTGTTCGTAATTGTTACGCGAAGGTTTTGAAAAACATTCACGGAACATTGGACAAGGGGGCGTGGCACCTCCCATGCAACCCAAATCTACTATAGCGAATAGCTTTGAATTTATAGGTCGCAAAGCATCAGAATTCGGTGTTCTACCTCAATTTACAAGTGCCGTTCCACAGTTAAAATTTAATGGGCGTTGACGTGGGGCGTGGCACTTTTTCAGCAGACCAAATTTTGGGTATAACTTTCAAGCTATAAGTCACACAGCAATGAAACTTGGTAAGAGCGTACTATTTAGTTACGTCCTTCGACTAGCAAAATTGAGCAAGCATTGGACAAGGGGGTGTGGTATCGCCCATATAATTCAAAAATATGATATCGAATAGCTTTGGAAATAAATGTCGCATAACAATAAAACTCAGAATGTAATTACTATTGGATGATGTCCTTCTATGTACTAGAAAACTGAGACGGACTTTGGAAAAGAGGGCGTGGTTCCGCCCAGCTAAATTTTTGATATAGAATATCTTTGGATCTAAATGTTGCACAACAATGTTACTCAGTATGGAGTTGCAACTTGGTGATATCCTTCTACTGGAAAGCTGTGACAGGCTTTGGAAAAGGGGATTTGCTCCGCCCATACAAGTCAAATTTTGGATATCGAATATATTTGGATTTAAATTAAGCATAACAATGTAACTTAGTATGGAGTTGTAAATTATTGATATCCTTCTACTGGAAAACTGGCACAAGCTTTGGAAAAGGGGGTATGGCTCCGCCCATACAATTTAAATTTTTGATATCTAATAGCCTTGGAAGTATGGAGTTACTTAAAGGTTAGGTATTTCTACTGGAAAACTGGCACCGGCATTGAAAACATGGCATGGTTTTGCCCATACAAACTAAATGTTCGACAGAATAACTATAGAAATAAAAAAAGTCACAGAACATTGAAAATCAGAATGGAGTTTCCACTTGGATAATTTTACACCGTGTAAATAAAGAACAGCAATTAGGATCTTGAATTACAGTTCAACAGGTAGCGCAGTAGGCGGTCATTCCGTTTGACAATTTAGGATATTGTTTATTGTTTCTGATTTGATAATTTCAGTTGTGCGGTCACGGTTAAATAATTTTCCGATATTTTAATATTGATTTTTCGAGTGAATTCGTTTACATTTACGAAATATATCGTTGAGAATCTGTGGATTATTACTTTTTGAGTCATATTATTGATATTTTGATTGCAATAGGACAAAACGAAGTTTGCCGGGTTAGCCAGTCTTTCAATAAAATTAAAAGCTATTAATAATGTTTTAAAACTCATTCTGCCTACTCTTATCAAATATTTATTAAGGAGTGAATTATTTAATTCAATTAAAGTTTCCCCATTTCAGGAAATAAGTCTTAGCTTTACCGTGATATTTGGCGACCTAACTCAAATTTTTGTTTTTCGATATTTCCCTTAAGTTTCGTATTTTTTTTTTTTTTAAATTCATGGTCACGAAAAAGTTTGAGTACAATTTCCTGATTTGAATAAATGATTATGTATGAAGTTGTTAAGCTTTCGAACTCACTTGCTAATCACCTACGTGCCATATCTCTTGGTTTGCCTACATTTACAAGTACTTCCCCCTGAAGAAAAAAAAAACAAAAACTAAAAAAGAACTTTTACTTTTCTTGAAATCTATTATCAAGCCATTAATTCTCGACAATTTTTCAGTGACACCACCCGACGCCAGAGCTGTCATTAGTGGACCAGCCGATCTACACTTTAAGGTGGGAAGTGTCATCACACTTAACTGCATTGTAGAGCAGCCGAGCTTCAAGGACATTGGGCCAATTTACTGGTATCGTGGCGAACAAATGCTAATGCCATTTCACAGTGAACTGGATGAAATTGATGTGGATGCCAAGAGCGACCCATCAGCTGCTGCTGCTGCTGCTAGTGCTGGTGCTGGTGTTGGTGCTGTAGATGATGTTTCGCAGAATGCTGTTGCTGCTGAGCAGGGCATAACAAATGACATTGAAAACGACTTTGCGGCACGCATTGCGATGGAATCGCAACTAGGCGATACGCTTAAATCAAGGTACAAAGTTGCGATACTCACTCGTTGTTAAGTTATTCATATTTAAAATCCTTTTGAAAAATTAATACTTTGGCAACATGATGATGATGATGCTGATGATTTCTTTTATATTTTATTTTATCTTCTCTCTGATTGTAACGCTACGTTCGGTCTGCGTGACTTGTCAGACTGCGTATATCGAATGCACAGACAACGGATACCGGAAACTACAGTTGCCAGCCAACAACAGCTAGCAGTGCCAGCGTTATGATTCACGTGATTAATGGTAAGTTGAAGTTGAGCTGTTCGCTACTTATGGCCAGGACAAACATGCAGCTGATGGTAGTGCTGGTGGCAGTGGTAGGCATGACAAGTGGGTTGAGATTTCAACGTTAACTCAAGGTTGATTTTAAAATCCTTTTTAACATAAATGTGCAAATAAACGTAACAACTTTAATGTTGAAAGTATTTATAAGCGTAGGGAATTGTGTTTTTTCATCAACCCCTACTTTATTTAACCCCTACTCTGCCACTGCCACTGCCCTGCCACTGCGTTTATCAACAATATCAACATGAATTTATGTAACCATAATTTTTCTTAAGTAGCATTCGTGCTTATGTTGAATATGATTGTTTTTGTAGTAGTTGTTGTTGTTATTGTTGTTATTCTTGTGTCTTGTGCCAAATACATGAACATGCTTGGCATCATTTATTTAGGGATTTTCAAATGTAACGAGTTTAAACTGTGTCGGTTTACATGATGCATGCTTTATTTATATTTTTTGTTTTGGGTGTTCTTTATTGCGGTTACATTTTAAGCAAACGAGATAAAAAAAAACGAGCAGCAGTTCTTTGGGAATATTAATGTTGCCGCTTAGTACAAATCCCTCACAACTCATATCTTTTTATGAGCATTAAACACGTAAGCAAGTCAATATTTCAAAATTTTGCCATAAATATTTTGAGCTCCTTTAAGACTAAAATATTTTTAAGTCCATTGCATAGAAGGCATAAGAAATGTCGAAGGAGTAGAGTTTTGACGTCTTTTAGCGTCCCCGATATTTGGGGGTATGTTTGCAAAATTTGTGTGGAGAGCGTCAAGAAAAAGTGTGTGCATTTTAAAGCAACAATTTCTATATATGGTAAATTAAATCACCATTACATATACTATCAATGAAGTCTCCACTCTATTTTAGGGGGAATGCTATAGAAATTTGAAAATACCCTTGTGGAAAATACAAAATTGTGATACACATGTTGAAGTAATGAAATAGTGTGAAGAAGTAGATGTAGATATACGAGTGGTGGACGTAACTGGAAGTAGCCAGAAGTAATCGAAAAAAACTATAATAAGCTTTAATGAAAATTTTATCTTATATCTATAACAAAAAACCAAATTTGAAATGTAGTCGAGGCAGGCAAGCAACAAGTTTGTGGGAATCATAGCCAGCAAAAATCGAGTCTCCAAACGTAAAAAACTTGAAATGTAGTGGAAAAAGCAATTATTTTGCCCGGAAAACGTTTATTTTCAAGTCTGTTTACGAAGTTCGTGGAATTAACTTCGTGTAGTCAGTGCAAAATTCGTTTCTCGAGTTGAAAAAACAGTTTAACTTTAAAGTAGTGTCGACCACAGCAACAGAATTTGTCTCATTTACTCTTTCGTGTATACGCAAGAAGACGCGGTCGACACTGCTTTAAAGCAGTGCTCATCAAACTCTATACATGCATACTTTGTTTACGTATAAAAGCTCATTGAAAGCCTTACACTGAAAAAAAAATACTATTTGAGTCTCAGTCCAGCTTTCATGCAAGACGATGGTTCGCTTGTTTGATTATTCAGTGGCGATGGAAAAAATTTTCATCTGGTGTATTAAAAATCTAAGGGAGAGGCGTGAGGGGGAAATGTTTTTAAAAAATTTTGCGATTTACGTATGCTTACTACTGTTCATAATAACATAATTCATATTGAAGAAACAAATTAAAATTCACTATTTTATGCACTGTTACAAAAAAGGAGAAAACTTTAAAATAGTAAAGGTTAATTTCATAATTTGATTTCAATTTTTAAAATTCAATTTTTAATCTTAATATTTTGTATACGGCCTCTAATTATTTATATTGAAAACAATTGTTTCGAGCTCTAGGCCAAGCATGTTGTCAACAAGACAACATGAAGAACAAAGAAGGCAACAACCAACAACAACAACAACGGCTCTGTATAGAGCAAATCACACAGCTTGACTATACAGACTGTTTCATTGTTCATTGACACTTCGGAGCAGGGAGTAGACATGCTCTCAAGCAAAGTAAGAAAAATTGCAAAGTTTATGGGACGGGAATTGTTCCTCAATATGGTTGACTGACTATTTTATTTATGGTTACTATGCAATTAGGTACCCCTACAAAAAGTTTCAAGTTTTTCAAATAAATTCCACGTTACCTATTTTTTGTACATATATTGGGGCTGACTGACCAGCTCTGTTCCGACATTAAACTGACTGACTGTCATAACTGTTATTATATGTCATTTCAACCTGTACATACAATTTTCAACTTTTTTAAATTCATTTCATTACCACCGAAAAAATTACATGTTTGATCGCAGCTACAACCCGCCTGTTCTACAGTTGGCTTGACTGACCGTAGTATGTGTGTGTGCACACCTACGATAACCAATTGCCAGAAAATCAGCTCAAATGCCCGAGGGCATAGGCTTTGAAGTTTCTTTGTTTGTTTTTTTCTTTGTTGTTGTTGTTTCTTTTTAATTTTGTCACTTTGTATAGAAAAGTATAAGTAGACGCTCGTCCGTGGCTTTCTACGGCAGCAGAGTCGCATAGAAAACAGACTTGAAAAGTAGAAGCTTGATTTTTTTTTCTACCAATTAATGTAGGGTAGAAACAAAATAGAATCAAGTCTGACTTATGATTCGTTTTTCAGAAGCAAGTCGTGGCTTGTAGGGTAAAAACATATCGAGTTTCTACAAGTCAAGTCAAAGCTTGATTTTTTTCAAGTAATTTGATTTTCAGTTGACTTGTTGCAGATCTCTGGTACCTATGCATAGTCTTTCGAGGCATGTGGTTCTCAGAAATCAACTAGACATACCAACGCAAAGGTGGGCGTGATTATTTGAAATTGAAAAAGTATAAATACTATGTTCAAAAATAAGTCGTAAATAAATTTAATTTCCTATAAACAGATTCATATAATCAGTGAAGATAGAAATTCCAATGAGAGCCTTCGGGCTGGAAAGGAAAAACACACTCGAGATTGGCTCCTTTCGCGGTTTCTAACTACAAGCATGCGAGTTCGACCCTATTTTTGATTTTCGTGAGCTCCAGCTCGTATATTCCGAGCTACACAGTTCTCGAGTGGGAGCTGCAGAAATTAAAAGAAATAGTTCGGGCTCGCGACCTAAAATTTTAGAAACTACAAAATCAGTTGCCAACGAGGGAGCATTTCCGTTCCCTACCTCTGATCTCTAGAAAAATGATAATTGAAATAACGATAAGGATAAGGATAAAGTAAATTATAAGAATGAGGATAAAAATATTAACCCTTTGCGATCGTATTAATTATATATATAGGTGTCATGTTGGTCGAAATTAATTTTCGATAAAATACAAGATGCAACAATATACAATTCGTAATACAAGATGCAACAATATGCAAGATTATGAAAGAAGAATAATATTTATTAATTCTTTTTTTTTTTAATTTTTAAATATAAGAAGTTCTTATTTTTTTTTTAATTTTAATATTTAAAAAAAATTAAATTTAAATTTAATATTTTTAATAAAAATATTTTTTTTAATTATGGCGGAAGTTGAAGTAAAAAGTTCAAAAAATAGATACATTTTCGCGCATTTTTTACATTTTTTTGTTTATATAAAAAAAATAGATACTTGAATTTAGGGGGGATGCTTAAAGGACAAAACAACGGAAAAAATGCAAAAAAAAATTATTGGAATTGAACCAATAGATTTCGAGTTATCTATCGAACCGTTTTAAAAAAACTAATTTCGAGGAAATCGTGTTTAAAGTTTTTTATTTACGTTGCATGGAGTTTATACTTGGAACTAGTCATAATTTGGGTTCCGAAATTTGATATAAATTAAAGAAGCTTCGACAAAGCAATAAAAAGTTCGCCTTTTTGCGCTAATAGAAGATAATACGAGTACTTTTCGAAGTAACGTTATTTTCATAATAAGCTTATCGCGATTTTTATATAATCTTGTGTGCTAGTGGGGTACTTCAAGTTGCGAAATAGCTCTTAAAATTAATTTGCATGAAAAAAAAAACCAATTACATCTTCAATACAAGCAATAGCTCAAATTAAAGACAAATATGGCTGAGTACTCCCTACCATCCTCAATGTTGAAAGCACTTATGTCGATAAAAAAATAAGAAAAAAAAAGGAAAAGTAATAAAATCGCTGAACTTAAGTGCGCTCATTAGAGGCACTTTTCTTCTAGACGAGCACAGCACGTTCTTACTTGATGTTGTTTTTCTCAAGCTACTGACAACATAACTGACGGCTCATCACTTGCCGCCTTACTGCCAACTAAGCCTTAGTGCCGAATAAGCCAAGGCGCTCACTTGTCACCTTACAAGGTCTGAAGCAAAAAACAAAAAAAAAAAAAAAAAAAAATTAACACATGCACATCACTTTTCCCTATTAGCCTATTTTATCAATGTTTTTGAATAGAATTGATTAATGTACATAATAAAAGCAGAAAATACCAGCAAATACATAGTATTAATTTACACAAAAAAAAAAAAAAAAAAAAAAACAAAAAAAAAATAATAAAAATAAAGGAAATTCAGAGAAAACCACACCGACCAAAAATAGTTGCAATCATTTAATCAAACTTATCAACTCTTGCCGTCTTAAAGTGAATGCTAGTACGTTTTCTTTTTTTGCTGTAGATTTATGTGAATGTGTTTTTTATTTATACTATGTCTGATATTAACTTGAATTTTTTGTTTTTGTTTTTATTACAGATGAAAATCCTGCTGCTATGCAAAAAAGCGAAGCGCCTACCCGGTTTGCGGCGACCCTGTTTATGGCAGACGCGCCTCCGCTACAACGCATTCTATTCAACTTAGCTGCGCCGTGGTTGTTGTACTTGCTGCTGGTGGATGGCTTCGACAGGCTCATCATGTTGTATGCTCTGAGAGAAGCAATTTATTTTTTATTCACTTCCAGCATAATTTCAAGATAAAAATCATGCCAAATGTTGGTGGAAACATTTCGTGTGCTTTTTGCATTTTGCTTTTTTTTCTCTTTTTCGTACTTTTGCAATTTTTTTTTTTATTATTTCTTCTACTTCTTGCTTTGGCTTAAATACTTTTTTATTTTTTTTTTTTTTTTTTTTGTAACATTTGATTTATGTGTTTGTTTTTATAAATGAAATGTGGTATCTCTTACATTTTATTGTAGCTAAAAAGTAAGAATTTAATTTTAATGAAAAATTGCGAAATAGTTTAATTAAATAAGAATTGTACATAACATAAATGGCATAAATTTAAAATAAAATATAAATAAAAAAAAATAAAAAATAAATAAAAATTATAAAAAATACACAAATATGTAGATCACATCATTTTATTTGATAAACATACATAACATAGATCATGAAAATATAAAATTAAGAACATTTGAAAAATGTAGTAAAATAATCTTAAAATTTAGTCAAGAGAAGAGTGCATAAATAAAGATTAATATTAAAAGGAAAAACTTAAAAGCTTTTCATTTGATTATAAAAAGCACTTTCAAGTCAAAGGTAAGTAAAGAAGTTTATCAATTTCATGAAAAAAAGTTTCACCACCATCACACACCCCCCCCCCCCCTTCCCCTCCTAAAAACCCAATCAAACTACTTGACATCAAATTCAAACGAATTTTCCGCATTTTTTCGTGTAATCATCTAGCAATTCAATCGCGTCATGACAAACTGTCATTTGCACTTTACAGTTATATTTTACATTTTTTTTTTCTACCTTCATAAAACATCAAAAGTTTTGCTGAAAATTTCAAAATAAATTTGCCACAGTTGCCAACATCAACAACTTCCTTTGAATGTCACTCATTGACTTAAACCGGAAGTTAAACAATCAACGTGAATGTTTATGAAATTGTTTTTGAGCCAAATTTATTGGTTTGTTTTTGCTTATATTTGCAAAAAAAAAAAAACAAAAAAAAACATGCAAATTGAAATTCGAGCTCAGTTACAAATTTAGTTTTTTCTTTTCCTTTTGCTTTTGCTGGCGTTTTATTTTTATTTTTTATTTTTATAAAATTGAGTCGAAATTGAGGTGAATTGTGAAAAAGCCAGCCAGCCAAACCAACTCATGTAATCAATTTAATTTTACCGTTGAGAACGTAGGTACCGTTGAGTACAAAAAATTGATTTTCTTGCCGTTATATTACATGTGATTTATTTGCATAAATCATAGCTATGCAATGTTGGGTTGAAAGGTTGGCAGCATTGGGAACAAACAAACCCAGTGAACCAAAAGTATCCTTGTGCACCGAAGCTCAAACTGAAGATTGGTTGAACCCTTTTCGACCCAAAGTGACATAGATTTTCACTTTTTTTCGTCATTCTATTTGAGATGGTAAACCTTACCATGTGCAGAGTGCTCTTTCCGATTCTGGGATCATGTTCGTAGTTCGAGTGCACCAATCTCAAAATTTTTGATTTTTTTAAAATTCTTCAAATTTTTTTTGGGGAAAACATTTTTGAGAACGACAAAAAACTATTTATTCGGTGGCATATAATAAATACTCACGAAAATAATCAATGAATTGGAAAAAGCACTTTCAAAAATATAGGATACATACTTGTCTCTAAGTGTCAGTCTACGAACTGAACCAGAATTTTCGAAATAAATTTGCACAATATGCAAGCGCTGTTCTGGCGTTAGTCTTTTCGCCATAAAATAGCGAACCAAACTGAGCACATATGATAAAAGAGTGGCCAGATCTGACCCACTGTATGACAATTTAATTCTTATCGAAATATGGAATCTATAAAAAAACACTATTTTTTTATCTTGAACAGTATCACCATCTGAGTTGATAAAGACATGTCCGCCTGTCTGTCTGTCAAGAAGATTACAGCCGCAATTTAATGCTATCGTTATAAAATTTTATATATCAGCTTTTTATAAAAAAAAAGAAAGATCAAGTTCCACAATTAGCCAAATCGAATGAAAATCAGGCCTACCTCCCATACAAAGTGACGCCATCAACATACCAAAATTTCTAAAAACTCTACAAAATTTATTTTAATCACTTGGAATTTTACACATAAGCTTTGATTTCAAATTTGCGTTCCTAGTTTGAAATTTGGCAATATCGGATAAAAACCACGCCTCCACCCCATACAAAGTGACGTCATCAAAATGGTTAAATCTCAAAATCCCTAAAAATTTCGCAAAAACTAATCTAAACTCTTGACATTTTTGCTCATGAGCTTTGTTTTGATTCTGATAGGCACTCTAAGTTTTAAATTTGACAAACTCGGATGAAAACTATGCTTACCTCCCATACGAAGTGACGTCATCAAAGTGGTAAAGTCTCATTAAATTCGACCTAGAAAAAATCCACAAAAATGAATTACTTCATCACTTCTGCACTTAGCCTTTGATCAAATACTCTTAGTTTAAAATGACGAAATCGAATGAAAGCTCTGCTATTTCCGACACAATATGACGTCATCAGAATAGTAAAACCTTCATAAATTCCCCAAAAATTTAGTTATGTATTGACTTTAAAAGCTTTCATATTTGAACTTACAATGAGTTTGAAGCTCGTCTAAATTGAATACAAACTACGCCTGTCTCCCATACAAACTGACATCAACAAAATAATTAAACCTGTAAGAAGTGTAAGATGCGTTTTTTGAATAAAATTCTCTTAAACTTGTATTGAATTTTACGTACACAATACAATATCTTTCAAATGGCCGACTTGGCTTGGCTTGCATACTTTAATCTTTTTTTTTTTCGAAGTTTTCGAAAAGTCTTTTACATAAGGTCTCTATTTCGGCAATGGTGACTTCAATTATCGCTTAAATGGTTAGCGGGTAGTTAGTAGGTAGTAGACCTTGTTCTTAACATAATCCCAAAGGAAGAAGTCTAACCGTGTTAAGACGCATGATCTTGGTGGCTAATTTTGTTTCCAGAACGCGAAATTATGCGACAAGGAACTTCTTGCACAGTAACTCAATTGTTTCGCAACTTCTATGGCTCGAAGCATAATCTTGTTGATATCGTCAGTGTTCGCATTCTCAATTTCAGACCACAAACAATTTTTAGTAATATTTCCGTAGCCCACTCCATTGACTGTAGCGGTTCTTCTGCGTCATTTAAAAAAAAAAATCGGTTCTATGACGCCTCCAGCCCACAATCCGCACCAATCAGTATCTAGCTTACTTACTTTACTTATCTGGCGCTTACAACCGTTAGTCGGTTTTGGCTTCGTATAAGAAATTGCACCAGCCATTTCTGTTTTGCGCTTGCTGACGCCAGTGGGAAACACCAAGTGTGGTCAGGTCATCCAACACCTGATCTTTTCAACGAAGACGTGGGCGTCCTCTTCTGCGTTGACCACCACCGGGCACCGAATCGAATATTTTTTTCGCTGGAGCGTCGTTTTCCATTCGCTCAACATGACCTAGCCAGCGAAGCCGCTCGATTTTAATGCGCTTAACTATGTCGATGTCAGCGTACAGCTCATTCAGCTCGTGGACCGAAGATTTTACGAAGGATCTTTCTCTCGAAAGCTCCCAAAGTCTTTTCATTAGAACTGCTCAACGTCCAGGTTTGTGCTGCATATAATAGGACGGGCATGATAAGTGACTTATAGAGCGTGAGTTTTGTTCGTCGAGAGAGGGCTCTGCTTCTCAATTGCCTACTCAGCCCAAAGTAACACCTGTTGGCAAGAGTTATCCTTCGCTTTATCTCAATACTGACATCGTTGATAGAGTTTACGCTGGATTCCAGGTAGACGAAGTCCTTAATGACCTCGAAGGAGATGTTGTCAACAGTGACGTGGTTTCCAATATGCTGGGACTGTTTATTTGTTGGCAGTAGGTATTTCGTCTTATCTGCATTCACTATAAGACCCATTCGACTCGACTCTTTCGCTAACCTGGAGAATGCTGCGCTGACTTCGCGCGTATTATGGCCAATGATATCGATATCATCAGCATACGCCAGCAGCATAATCTAGTGTAGCTTCTAATTCAGTATCTAGCGTAGCTTCAAATTTGGAAATGATCTTCGTCCGAAAATAGGTTTGTTTTGTAAAAGTTCCTGTTTTCTAAGTCCCAATCAGAAAAAATACTCCACATCATTTCGAGAAAAATTTGCTCGAATTTTGAGCATCCTAACTGTGATTGTGAGTGGCGTCCGTGGCGTAGTTGGTTAAAAAGCGTGGCCGCTATGTCAACGAACCTGGAGACTCGGGTTCGAACCCCATCATCGACAGAAAATTATTTGAATTAAAATAATTTCTCTCTACGGCCGCCACCTCTCTGCAGACAATGGCAAACCTCAGAGAGTAATAAAAATGCCATGTAAAGCTTCTTGAGAATAAGAACATTCCGTTCATCGCCGTTCGGAGTCGGCGTTAAGCCTGTAGGTCCTTTTTTCGGTCAATTGTGTACAAACTTAATAACACGCACAACACAATTGATCATAAGAAGCTAGGTCAAAGTCCTTTCAAGGGCTAAAATGGCCAGTTATTTATTTATTTTTTTTAACTGTGATTGAATATGATTTTCCTTAATAAATTTCAACGAATTCTGTTTTTTCTTTCACTGTGTGGTATTCTATGATAAATTTCCTGCAATCCTACACCTCTTTTTGATCCACCATTTATTTATACACTATTTAAAAAAGTAAAAAAGTACTTTTTCGGCACTCGCAAATGAATCATTTCCGAATCATTTGCCTGACTTAAATGTCTCTTATTAACATTTTTGGGATTTTGATCTTAAATGTCCTGACAATAGTACCAAAAATGATTACTTATATCGAAGTAAATATACGGAATGTTGTTTTTTTTTAATGTCCGTACAAGGGCAAACCATTTTATCGTAATGAGCTTGAATTTTCTTTCGTTTTTCCATATTTTAATTTGGCAAAAATGCCTGATTATGTTTTTTTTTTTTGGCCTAAATTCCAAAGTATTTTCTAGATCTCTATTCCTTTTCAAAAATTTGGAAAAAGATCTGAATTTTTTTCGCACAAACACCCGATTAAATTTTTTCTTAGTAATTAATGCCAGATTTTGTATGGAGAATTTCGGGCTTTTTTGTCATTTTATTTTCGGGCGTAAGTTCATCGGGCGTAAATTCCAGGAGCCTATGCACATATTTGTTGATCATACTTCTTTTCATAAGTATATTGATTATGTTTTCTTGCAAGCAAAGTAATAATGAAATGTTGGTTTTATTTTTTTTAAAATTTTGTTTTTTTTTTCAATAAGATATACATTAGGAAACTTTTTGAAAACCACGTTTTCGGGCTTTTCCCCCTAAATTGTAAAAACCAATCATCCGATTTTGGTGAATTTTTTTTTCATAACACTTAACTTTGTATAGAGCAAATAACATCACAGACTAGACAGGTGTTTCGTTGGCCGCTCTGTTTATATCAGTGGTCCCCACAGCCTATGCCCGTCGGCGTTTTAGCTTTTGTGCTCAAAAGCTTTATGTATAAAATTTAACTCTCGGACGAGCGTGAGTATCTATTGAAATTTAATGCAGAACGGGCTTGTGGCACATGTATGCTTGTTAGATTATTGTTGTTGCGCATTCGCAACTTATGCCACACTCATAAAAATATGATTTGCTTGTTATTTATTATATTTATAATTTTTATTTCTATTTAAAATGTCTCTTCTTGCATGGAAATTGTAATTCTATTTTGCAGAAAATATTTTTTTCTAATCCGCAATGTATGGTACTACCAGACTGTTTCTGCTCGGAAAAAATATAATGTTGAACGGAATTATAACGCTTGTCATAGTTTAATTCATAAAAATTTTAGTGAAACTGAGAGTAAAGACTTAGCGATTTGCTTATAAAAAGCGTTTATTGTAAAAAATAACAAACTATTGGGGGTTGGAATTAATTTTAAAGGTTTTTTTTCGGTTTTTGAGCATTTATTTAGAAACAACGGTACAATGTATATTAGTCAAAGTATTGTTGTCCATCGTTAGCTACAACATTTTCCCATCTTTCTGGCAGCATATGGATTCCGCGCCGGAAGAACGACTCGTCTTTTGAGGCAATCCACGAATCGACCCATTTTTTGGTATCCTCGTAAGAAGTGAAGCGCTGCTCAGCCAAGCCATGCGTCATCGATCTGAATAGGTGGTAGTCGGAAGGGGCTATGTCTGGGCTATAAGGCGGGTGGGGTAGCACATCCCAATTCAGCGCCTCCAACGTTTCCTTGACGGTTCTTGCAACATGTGGCCGTGCGTTGTTATGTTGAAAAACCACTTTGTCGTGTCTTTTGCCATATTCCGGCCGTTTAACCTTTAATGCTCGGCTCAATTGCATCAATTGTTGTTGGTAGCGTTCCCCAGTGATGGTTTCGTTAGGTCTTCATCGAGCAAAGCCTCCAATTCCTCATCTTCAAACTTTTTCGGCTGGCCCGGATGCTCTTTGTCTTCCGTATCAAAATCACCACTTTTAAACCGACAGAACCAGTACTCACAAGTAGAAATCGATGGAGCATAGTCCCCGTAAGCCTCAGTAAGCGTGCGTTGTGCTTCAACCGCTTTTTTCTTCAAATGGAAACACAAAAGTAAACCTTCCCGCAAATTGCGTTTTGTTGGAACGAAAGTCGACATGTTCACAGAGAAAAAAATATATGTTGTTTACACTTCAGTGGAATGACACATACTGAAAAATGAAGCTTAGACAATGTGCTTTGAAATGAATATAGTCACAGGTGTGCCTAGTTCAGGGGTTATCAACGCACGATTCAAATAACAACAAAAAGAGCTTTCCGAGTGCACAGCTTTACACTGAAACAAGAAGTTGTTAAAAGCTCTCACACCATTTGGTGCAAGAAAATCTTGCCGAGTGTTGGATTTTCAATATATATTTTTTTTTTTTTTTTATTTTTGTGTTTGTTTTTCGCTATTTTAATATAAAAAACATTAAAAAAAGGTAAAAGTGAGGAATAGAATATATTAATATATTAACTGAAACATTGCAATATATTAAAGTACATTCATAAATAAAACAGCAAACGACTCCCATACCACATGAACGCTCGAAGCATACTGACTTGAAATTTTAAGCACAGCAAAAAAAAACGAACTTTTACGCAGTGTACAAACACAGCGAGTCGATTGCTACTTCGTGTGCATGGTATAATAATACAAGGTAGCATTGACAGTTGCTTGGGAAAACATCTCCTGTCAAAAAATATACTCAAAAAGAGAGCGCACACAATCGGCCATTGAAAACACAAACAATGTTGAAAACGTAAAAGTGAAAAAACAACAACATCAGCAGCTGCAGATGCATTTGCAAACAGTTGTTTTTGACAGGAGATGTTTTCTTGTAGAAGAGAAAACAAGCAGTTGTCAATGCTACCTTGTATTATTATACCATGCTTCGTTTGCAAAAGCTGAACTACACACGATGCCCGCGCGCTTGGGAAACCATGTAGTGAGCACCACTGAACTAGTTACTGAACAAATGCACAGTTAACCCTAGTTTGCATGAAAGCTGAACTGAGACTCAAGTATAATTTTTTTTCAGTGCAAAGCTTTCAATGAGCTTTTTTACATAAACAAAGTATGCTTGTATAGAGTTTGGTTACCACTAGTTTATATGCATTTTTTTCGAAGATTGATCACAGTTTTCACTACTATGAAAGCTTGTAGTTGTGCTTTTTTTTTTTTTTGTGTAAAAACAAAATTTTCAATACAAATGTTTTCATTTCAATAAAATTTAGGAAATGAAAAACACGAGATTATACATCAAAATCAAACCCTTCAAAGTATTCACCATCAACTGCAACGCACTTATGCCAACGCTTGGTCCAATCCTCGAAACATTTTTTTATATTCGGTTTGCGGTATGGCCATCTTCGATTTTTCCATGTTCTCATTATGATCTCATCTTAAACGTTCGTGCCACTGATAAACGACTGTTTTCTTCAGAGTATCGTTGCCAAAACACTTTTCTAACATTTGCAATGTCGTTGCACCATTGAAATGATTTTTAACACAAAATTTAATACAAACTTGTTGTTGCGGGTTCAATGCTTTTTTTCAAATTGCACAAAATCGAAAACACGCACAATCGCAGATGTACTCAATACGGCGTCACTTTTACAAATTTCAAGCTATCAAGCTGGAAATTTCATAGAATGTCAATGACAGATGTGGCCAACTTAAAAAAAATGTAACTCAAATCGCGTGATTGAGAGCGCCACACGGTGGTGAATCCGGGCCAAATCAGACAAATGATCAATACAGAATTGTTCTCTCGACCAACGAAAAACTCCTAGTAAGTTTTTCGGCAAATTGACAGAATTGGAAAATTTATCTAAATTATCTTGGAGAATACTTTGAAAAACAATAAAAGCATGTTCACTTAATAACTTCTGCTTCTCATTGTTAAGCGCAAGACTTAAAAGGCAACTCTCTTCATATGAATTATAGCTCAAATATGAAGTGGAGCTCTTTCTTTTGACGCTCACAGTATTTCTGAACAAAAATAAAACATGAATCATTCCAAAACATTTTATATTCTAAAATTAGTATTTTTCCAAACAACTCCAATTTAGAAAGTAGAGATTTTTAAAATAAATAATAATATAACTGAAAACATTTGCAAAACTCTTACTTTTCGTCAAACCATCGACTGTGTTTCAGTGCGTTAGGCAGTCTGTGGTTCAGTGGGAAATTGTTGCCCGTTTAATTAAGTTGACTTGTTTTTCATTAAAATTTAATCAAGAATTTAAATTTATACCTTGCAATGGGGAATGTATTGAACAATCCAAAAGGTTTTATTATGCAAGCCGAATGATTAATGAAGCAAAAAATTTGTCAAAACTTTTTGGGAACGTGTTTTAAATAAAATTCAATTCTTGTAGGGAAAAATTTATAAATAAATTAACTTTCGCGGATTGAAGCAATAAAAGGAGAACAGGCGCCACTCTTGGTTTGTATATCTAAAAAAAAAAAAACAAATTAAAAAAAAATGTGATTTTTAGTCACAGGTTTTTAACCTTTTGAATTGATTTTGCCTTTATTCGCAAATTGGTTGTTAGTTAGCTCATTACCAAAAACGAGATAAAATCGAGTACATATGTTTTGGTTGGTTGGTTTTCAAAGGATGTATTCTTTCAACAGTTCAGGTTCAAATAAAGCTTGATTCTACTCTCTAGTAGTTCTACCATTAAAAAGGACAGCAGGTTTTTACGAAGGAAACCAAATAAAAGTATTGTTTTACTTCTAGCTAAGTTAAGGTTACATTTGGTCACGATTATGAAAATTAAATTATGCTAAAAAAACCAAGTTTCTATATAATTTTTTAAAATAACTTAGTTCATTAACCATACTGCCGTTACAGAATTTCATTGATCAGCATGGGTGACTCTTACAGCACACGAACACACCACCTCATCGCGGCGGAACTAAAGATTAACTTAAAAATAGTTTTTAGCCATTCGCTAGCTTGAATAATTTTGAACAAGTTGGATACAAACAGAAGCTTACATTTTGGGTACCTTCTATTGAGTTTAACGTAAACACCTGCCCTGTAGGCTTATGTCGAGGTTCATGGAATTGATGCCCAACAGATAGATTTTTCGGACGTTAATACTTTGCTTATTAAAGTGGGTCCCCCCATATGGACAAAAAAAATCTTTGAAAAGACCGCCCCTCATTTGAAAGCTTATGTTAAGGGGGTCTTAGTAGCATACAAATTGTTTTAGGCGAACCCAAAATCTGCCCCAAATGGTCTTTTTTGTAAAACTTCATCAGATCGTAAAAAATCTATTCTCCTGACTAAAGATTAAAAGAAGAAGATTATCAGAAGTTTCAAAAATTTTCGATAGAGTTCGCTTCAAGTAATAAAATATATATGACTCGATAATGCCTGATCGACTGAACCGATTTTAAAGAAATTTCGTATAAAAAACGAAACCAAACGAAGCTGAACCGAAGACTTACGAACAAACACGGAGATAAACGAAGTCATTTCGAAGGCAAACGAAGATGAACCGAAAGCTAATTACTAAAAACGAAGTCAAACTTGACCGAAAATTAAAATCGCTGTAACTTTTTTCCTACGAATGAAATCAAAAAGTTTCTTCACAAAATTTTAATAATTTTTTACGAACTTTTATTTCCTTAAAAACAAAAATTAAAGTTTTGGGGTTACTGAGGAAATAAGACGAAAAGTTGAAATATCTCAAAGATGAAATCGGAGGTAAAAATGTAGTTTAAACGAATTATTGTTCTAATTGAGATCCATCCAACGACATAAATCTTTACGATTGGTTAAAAACTGATGAAGTTATACAAAAAAGACCATTTAGGGCAGATTTTGGGTCCACCTAAAAAAAAATGAATGTGCTAATAAAACCCCCTTAATATAATCATTCCAGCGAAGATGTAAATGTCCTATTCTCCTTTGGCCACCACCGATTACTGAATCAAATTTGTTTTTCGCTGGAGAGTCGTTTTCCATCCGCTCAACATGACATAGTGAGCGCAGCCGCTTGATTTTGATGCACTGAACTATGGCGATGTTGGAGTAAAAGGTCGTGATTCCATCAAATTCGGAACACTCCATTGACGCAGATTGTACCGAAGATCTTACAAAGAATCTTTCTCTCGAAGGCTCTCAAAATCTTTTCCAGCGTTGGAGGATTTTACGCTGGATCCCAGGTAGGAAAAGTCCTTAACAACCTCCAAGGAGGTATTGTCATCAGTATCGAAGTTTTCAAGATGCTGGGACTGTTTATTTGTTTGACACTAGCTATTTCGTCTTATCTCCGTTTATAACAGGGCCCATTCAACTAGACTCTTTCACTAATCTAGAGGATGCTGCACGGACTTCGTATCGATATCATCAGCATACGCCAGCAGCATAATACTTTTGTAGAATATCGTGTCACTGCGTCTCAGATCAGCTGCTCGAATGATCTTTTACACCATTAGGTTGAAAAAGTCGGTTGAAAAAGTTGTGAAAAATCGAATGAAGAGGTGAGATTCTTCCCAATTTTAGCTGTGCTGCTGGCTTTGCTCAGGGTCCTTCTCCAAAGACGGATGAGCTTTGCAGGAATACCAAATTCAAACATGGTGGAGTATAGGTGATTTCTTATTGGACTATTAAAGGCGGCTTTGTAATCTGTAAAAAGATGTTTTTTTTTTCGACTTGTTTCCCTAAGGCCTTCTCCTAGATTTGTCGTAGCGTAAATATCTGGTCAACAGTGGATTTTCCAGGTTTGAAGCCACACTGATATAGTCCAATCAGCTGGCTTACGATTGGTTTCAGTCTTTCACATAATACGCTCAAAATATGAATGAACAGTGAAACATTTAATGGACCGAGTTTTTTTAAGAAAATCACTGTTGAAACGAAACGGTATTGAACCATTTTTAAGAGAGTATGTCGTGAAAAATATCGTGGTCCAAGATGAAGCTGTAAGATGGGGCCAAAGTCCAAACAAATGGTTCTGTACCATTCAGCATTAACAGTTCTCCGTGTTGTTATGGCGTCAAAGTTCAAACAGATGGTTGTGTACCATTCAGCATTTATAGTTTTCCATTGCTTAAGCGCTACAGATGCGACATGACCGGTTTTTTTTTGGAAAAAAACTGGCAATCATTTTCTTGGATGTGCTACGTCCGCGGACAACTTTTCTTGGACAACTTTGCTCACTTTGAAAGAGCCGAACAGTAGATTGCTGCGGGATTGTTTCGGGTTCAAAAGCATATATCCAGGATTCTTCACCTATGGTGATGTCTTAGACGTGTTTGGAACCACTCCCGCTGTATTTTTTCAGCATTTACTTGCACCAATCAACACGAGCCTTTTTTAGAGCAACCGTCAAATTTTGAGCTATTCAACGGGAACAAATCTTCCTGACACCTAACTGCTGATGTAAAATAAAATGTATGCTAGTGCCACTAGTGCCAAAGGAAGACTCCATCTCACGGTATGTCACATGCAGGGTTCGTATTTGCTCACTCATGAAGCCTCATGAATATGAGGGAATTTTTTGTTCAAAAAATAAATCTGCTCATTTTCATGCACAGCGTGAAGAGCTGAGCAGATTTTTGTTTTGTTCATGAAGTGAAGAAGAACAAAACAGTTGATGAAGAAGAATATTTTCTCCATTCTTCCATTTGAAGAAACTGTTGTTACTCACCTCTTCATCATTGCTTCACTTGTCGCTCATTGAGTTCGCATTTATTCATGAATTGCTCAAGAAGTGGTGAGGCAACAGATGATACTCTCGTTCGTTTCGTATTAGAGCCTGAACAGAATCAAAAATCGTTGCGACCAACGTTCCTCTCTGGTCGTCGAACGCAGAGAATGTGTCCAGAATGATGCGATTGCGATTAACGATTCAAAGTTGCTTTTATTTAGTATTTTTTTATTTATTTTTTCTATTTCATTTCATTGTATTGGTCTCTTCAATTGTGTGAATACAACACAAACAAACAAGAAATGTCAGAAGATAAAACAAAACTAAGCAAATTTCATGAAACACAGCCAATTCTTAGCAAAAATATGGCAACGCTAATGGCACTCAGAGAGAGAATCGTCGGTCGCAAGAGAAGAAATAGAATAGATTCTAATTGTGCGATTTATCGCTGCGGAAAAAGAGCTGCGTTTTTTTCTACATTTTGCATGTATTTTCCAACAACAAAGATCGGAGGCCGCAACGATTTTTGATTCTGTTCAGGCTCTTATTTTGTTGTTTTCTCTATTGTATCTACATGCGTATGTATGTACATTATATGCACATAATTAGCAAAAACAAAGCTGTGGTTACTTTCCATAGAATACAAAACTAAATCGCAGATCACTTTGTTTTTTTTATTTTTATTGCCATGCTGCTCAACATACATACACACAAAATATTCAACACATTTCTATGCCTTGCTTCCATTCAAAATAGCATGCAAATGTCGTGAAGATAATACAACAGAGAAAACAACAAAATAATACGAAACAAACGGGAGTATCATCTGTTGTCTCACCACTTCGTGAGAAATTCATGAATAAATGAGGACTCAATGAGCGGCAAGGGAGGTGAGTAACAACAGTTTCTTCAAATGAAGAAAAAATATTCTTCTTCATCAACTGTTTTGCTCTTCTTCACTTCATGAACAAGAAAAAATCTACTCAGTTCTTCACGAAAATAAAAATGAGAACTTTGTTCTTTACTCATATTCTAAAATTAATGAAAAAGAGCAGAAATGAGCAGTTCATGAATGAGCAAATGCATACCTTGGTCACATGTCAGTTTGCTTCCAAGACCCCTTTTACATTGGTCAAGACTTGAAGTCAAGTCTGTGAGTTTGTTGATGAGAGACGCGGACATCAACGTGAGAGAGGAAAAGTTTAAAAGGGAATAGCAAAGAATTGATTTCAAGTCTGCACCAATGTAAAAGGGGTCTAACAGTTCACGCACATCATTGGTGTTTTCTGCCACAACAAACGTTTTTGGACGGACTTCACAAAATTCGTCTTGGAGAGAACGACTACCACGAACTCATTGAACCAACATTTTACATTCGCTGGGTGTGGCCCTTCATCACCAAAAGTTAAATTAAATTAATCGATACATTCGCTTCTTGTCAATTCACGTCGAAAATCGTAAAAAATCATCACCCAAAAATGTTCACGAGTTCACGAATTTTATCCAATAGGATTATATATGAAAGAGATTAAACTGTCCACTGTGTTCCTCAGAAATATTCCTATTTATAACTTATTTCAAAAATATTCTGTGAAAGAAGCTAATCCATGTATTTCAGCAAGTAAACATTTTCTAATATTCCATTTATATTTCATTTATATTTCATATTCCTAGAACTTTCAACTCCTTGTTTTCAAATATTTTATTTGAAAATTCCTAAAATTCCCTTAATCCAAAATATAACATTGCACCCTGTTCGACCACCCACTAGATCATCCATTCATCGGTCATCTTAGAGAACTGGTTTAGGTTTTAATTGAATTGGCATTTACTGTGTTGTTAGTTTTAATTAAAAATTCGAAAATATTAGCAAGAACCTTTAACAACTAGCTATAATTAATCAAAATATACGCAGAGCACAATGACAACAAACAATGAATTCCAAAAAAACAAAAACAATTAAAACTTTTTTCCATATTACGCCCCGTTATTAAGGAGAAAAACACACAAAAAAAAGACAAATCACAAAAAGTTAAAACATGGCTTATTGCGGAATTCCTAACATAACAAAGAATTAAAAAAAAAAAAAAACACCCACCAACAAACAAACAAAAACTTTGAAAAACTTTAAAACAAAAAACACCAACCATAATAATTAAAATAACCAAAACAAAACAACAAAATACAAAAAAAAAAAAAACAACCAACAACAGACAACAATTAAGTCCTAAACACTCGATGGTGGCTTTATAAGCTTCGACCAAACAAACTTGATGTAATAGTTCAACTTTATCGACGGAAACACGCAGTGCCACCATGTTTGATATTTTATCATCACAGCAGCCAATCGAACGTAGCTTCCTGCGCGTTCCGAGTATCTCTGGCATCATCTGTGGTTTTTGGCCGCAGCAGCAACGCTCCTGGTGGACGGTGCTACGATTTATGGTAAATTGTTTTGCGGTTACTGTCGGAGGGTTTGGCGAAGTTTTCTATGGTTTTGTCTATTTGGACGATCTGTCAGACGCTCTGGAAGCCTTTTGTCCCGGCATTACGAAGCTGATATCACTGCTGAAGATGAGTTTATTTTTTGTCAATTACAAGGAATGGCATCATATTTTGACTCAGCTGCATAATATGCTAATCAAGGGTAGGTGAAGGTCAAACAGGGCAATGTGTTAGATAAATAATAAGCAAGAGATTTTTCTTGTTTTTTTGCTACTACCTGTGTTTTTTTTTTTTTCTATCGTTCTAGACATTTGCCCAGCCAAGCGGCGTATTATTGAAGGCTTGGCTTATACTTCGGGCATGTTAGGGTTAATGTTGTTGTGCTTTGGTTCTCTAACAAATGCGTTTTTCAATTTACGACCATTGATATTTATAACCTACAACGTGACACATGGACTGGAAGTGGTCAACTTGCTGCCATTCAATGTGGTGTAAGTAGGAAACTAAAGCACACCAGCACTAAAGCAATAAATTTTTTTTTATACAGTTATGCAATGCAATGGGCTTAATAGTAAACGCTTTTTTTATTTAAGAAAAAACGCACACAACCAAAAAAAAAAAAAAGAAGATTCCTCCAAAAAATTTTATTCGCCAAACTTATTTATCTTCCGTTTTAAGGAGACTGATAAAGTTGCTGTATAAAAACAAAAAAAAAAAAAAACAAAAAAAAAAACACAAAAAAATCAAAAAAAAAAAAAAAACAAATTGGCTGTATCGTGGACTCACCCATAGAATTATTATCATTATCTCTATTTCTTTTTTCCAATAGTTTTCTTTGTTCCAAAACGTGTTCTCATCCTTATCTTTATTCTAATATTTATCCTACGAATGGTTGTACTTCTTGTTCAAACCCAAATCTTTGTCTTAAATCTTATCCTTTTCTTGTACATAGTGTGTCAAACGCCATCTACCATTCCTTTTGTCCCATTTCTTGACTTTACTTACTTACTTACTTATCTGGAGCTTACAACCGTTGGTCGGTTTTGGCCTCGTAGAAGAAATTGCGCCAGCCATTTCTGTTCTGCGCTTGCTGGCGCCAGTTGGAAACACCAAGCGTGGTCAGTTAATCCATCACCTGATCCTTCCAACGAAGCTGTGGGCGTCCTTTCTGCGTTGACCACCACCGAATCGAATATTTTTTTCACTGAAGCGTCGTTTTCCATTCGCTCAACATGACCTAGCCAGCGGCGCCGCTCGTTTTAAATGCGTTAAACTATGTCGTTGCCAGCGTACAGCTCATACAGCTCGTGGTTCCATCGCATTCGGTACTCACCATTGACGCAGATTGGACCGAAGATCTTACGAATGATCTTTCTCTCGAAGGCTCCCAAAGTCTTTCCATCAGAACTGCTCAACGTCCAGGTTTGTGCTGCATATAATAGGACGGGCATGATAAGTGACTTAAAGAGTGTGAGTTTTGTTCGTCGAGAGAGGGCTCTGCTTCTCAAGTGCCTACTCAGCCCAAAATAACACCTGTTGGCAAGAGTTATCTTTTATTTTATCTCAATACTGACATCCTTGAAAGAGTTTATGTTGAATCCCAGGTAGACGAAGTCCTTAACACCTCTAAGGAGTTGTTGTCAACAATGACGTGGTTTCCAAGACGCTGGGACTGTTTATTTGTTGACACTGGGTATTTCGACTCTTTCGCTAATCTGGAGAATGCTGCACTGACTTCGCGTGTATTATGGCCAATGATATCGATATCATCAGCATACGCCAACAGCATAATACTTTTGTAGAATATCGTGCCACTACGTTTCAAATTAGCAGCTCGGATGATCTTTTCCATCATTAGGTTGAAAAAGTCGCAAGATAAGGAATCACCTAGTCTGAAACCTCATTTGGCATCGTATGGAGGAGTGAGATCCTTCCCGATTTTAAATGTGCTGCTGGTGATGCTCAGTGTCATTCTGCAAAGACGGATGAGCTTTGCAGGAATACCACATTCAGACACGACGGAATGTAGATGATTCCTTATTGGACTGTCGAAGGTGGCTTTATAATCGACAAAAAGTTAGGGTGTGTCGATTTGTTTCTCTAGGGTCTTCTCCAATATTTATCGCAGCGTAAATATCTGGTCTACAGACGACTTGCCAGATCTGAAGCCACGCTGATAAAGTCCAATCAGCTAGTTTACGATGGGGGTGAGTCTTTAACATAATACTCTCGACAGGAGCATATATGCGATATTAAGAAAGCTTATTACACGGTAGTTGGCGCAATGATGGGATCGCCTTTCTTATGAATTGGGCAGAGCACACTGAGGTTCCAATCGTTTGGAATGCATCCTTCCGACCATATTCTACATAGAAGCTCATGAATGCATTCAAATAGAGCTTTGCCTCCATTCTTGAAGAGCTCAGCAGGTAAACCATCGGCTCCTGCGGCTTTGTTGTTTTTAAGCCAAGCTATAGCTTTCAATACTTCACTTTGGTCAGGCAGCGGAACTTCAACGTTCTTGTCCACAATTGGGGTTTCCGGGATATCATCTCTTTTGGCGGGGTTTTTGTCATCGTCACCATTCAAAAGCCTAGAGAAGTGTTCCCTCCACTTTATTAGTGTACTCTGGATATCTGTCACTAGATTCCCATTTTCATCCTTGCAAGAAGAGGCCCCGGTCTTGAAACCATCGGCCAGGCGTCTTATTTTTTCGAAAAATTTTCGGAGCTCATTCCTGTCACCATGCATCTCAATTTTCTCGGACTCACACATTTCCGCTTCCCTTTTCTTTCGTCTGAAAATGCGTTTCTCTTCCCTCTTCTTCTCTTTGTATCTTTTCTCCTTAGCAGCACGCGTTACAACCGACTGCAGGGTGACTTTGTAGGCGGCGTCTTTCTCTTCAGTGGCGTTGCGACACTCCTGGTCGTGCCAGTGGTTTTGGCGAGGGCGGTGATAGTTCTTTTTTGAAGCAGAAGTGAGAGTCGAGTAGCGAAGTCTTCGGCTGTGCGTTTTGATTGCAGCTTTTCAGAGTTTAGCTTTCTCTGTACTGGATTGCGCGCACTCTTGGTTGCGCACAGACGTGTACGGTTCTTGGCTGCGACAAGATAATGATCCGAGTCTATATTGGCACCACGGATCGTGTGTACATCTAAAACACTGGAAGAGTGCCTTCCGTCAATCAAAACGTGATCAATTTGGTTGCGCGTCTTTTGATCAGGAGACAGCCAACTTGCTTTATGAATATCGAGATGCTTGAATCTAGTCCTACTAACGACTATGTTTCGCGCTGCGGCCTCATTCCGTTATCGGAGGTATTGTCGTGGAGGCTGAACTTTCCGACTGTTGGACCAAAGATATTTTTTTTTCCCACCTTGGCGTTGAAGTCACCAAGCACGATTTTGATGTCGTGGCGGGGGCTGCGCTCATAGGCCTCTTCAAGGCACTCGTAGAAGCTGTCTTTGGTCTCATCGTCCTTATCTTCTGTCGGAGCGTGCGCTCAAATCAGGCTTATGTTGAAAAATCTTGCCTTGACACGGATTATGGCAAGTCATTCGTTCACAGGTGTGAATCGCAGGTCATGATGCCGTAGTCGCTTGCCAACCACGAATCCGCATCCAAATTCGTGCTTCTCCGCATGGCCGCTGTAGTAGATATCACAGGATGCTTGCCGTGAGCAACCCTGTCCCTTCCATCGCATTTCTTGAATTGCAGTGATATCAGCTTTGTATCTTTCTAAGATATCTATCAGTTGGATAGAGGCACCATCCCAATTAAGGGTTCGGACGTTTCAGGTGCATATCCGTAAATCATTGTCAGTTTTTCGTTTGAAGTAGTCGTCATCAGATTTGGGGATCATTTTTATCTTATTTCTTATGCGTTTCTTTGAATATTTTTTTTACGTGGTGGGCTTCAAACCCAACGCACAACCCTTTAAAGGCAGGGGGAGCCCGCCGCTCAGATTAGCCGTCAAACTAACGGTTGCCAGTTTGCCGTTTCTAGAGGACACCACGCAGAGGTTTGAGTCGACTTGAGACGAGTTCGACATGGATAATGCTGGCCTCACCAGGTTGAGGCAGTCAGACACGTTGCCATGTGAAGATCGCCCCCTTGACCCTCACGCGTTGCCTTGTGAGGATCGTCCTCCACGTACAAAACACATTCTTTATAACAATAGTCCGCATTGAAACATAAACTTCAAAGAGATAGTTTATCTTGTGAGTTAGGACATCTTCTTTTTCACTTACATTTGCAAAAAAACCCGATAGCATTCCACGGAATTAGACAAGCATCATTGTTTAATGCCGGAAATTCAATTAGTGGAAAAGAAGGGACAATCTAGTGAAACATGAAACATTAGGATATTCTAAGCGTGGTGGGAAGTCATGGAAACATATTAATTAAAATTTGAGAGGCAAGTGTAATGACTTCTTCTTCTAGTTATTAGACAAATCCCATCCACAATATTCTCTACCACCACCAATTTTTAAGTCGTAAATATTGATGATTTTTCAATTTCAGTTGTTTAGAAACGAGGCATGAAATGCAGGAAGGTAAAAGCGTATGAATATGCCCCGATCTGCATTCGAGCCCACGACCCCTGTGGTGGAAGTCAAGCGTGCTACCTACTCGACTACAGAGGCCGCATAAAGCATTCACGAATTTTTTTTCTCCATTTTTTTTTTTTGTTTTATTAAATTTTTTTGTTAAAATAAAAATTTCCATTGAAAAGAATTCAGTGAGGACCGTGTTTGAAATAAAATTCAAGTGAATTTATAAATGAATTTTTACTCTACATTAACTTAATATTAAACATGTTTTAGTAAGAATTCATAAATTTTAGAAATTTCACTTGAAATCCTTCAAATAAATTAAAAATTATGAAGTACCATGTTATCGCAAAAGTGCACCACTCTCGTTCCTTTGTATTTAAATATTCGAAAGTATCCATGTTTAAAGAGCCGCTATAAAAATAATAAACAAAATTTTTCACAATTTCAAATTTAACAGTAAATCTGTTGAAGTATAAACAGATACAAGTGCATAGAAGCCAAGGATAAAAGATATAATAAAAAATCTATTTTCCACACTCTCGCTTCAACGATGAACATGTGCGTGTTATCTTTGAAAATTGTTCATGGAGCTCTCCGTATTTTTCTTATTAAACTCATTAAAATCTTTTTCGTTAGTTACTCGTATAAGATCAGAATTAATTTTTGAATTAATGAGAGAAAATATTGGTGGAAAATTTAAATAAATGATTTTTAATTGTAAAATATTGGCTCAGGCTTAGCGGTTAATTTGCACAATTTTAAGTCAATTCATAAGGCGCACTTTATTAGCTGATTCCACATAAAAGAGCACTGGCTTTTATTAGCACTCTCCCCTCCCCCCCCCCCCCTTCCATTTTCTAGTATTTCACATTTCACTTAAAAATTCCAACAAATTTGCTCATTCTATTTTACGTGCTGCTCTCTTCTTTCTATATTTCCCATCATACACACACAGCTTTCCGGAAGTTTTCCACAATTATCCATTATATCCGCTAACATACTGTATCCTGACGCTTTCCGGCGCCATGACAGTCTTCACATTCAGTGCCGTCGATGGATTTTTCGTGTGTTTCTGCATGTATGCGTGTGGTTTGTTTCGCATGCTGCAGCACGATATCCGCCAAGTGTTCGCCGAATTGCAATGGAGTGAGTGTGTTCCGCCTGACATTCATTGGCACTGTTGCTGCGCGGCTTATTTGAACTTTTGCAACAACTTCATGACATACCATTCATTGTTTTTGTTCTTTTGTTTTTGTGCTTTTTCTTTATTGTGTCGCTTTATAGGTGAAGAGATGTCAAGCGTTGCACAGAATTTAAAATTTCGCAGGAATCTGGCGAATATCGTCGAACGTCACAATTCGATTATCGATTTATGCTCAAAGTTTGCTTCGAAATTCCAGCTCATCATTTTAATGCATTTCCTGTCAGCGGCTGTGGTGCTCTGCTTCAGCATATTGGATGTGATGTTGGTAAGTCGCACTAGCTGTGTATTTTGAGCTAGGTGGTAAGGCTCGGTGGTTTAGCTCGGGAGATTGACATGGAATCAATTTGGTCTTTCGGAGTTTTTTTTTTCGTGTTATTGTTTGTGTCTGGATACTAATCCGGGAATTTAAGAGCGTGGAATAATAAACTATTACGTAGTCTAACGGTTGAGCTATAAAGTTTCTTAAGATTTCTTATAACTATAAAATTTGTTGGGTACTTGAGCAAAATCAGGATAGAAGGAATATAAATTCCATCTCATTGACATGTTTATCTTGAATAGAGCACGCATTATTTAAACACTGCTTAAAGTTTGAGGAACACATTCCTACCAGAAATAAGTTTTATGGTGCTTTATCCAGAGAAAGTTCTTTAAATAGCGTCTTACTTTCAATTAATCCATCCCTATTTTTTTTATCTACATATATCTCTATCAGTCTCACTTACTCCAACTCTAACTCTAACTCTAACTCTAACTCTAACTCTAACTCTAACTCTAACTCTAACTCTAACTCTAACTCTAACTCTAACTCTAACTCTAACTCTAACTCTAACTCTAACTCTAACTCTAACTCTAACTCTAACTCTAACTCTAACTCTAACTCTAACTCTAACTCTAACTCTAACTCTAACTCTAACTCTAACTCTAACTCTAACTCTAACTCTAACTCTAACTCTAACTCTAACTCTAACTCTAACTCTAACTCTAACTCTAACTCTAACTCTAACTCTAACTCTAACTCTAACTCTAACTCTAACTCTAACTCTAACTCTAACTCTAACTCTAACTCTAACTCTAACTCTAACTCTAACTCTAACTCTAACTCTAACTCTAACTCTAACTCTAACTCTAACTCTAACTCTAACTCTAACTCTAACTCTAACTCTAACTCTAACTCTAACTCTAACTCTAACTCTTACTCTAACTCTTACTCTAACTCTAACTCTAACTCTAACTCTAACTCTAACTCTAACTCTAACTCTAACTCTAACTCTAACTCTAACTCTAACTCTAACTCTAACTCTAACTCTAACTCTAACTCTAACTCTAACTCTAACTCTAACTCTAACTCTAACTCTAACTCTAACTCTAACTCTAACTCTAACTCTAACTCTTACTCTAACTCTAACTCTAACTCTAACTCTAACTCTAACTCTAACTCTAACTCTAACTCTAACTCTAACTCTAACTCTAACTCTAACTCTAACATAACTCTAACTCTAACTCTAACTCTAACTCTAACTCTAACTCTAACTCTAACTCTAACTCTAACTCTAACTCTAACTCTAACTCTAACTCTAACATAACTCTAACTCTAACTCTAACTCTAACTCTAACTCTAACTCTAACTCTAACTCTAACTCTAACTCTAACTCTAACTCTAACTCTAACTCTAACTCTAACTCTAACTCTAACTCTAACTCTAACTCTAACTCTAACTCTAACTCTAACTCTAACTCTAACTCTAACTCTAACTCTAACTCTAACTCTAACTCTAACTCTAACTCTAACTCTAACTCTAACTCTAACTCTAACATAACTCTAACTCTAACTCTAACTCTAACTCTAACTCTAACTCTAACTCTAACTCTAACTCTAACTCTAACTCTAGCTCTAACTCTTACTCTAACTTTAACTCTAACTCTAACTCTAACTCTAACTCTAACTCTAACTCTAACTCTAACTCTAACTCTAACTCTAACTCTAACTCTAACTCTAACTCTAACTCTAACTCTAACTCTAACTCTAACTCTAACTCTAACTCTAACTCTAACTCTAACTCTAACTCTAACTCTAACTCTAACTCTAACTCTAACTCTAACTCTAACTCTAACTCTAACTCTAACTCTAACTCTAACTCTAACTCTAACTCTAACTCTAACTCTAACTCTAACTCTAACTCTATCTCTAACTCTAGCTCTAACTCTAACTCTAACTGTCTTCATTCCTTATTTTTGGTTTTTGATTTTTTACTTTTGATTTTTAATTTTTGATTTTTGATTTTTGATTTTTGGTTTTCGATTTTTGACTTTTGATTTTTAATTTGTGATTTTTGAGTTTTGGATTTTTGATTCCTGCTTCTTGATTCTTGATTCTTGATTCTGGATTCTTGATTCTTGATTCTTGATTCTTGATTCTTGATTCTTGATTCTTGATTCCTGAATCCTGATTCTTAATTCTTGATACTTGACTTTTGATTCTTGATTCTTGATTCTTGATTCTTGATTCTTGATTCTCGATTCTTGATTCTCGATTCTTGATTCTTGATTCTTGATTTTTGATTTTTGATTCTTGATTCTTGATTCTTGATTCTTTTTTCTTGATGCCTGATTCTTGATTCTTGACTCTTGTTTCTTGACTCTTGATTCTTTATTCTTGATTCTTGATTCTTGATTCTTTATTCTTTATTCTTGATTCTTGATTATTGGTTCTTGATTCTTGATTTTTGATTCTTGATTCTTGATTCTTGATTCATGATTCTTGATTCTAGAATCTTGATTCTTGATTATTGGTTCTTGATTCTTGATTCCTAATTCATAATTTTTGATTCTTCATTCTTGACTCTTGATTCTTGATTCTTGATTCTGGATCCTTAATTCTTAATTTCAATTCTTGATTCTTGATTCTTGATTCTTGGTTCTTGATTATTGATTCTTGATTCTTGATTCTTGATTCATGATTCTTGATTCTTGATTCTTGATTCTTGATTCTTGATTCTTGATTCTTGATTCTTGATTCTTGATTCTTGATTCTTGATTCTTGATTCTTGATTCTTGATTCTTGATTCTTGATTCTTGATTCTTGATTTTTGATTCCTGATTCTTGATTCTTGATTCTTGATTCATGATTCTTGATTCTTGATCTTAATTGATTTATTTTTTCTAACCTATGTTTTTAAATATTTTTTATTCCTTACCCGTTTATTTACTTTCACCTTATCCTAGCCCTTCATACTCTCTCCCTCTCGCTCTGTTTTTGTCTCTCTCGTATTTGTTGCTGCTCGAAATCACTTAATTTAAAGCTTAATCAAATTTATCTAGCGCGTGTTAGACTCTTGGAAATTATTCAAACGACTTTCTTCCAACCTGTTGACCTTAATTGACATTTATTAAGAGTCAACATTTAAGATAGCTTTGAAGATGAGTCTTTGATGAAAAGCTTAACACATTTCCCCAAGCATTAACTTCGTGATTTGTAGAATCATGTATGATGACCTAAATTTTTTATCGCTTATTTACGCTATCTCGCTCAGTGCTTGACTTAATTCTTTTTATTTGCAGATGTTTCCATCCTTCGGTGTTTTTATTTACATTGCCTATAGCTCTGCAGCATTGACACAATTGATTTTATACTGTTTCGGTGGCAACTACGTAAGCGAAAGTGTGAGTATTGTTGTTGGTCTTATTGTTGTTGTTGTTGTTGTAGGGATTCGCAATTTCAATTTTTTTAATTGCACTTCATGTTCAATTGTTGCTCGCTGCTTCAACAGTTCTTATTCGTTGTTTCTTTGCATGTCTTCCCGCCCATTTTACTGCATTCTTATTGTTCACTCATGCTGCGCAACTGTTGCAGAGCTTGGAGATTGCTGCCACCCTGTACGATATTGAGTGGTACAAGTGCGATGTGGAAACACGAAAAATGATTTTAATGATGCTCCGAAGGTCACAGAAGGCTCAGACAATTTCTGTGCCATTTTTTACACCCTCTTTGGTGGCGTTCAGTTCGGTAAGTCTTGTGTATATGGATGTGTGTGCATATGTGTGAAATGAACGCGATAAAATCGGCAGGCCACAAGACAATTTAAAGGACTGGCACAGCTTTTATCGATATATATTTGTTTGGTTGCTTTTTATCTTTTGTTTACTTTCAGATAATAAGCACAGCGGGCTCGTATATAACGCTGATGAAAACGTTCTTATAAAACATGCCGAGGAAATTTTACCACATCTGGGCGTATGAGTAACATTCATTTATATTATTGATTATGTGCATTTTTACGATATTGTAAAGCGTATAAAAATAAATAAAATGTGCTTTCACTGTAAAAATAAATTTTGAAAAAAGCTTTAGGGCTTCAAATATCTTGATTTAAATTCAGCCTTACAAACTGCCTGCGCTAATTTTTAAATGTGCGGTATTTGATGTGGATGTTGGATGGAAAATTTCAAGTTTAATGCGTTTAAATTATTGCACACATTGTTAATGTCTTCGAATTAATGGCATTTTTGTGGTTTATGCGCTCGAGTGTATGCTTGGTTTACATCACATTTTAAATAATTTGATGGCATTTTAATTAAATTGCTTCGGCACACTTAAATACGCCCGCCCCCTAGGGCTGTGATGATGCAAATGAAACTGAAATTACTTGAAAATTAAATTTTACGATTGATTTCCTAGAAATGTTTACTAAAAAGTGCGCATACATTCTAAGTTCGATTAGCTTCAAGCTAAAGCTTAAATTTGAAAAAATTGCAACATGTTGGTTCCGCCAAAAAATATATTTAAACTTCACACCATAAACTTTTCTAATTTATGTATTTTTGCTTGGAGTCTGAAATTTTGAATTTTTAGCAGTGTCAAATTAATTTTTTGCCCGACCATTAATGAAGCTTTAAAGCTGAAATTAATGCATTTTGAACAGATAGTTAGTCCTCGACATGTTTTATCAAAATCTTTGATTTTCTGGATTATAGTTCAAAAGGACATTTTTAACCATTATTTGATATAATTTGTTGTAAAAATTCATTTTGCCATTTGACCCTATTTCATTTATTTTGTATGAAAAATATTTCTGAAAAATGTATGCTTGAAAATTCGGGAAAGTGGTGCCGCTTGGGAAAATTGTACTTTACCAAATGTGTATTTATTTATTTATTTATTATGAACTTAATACAAGCAGATACTTAACATTAATTTCTTAATCCTAGGGTGTTTTTTTTTTTTTTTTTTTTTTTTATTTGTAAGGTAGGGAATTTACATTTACGTGGGCTATAGTCTGCCCACAAGACGTATGAGAAAAAGATATCACAATTTATTTAAGAGGGAGGAAGGGGGTTTGAGTTAAGAAGGATATTTCGGAGTTCGGATCTGCTGGGGTGGAAGTCGAATTCATTGATCAAATTGTTGGTCAGACGAAGCATCCTAGTTATAGGTTCGCCACATCCATAGACGGTGCGATGAAAGTTGAGGTGGAAGAGAGGTACAGACCTTAGGTAGCGTGGGTTGGTATTAAGGGATATCAATTGGAGCAGTGTAGGGCAGTTAATGGTGCCGTCTAGTAGTTGATGGATGAAGAGGACATCGGCAACCACCCTGCGTTTTTCAAGAGATTGCATGTTAATCAACATCAAACGATCAGCATAAGGAGGTAGATTGAAAAAGTCGGAACCAGGGAGGCCGCGTAACGCAAATCGAAGGAATCTACGCTGTACAGCTTCAATACGCAACGATTGAGAAACATAGAGCGGTGACCAAACTTGGCTAGCATATTCGAGTATCAGCCTCACAAAGGTTAGGTAGAGAGATTTTGTAGCATATGGGTTAGAGAATTCCCTGGACCAATGTTTTACAAAACCAAGAGTTGGCTCTACTAATGATATTATCGATATGGGATCGAAAATGAAGTTCTTTATCGCAAATTATACCCAAGTCTCACAAAGAACTTACTAAGGGAATCGGCTCGCCAAATATGTAATAAGATCGCGATGGAGATTGAGGTCTCTTACGCGAGTATGTCATAGCTCGGCATTTGTTGATGTTGAGTTCCAGGAAGTTTTTTTGGCACCAAGTAGATAAACTGATTAGATCATCTTGAAGGCGGGTTGAGTCAGCATTAGTATGTATGCGTTGATAGATTTTCATGTCATCAGCATAAACAGAAAGATTTGATTATTTGATGACCTCATCGACATCGGTTATTGTTAAGACGAATAACAAAGGACCAAGGTGGCTGCCTTGAGGGACGCCAGAAGTTGCTGTAAAAAACTCGGATTTTGAAAACCTAAAGATGACGTTATATCGACGTTCTTCAAGGTAAGATTTAATCCAAGCAATAAACGGGGGTTGAAAGCCGAAAGTTTTTAGCTTACGAAGGATGACTGTGTGCGAGATTTTATCGAATGCTTTGCTAAAGTCAGTTGAGACAACGTCAACTTCATAACCACTTTCCAAAGAACATAGGGTATTCGAGACGAATTCTGTGAGGTTGGTAGTAGTGGATCTTCCCTTCAGAAAGCCATGTTGGTTAGGGGAGAAGATAGACTTGCAGTGAAAAAACATAATATCGTAGAGTATACTTTCAAATATTTTGGGTGTGCATGATAGTTTTGCAATGGGTCTATAGTTTGTGATATCATTTTTAGGCCCTTTTTTGTGCAGAGGTATAATGTACGAATTCTTCCAAAACTTAGGAAAAATTGATTGAGAGATAGAGAGCTGGAAAAGAGCTAAAAGGGGATGAGCTAAAGTGTTTGAAAGTTTTTTTAAAACAATAGCAGGCAAGCCATCGGGTCCAGGAGAGTAATCGTCCTTTAAATTTCGTAATTTTTCGTTCACATTAGCTAGTGTAATATTAACCGAAACAAAAGACTTTTGGGCACAATTTTTTAAAGAAGAGAAGTATTCAGAGTCCAGTACATCATTATGATTGGTAAATGACTGACTGAAAAAACTTGCAAAAAGATTTTCAATTATTTCAGGGTCGTCCGAAGATTTGTCTGACAATTTAAGGGCGGACGGGTAATTATCTGATTTTCTCTTGATATTAATGAACTGGTAGAACTTTTTTGGATCAGTGATAAGTTTGGTTTGGATATGGTTTAGATAGGATTCGTAAAGAAGATCACAAAGATAAGAAAAATGGTTGTAAACGTTAAGGTATCTCGTGAAGTCAGCAGAAGATCTAGATATTAAATATGTACGCCAAAGTTTGTTTCTTTTATTCCGAAGTGAACGTAGCTCTTTATTATACCAGGGAGGCGAAGACGAAAAGCTCTTCTGCCTTGTAAAGGGAACAGATTGTGTGAAACAGTTAAACGTTATGCCATAGAAAAAGCCGACAGCATTGTCGATATCTTCATTAGCGTTTTCAAGAACGTAAGGGAAATCAATGCCACCGAGAAGTGATTCTAGTTTTTCAAAATCCGTTTTCCGAAAGTTTAAACTGTACAAGTGCTCGGAGTGTGTGTTTATGTTAGTATTATTGTAGGAAAAGGTAATTGAAAGAGGTGGATGGTACTGATCCAGTGTAGAGAGTAGGTGGTTATCATAAATCTGCCAAAACCATTCTCAACCCTCACCGAATTCATAAACGTTTAATTATTTATTTTTTTAGTTTTGAGCCAAGGATTTCCGGTGTAATACCTATGCAGTCAAGGCAGCCTTGATTCGAAATGGGGTGATAGATTAGTGAGAGGGAAAGGGGCAATAAAGTCAAACATGTGTAGGATTTTCTAAGAGCGGCGGAAAGCCGTTCAAATGTGAATTTGAATCTGAGGCAAATGTTATGTCTTTACTTCAGTCAATTCAAGTAATATGGCAATCAAATCCACAAAAGTCTCTACCACCAACTACTTACGACTTCAAATCATAATTATTGATGAATTTTTAATTTCTGTTGATTAAAAATGAGGAAAGAAAATTGCAAATGCGAAAGGTTAAAGTGTAGGGCCATGGCCTGGCCGGGATTCAAACCCGGTACCTCTGGGATGGCAGTCAAGCACACTACCTATTCGACTACCGAGGCCGCAAAATTTCGGGCATATGCCCACTACGGCTGGATCTCAGGAATGTCATCCGAGAGACGTGGATGGATAAAAACCAAGCTGTTGTGAATTGTAACAAACCTCCGCTGGTTCTTTTGCTTTTGCTGGGCTAAGCTCAGCGGGTTTCCACGGTTCTTCACAAGAAATTACACAATGTTTTTTTTTTGCTTTACAAGTCTGTTCTTTTTATTAAATGAGGCCTTTTTTATACAATCTTTTATACAATTTGAAAAGATATATGTATTTATATATTTATGTGTATTGATTTAATGGGCCTTATTTCTACGGGTCTGGCACTTCTCTTTTTGATTTGGCTTTACAGGCGGGCCTAAAAGCTACGGCACTGTTACTTGATGAAAAAAATATGAACACGCGGGCTTACAAGCCACAGACAATGTTCTGGTTTGAGCAGGCGGACAGGTGTGCCTAAAAAAAAGTGTGAAGACAATTGGGCCTACAAGCCACCGACGCTGCTTGTTGTTGTTGATTGCAGGTGGACCTACAAGCCACCGACTCTGCTCTTGCCGTTGGATAAGCAAGTGGGCCTACAAGCCACCGAAATGTTTAGCGTATTCTTTACAGGTGGGCCTACAAGCCAACGATTTTTTTCGTTGGGTAAAAAAGTGGGGCTACAAGCCACCGAAATGTCTACCGATTCCTTTGCAGGTTGGCCTAAAAGCCAACGACTCTGCTTTTAACAAAAAAAATCTCACTCACTTTAGTCCTCCTTTGTCTTTGCAACTTTCCGCGGATGCTCTTCCTTGGTCGTCGTATTTTCCTTGAATACTACTGAATCCAACTGCTGGACTTCACTGTCTTATAATTTACTTTAATTACTTTGTCTTGAATTTTACTTTTTTTTTTAATGTACAATACATTCGGTCTCCTCTGTATCGATTGCGGCCTATTTATATCCTCTTCTTCTTGTTGTTTGTGATAAACAAGGTACCGCAATCGAAAGTTCTGGACTTATTTACCCGTAAACAAAGTCCCGTTAGGTGCAGCTTTGTTGTTGCCTTCCGCCAGAAACTTTCCACATATTTGCCCAGCGATTTGCCTTCTGTTACTTCATTCTGTGATCCGCTACTCCACTCTGAGCAAGATCACGCCAGCATTGCGCATGTGTTTGCGCACGTTTTGCAAGTTTCACACGTTTCTGTATGCTCTCACTTTCTCTCTCTTTGTTTTCGGGTAAGAAAAGTGTATGGGTATTAATATTTTTGTATTCATGTGTTTCTTTATTTATATAATTGAGTGTTTATGTGTGTGTATAAATGTAAAAGGAAAAATAAATAAACAATGCTGGTTGTGTTCACCGAGTATCCTTCTTGCACCTCGGCTGTTGTGCTAAAAATCGACAGAGATTATTTAGTCGTCACATAATGACGTCGAATCAATTGGCCACTGTATTTGGAAAGAAAATTTTGTGCGCGAAACCGTTAAGTAAAAAAGGGAATTGGCTATGTCGTGGGTACACCCGTTGGTTTTGACGTGACAGCGTTTCTTTATTCTTATCCTTATTCCTATGCCTATGCTTTCATATCCATTCTTTGTGTGCATTCCGGGTCCGAGTTCTTTAAAAAGTGTGTGGACGACTCGGTGCCAATGCAAGTCTAGGTTCGAACCCCAACTGAAACAACGGAAATAGGATTTCAATTCATATTAATTTTTGGATCGGTCGTCACCTCTCTCTACAATGGTAATCCTTAGGGAGTTTATAATGTCGCGTAAAGCTTCTTGGGAACATGCCCATTGGCCGTTCGGAGTCTGCATAAAACAAGAAGGTTCCGTTCTCGATCATTTGTGTGCAAACATTTAATAATACGCACAACACAATTTGATCATAAGAAGCCAGTCAGAGTCCTTTCAAGAGCTGAAATGGTACATTTTTTCTTAAATTTTTTTTTATTCTTTCATTTGTTCCTAAACTTGTTCTCATTCTCATCCTTATTCTTTTTTTTTATGTGTTGTAACACTTGTTCTAGTGCTTGTACAAATGCTTGATTCAATCCATGGCCAAACCATATCCTGACCTTATTCTTCTTCGAATCCTTTCCCAAATCTTGTCCTTATCCTTATACTTATCCTTATCTTTATCCTTATCCTTATCCTTATCCTTATCCTTATCCTTATCCTTATCCTTATCCTTATCCTTATCCTTATCCTTATCCTTATCCTTATCCTTATCCTTATCCTTATCCTTATCCTTATCCTTATCCTTATCCTTATCCTTATCCTTATCCTTATCCTTATCCTTATCCTTATCCTTATCCTTATCCTTATCCTTATCCTTATCCTTATCCTTATCCTTATCCTTATCCTTATCCTTATCCTTATCCTTATCCTTATCCTTATCCTTATCCTTATCCTTATCCTTATCCTTATCCTTATCCTTATCCTTATCCTTATCCTTATCCTTATCCTTATCCTTATCCTTATCCTTATCCTTATCCTTATCCTTATCCTTATCCTTATCCTTATCCTTATCCTTATCCTTATCCTTATCCTTATCCTTATCCTTATCCTTATCCTTATCCTTATCCTTATCCTTATCCTTATCCTTATCCTTATCCTTATCCTTATCCTTATCCTTATCCTTATCCTTATCCTTATCCTTATTCTTATTCTTATCCTTATCCTTATCCTTATCCTTATCCTTATCCTTATCCTTATCCCCAATTTTGTCCTTAACATTGTTTTCAGTGTGCCTAAATATTTATCCTATTCCTCCTAATGCTTGTCTTATTTCATGCTCTAATCTGTCCAAGTCTTTGCTCTGCTTATATTATTCCTGAACCTAATCTTTGTCAAAATCCTTACCCTTTTTTTATTTAAAAAAATCCCAATATTTTTCTATATTTTCTCCTAATTCTTTTCCAAATCTCTGTCCTAATACTTGTCCCATTATTATTTTTATTTTATGTGGTTTTGCTTTTGCTTTTGCTTTTGTTTTTCTTTTGCTCTTGCTTTGACCTTGACTTCCGCTTTGGCTTTGGCTTTGGCTTTGGCTTTGGCTTTGACTTTGGCTTTGACTTAGATTTTAACTTTGGTTTTGGATTTGACTGTGACTTTGACTTTGACTTTGGCTTTGGCTTTGGCTTTGACTTTGACTTTGACTTTGATTTTGATTTTGACTTTGACTTTGACTTTGACTTTGACTTTGACTTTGACTTGACTCTGACTTTGACTTTGACTTTGACTTTGACTTTGACTTTGACTTTGTCTTTGACTTTGACTTTGACTTTGACTTTGACTTTGACTTTGACTTTGACTTTGACTTTGATTTTGACTTTGACTTTGACTTTGACTTTGACTTTGACTTTGACTTTGACTTTGACTTTGACTTGACTCTGACTTTGACTTTGACTTTGACTTTGACTTTGACTTTGACTTTGACTTTGACTTTGACTTTGACTTTGACTTTGACTTTGACTTTGACTTTGACTTTGACTTTGACTTTGACTTTGACTTTGACTTTGACTTTGACTTTGACTTTGACTTTGACTTTGACTTTGACTTTGACTTTGACTTTGACTTTGACTTTGACTTTGACTTTGACTTTGACTTTGACTTTGACTTTGACTTTGACTTTGACTTTGACTTTGACTTTGACTTTGACTTTGACTTTGACTTTGACTTTGACTTTGACTTTGACTTTGACTTTGACTTTGACTTTGACTTTGACTTTGACTTTGACTTTGACTTTGACTTTGACTTTGACTTTGACTTTGACTTTGACTTTGACTTTGACTTTGACTTTGACTTTGACTTTGACTTTGACTTTGACTTTGACTTTGACTTTGACTTTGACTTTGACTTTGACTTTGACTTTGACTTTGACTTTGACTTTGACTTTGACTTTGACTTTGACTTTTACTTTGACTTTGACTTTGACTTTGACTTCGACTTCGACTTTGCTTTTGCTTTTGCTTTTGATTTTGCTTTTGCTTTTGTTTTTTTTTTTGCTTTTGCTTTTTCTTTTGCTTTTGTTTTTGCTTTTGCTTTTGCTTTTGCTTTTGCTTTTGCGAAGGATAAAGGCAAAGACTTAGACACCTAAGCCAACATTAAATACAGACTTAAAATATGGTGCACCCTGTGCAAGGGTTGATCAGAAGCTTGACATAAGAATGAATTGTGACTTGTTTCGCTTGGTACAATAACAACAACTATGACAATTTGACAAATCGTAACATGCATCATCAATAATCTTGGCAACAAATCATTTAAGTCCATTCCTCATGCCAGCCACCCACGCTACGCACATCTTTAAACATGACTGGGTTAGGTTCATTTAAAAAATTCTTGAATTTTTCTTAATAAATGAAGTCAATTCTCCTAAGTGACATTTTACATTTATGTCTATTTTTATATGTTAAATAATGCAGCTAAAATTCAGGCCAAAATTTAAACAAATGCTGGCGCTTTGGAACTGCTTTACGCCGTGACTACAGTTGAATTGAAGTTGCAAGCATGTGCCTTGCAATAACAACAACAGCAACAGCAGCAACAATAATAGCAACAACAGCAGCAAAAACAACAACAGCAACAACAGCAGCAAAACCAACAACAGCAGCAAAAACAAAAACAACAACAGCAACAACAACATGTCGTATACGCAACCTTTATCCACGTTTATCATATCCGGCCATTTATTAAGTGGACATAAAGCATTTCGATCACTCTGCCTAGACCCGTAAGTGCGTGTGTGTGTAACGTTTGAGTGTGTTTGAGAATATGTTTGTTTGAGTGCATTTGTGTGCGTAGCACTCGAGCCAATGCAATGAATGGTTCGAATGGACGGTTGGTAAAATTATGTTATATGCAAATTGAATGTTTATCCTTTGGCCAGAAAGGACACATGCAGGCTGCAGACTGCGCAAAGATATTTCAGATTAGAACGCAAACTTTGCAAATTTCATGGAAACGCTGAAGCCGCAGCAGCAGCAGCAGTTCAAGCTCTACATGAATAGCGAGTTGCTCGCGCAGATGAATTCGGACAACACGCATGCATGCACACACACAAATACAGATACACAATGAAGCTGCTGCTGCGTTATTGATGTCATCAGGAGAAGGAGGGAAAGGTTACTGCAATAAGCTGTTTAGGCATAACGACGCTGTCAATTGTTGTCACCAGCAACAACAGCAACAACAGTTACAACAACAACAACAACAACAACAACAACAACAACAACAACAACAACAACAACAACAACAACAACAACAACAACAACATCAACAACAACAATACAAACAATCGTTTTTTGTATCCTTTACTGTGGTTGTGCTTGGCTACGTTCTCTCTGTCTACTCATATGTTTGTGTGTAGATGAAATATTCCTTTTATCACTCGAAGATGAAAAGTACAAAAAATTTGAAAATTCTTTGAAAATTCAGAGTGACAACAGTTTTCCATTAAATTTGCCAGCGCTTGTAGACGCTTGTTTGTGTTTTAAGGCACTTTTTAAACTTCCGCTTCCGGCCTGTTTGGGCATGACATTGGCACGCAAAAGGCATGTGTTCCGGCTTGTTTCTGTTTTATAAATTTTTTTTTTCCCCCACTTTGTGCGTCTTGCCAACATGCATGTTGCAGCCTAGTGTGTGCAAATTATTCATTTTCTAGCAACACAGAATGATTTTATATGTTTTTGAGGATTTGTTTTTTTTTTTTTTTTTGTATGAAGAATGCTGCTGAGCAGGAACAGTTTAAAACAGCATCGCTCCAGCAACTTATGCGTTTTTAATATGCCGGCTGTCAGGCTGCTAACATTTTCTCATTTCATTTGCTTCACAGGCGATCTTCTTTCTTACTTGTTCTCTTAATTTATGTGTTTCTGCAGCATGTGCTGTGAGAGGGCACTTTATTGCATGGAAATTTCGTCGGGTCATACATTTCATCACTATGTCCCAGCTAAAATTTGTAGTGGCAGTTATGTTGTGGCCTGTAAAATCAAACAACAGCTGCAAGCTTTCAGAGTTTGTTGACAGAATATTGATGCTGTATCTATCACAACGATTTGCTGGCTATAACTTGTGAAAAAATTTAAAAAATTTCAAGGTGAGTATCACTTGCGTAAAAACACTGTCGTAACTTAAAGAGGGTCATTGTCGATTTTGTAATTTTACTGGATTAAAATGTCAAGACGAAAATAGAATTCATTCCATAATTGGTCACATGTAACAATCTGGGTATGGGTTTGCTAAAGTGATGAGTAGGAGAGTGGTTCGAAAAAAAAAGTTTGAAAAGCATAGCTGCTATTTGAAAACTAACCCCGGCAGACTTCTGTGAAGATAGTCCAAAATCTTCAGCCCAACTTTTTGCTCAAGTTCCGGTCTATCATTCTTGGTACCGAAATTTTAGCCGAAATGCGAAAAATTGTGATTTTTGTATGAAAGCCCGATTTCCACACCCCGAAACATGTCCCAAAACAAAATTTCACATCCTGGATTTTCGATATGTCATAACTGATGGTATAAAGATGATTTTGTCCCATGATCCCCAAATTGCTATCAATCGTCCTTCATACTGTAAAATGGCCCAAAAGTGCAAAGTCAGGTCATGAAAATGTTATGAGAGGAGAAAGCTGTAAAAGTCAAAATTGAAAAGCGATTTGCTTGAAAATGGACAGACTACACCTTGATACTGTCTGGAAAAAATTTAAATTATCCTTTTGATCCTAAAAATCGTCCTTTCTATGGCTAAATTGCATGAAATGAGTTGCTAGCAATTTGGAAGTTTTTGTGTATGGGCAAAATGACAAAAGAGGTAGAAGATGAAAGTTCTCATTCTGCATTTCTGCTCCAAATTGTAGTTTTGTACGGACGATCGAATGAAACTTTGCTCAAGTTCCGGTCTATCATTCTTGGTACCGAAATTTAAGCCGAAATGCGAAAAAATCTGAACCGGTCCCCGGCATAGTTCTGGTAAAATGTATATTCCTTTTAATTATCCTTAAAACACTACTAAATAGTTTCGGAAACAACGCGTTAAAATTGTTAAATTGGTGATTTTTGTTAAATGCTGATTTTTTTTATATCAAATTCTCTTCAGCAATAAGGTCCATGTCGCACTAGGTGGATGCATGAAAACCGAAGGGTGTATCCACGACTCAGCCAACTGTTTTTTTTATTTTTCTAATATAATAAGTGGCGTCCGTGGCGTAGTTGGTTAAAGTGCGTGGCCGCTATGTCAACGAACTTGGAGACCCAGGTTCGAACCCCAGCAGCGACAGAAAATTATTTGAATTAAAATAATTTTTCTGTACGGTCGCCACCTCTCTGCAGACAATGGCAAACCTCAGAGAGTAATCAAAATGCCATGTAAAGCTTCTTGAGAACAAGAACATTCCGTTCATCGCCGTTCGGAGTCGGCGTTAAGCCAGCAGGTCCGGTTCTCGGTCAATTGTGTACAAACTTAATAACACGCACAACACAACTGATCATAAGAAGCTAGGTCAAAGTCCTTTCAAAGGCTGCAATGGCCAGTTATTTATTTTTTATTTTAATATAACGCATTTATATATGCAAACGCCAGAAGCTAATGAAAAACAAAAAATCAAAACATACTTCATACAGTCAGACTACATACAGACTACTCTGTCATACTCTGTTCTACTTCAATATTGTTCTATAGTTTTAATGCTTGAATAATATATTTTTTGAAGTGAAACTTCTTAGGCGGCGCTTCGAAATTTGAACGAGAATATTGAGGAGTGAAATTTCAAGGTCAATTTACTTCATTTCGTTACACGATAGAGAAGAAAGATATGTTTTACAGTAGAGAGAATGAGATGGATATACATTGTATAAAAGACTTAAAAAATATGCTTGTTACCGCTGAGGATCGAACCTGCGAACTCAAGACTACAGAGGCGGCGCTCTATCTAATGAGCTAAACTCTTCATACAAAAATTTGCTCTATATACCAATTAATCAAACTACTTTTGCTGTAGATGCCCAGCGGCAAAAATAAAAAGCGTTCCTAGAAATAGCGCTTTTTACGTGTAGTTTTGATATGCTTTGAGGATGTGCTTTTCAGATTTTTATACACACTTTGTTCATATCGAAAACAGCGTGGTAGTAATGACAGAGGTCCGAGTTCAATCCCCGCATTTTTTTAAATTTTCTACCTTTTTTTTGTTTTTTTAAAGAGCTTTTTAACTATTTGTTTGTAAAGAAGCACTTTCATCCTAGGATATCCAATATCTATTATTACGCAAGCGCTTTTTTTGTGATGACCATCAAATCCATACCGTAAATGCGATTTTTATAAAGAGGGTATCAATAGAAAGGTCTTGCTCTGTAGATGTGCAATAAGGTCTTACTTTTTCTTAAAAATTTTGTATTTAAATAAGAAAACCAAAACAATCTTCTACGAAGAAAGCCAGCTTTCTATTTAATGCCTAAAACTATGTGATCAATTTTTTCTCAAATTTTCAATTTCATACTATTGTATTATTAAAGCAGTTGAGCGAAGCGAAAAACGTACAAATATATTTTATATTGATACACTAGCCACAAAATAGCAAGTTCATGCAAAATCGCTATTCCAGGAGCCTTTACTGACATCGCCGCCAGCTCATTTGAAGGAGAGCATACTTTGCACAGCTAATTCAAACATCCTATACCTCTTCTTAAGACATTTGTATTGGGTGATAAGCCCAATTCTACGCACGAAAGGTCAGGTCGTGAAGATAGTAGCTTATCCAACAGAAATTTAGTATCGTTGAATTATAACTCGCTCAGGAGACGTTCTACGGTAAATTTTAGTTAACGACAGAATAGATGTGCTATTAAGCCTCACAACGAAGATAGGCGAGCGCATTTTGGCGTTTTAACGTCATACGGGTTTACTAGAAAATTTTAATATGAATTTGGTTTACTTAAAAACCGCTTCAGATGTATGAAGCGCTATGGCAGAAGCGCTTGTTTAGTGCTTTTGAAGCACTTCGATTACCGCTGGGTGGCAAAAGTCGCAGATTGTGTGCTAATTGCGTTCTATGTGTGGTAGACAGGGGGGTTGCCATGACTCGAGTAGAAGAGAGAAAGATTCAGCGAAGCAGAAGTGAATAAGAGAGTTGCCCTGAGCGCATTATGATTTTCGCAAAGTAGACTCTCATACTAGGGCTGCCATGCCAATATTTTTTTAGAATACCAACGTTGGTATATCTCTAATTCAATATATTAATATAACCTCTATGAATTTTGCTCATATTACACATATTATATTTTTATTCATAATATTGCGATATAAAATTATATAAAAACCCAAATTCATGAAGCATATGCTGTCGCCCATGATGCTTACTTGACACTGTGTGCAAGAAAAGTTGGAATAAGTTCTTTTAATAGATAACTAAACACATTGTAGTTATATAATTTTATATCGAAATATTATTAATAATAGAAAGTATATTTTGATATGAGTAATATTAATACGTACATATGTTGAATTAAAAATATATCAAGTTGTATTCTGTATTCACATCTATATGTAAATACGACGCAAATTAGTTATCAAATTAATTGCTTTTCGGCAATGATATCCATACCAATGAATATTAAATAAACAGAATATTTTTTTTATAAAAACTTTTTATTGTATTTCTTTTGCTTAAAAAGTTCTCTCTTTGCCTTTAAGGTTCGATTATGCAATCGTAAAGCAACACAACGTAACGTGACGTAGAGTTCTATCTTATAAAAAATAAGTGTAAGTGGTTAGTGAAATCGTAACATAACCTAGCGCAGCGATGGGTTCTATTCCAAATAGAAATCTACGCCACGTTACGTTGCGTAGCTTTACGATTGCATAATCGAGCCTTTACACTAAAATGGTTCTTATTCTAGAAGAGAAAGAGTGTATACAAAGAAGAAGTTTCACTTCTTTACTGTATACACGGTATACTGTATCTTCTTTTTTTCATATTCCACTTTAATATTTTTACTGACAACTACTTGACGCATAGAACGGTGTTTACAGTGCTGCTCTATTTAAAAAGTAAAAAATATTTTTCGTTATACAGCTTAACTTAAAAGTGAAAAATATCTTAGATTACCATTTATTTTTAATTTTTTAAAATATGACACTTAACTAAGACTAAATCTCTCCCATAAATAATAGGTTTTAATCTGATATCTTAAAATATAAAAGTTTTGCCTCGGTAGCGATTATCTTGGAATGCTCCTTATGTGTTCTCATATTTTTTGTACAAGGTGGCGCAAAAGTAATCCTCCTATCAGAAAATGCTATAAATTTTGCGATTGGCCCCTAATGTCAGTTCTGTTTTGACATTTGTGTAGTAAACACATGCGAAATACACGTTAATAATCAATGTTACGCTACACTGCTCCAGAACGCGGAATATTGCTGATTTTAAGATAAGATGATTTTTCATCAAAAATAATCATGAGTGATGAGGCCCATTTCCATCTTAGCGGGTACGTAAATAAGCAAAATTTACGCTTCTGGGGCACTGAAAATCCGCGTGTAACCCACGAAGAGCCATTACACCCGCTCAAAGTCACTGTATGGTGTGCTGTTTTCGCTGGAGGAGTCATCGGACCTTTTTTCTTCGAAGACGTCGCGGGCCAAACGGTTACTGTGAATGGTGAGCGCTACAGAGCAACTTGATGAATTGGGATTGGAAAACATGTGGTTCCAACAGGACGGTGCAACGGCACACACTGCACGTGCCACAACCGATATGCTGAAGGATGCATTTCCCGGGCGCCTAATCTCCCGATTTGGCGATTTGCACTGGCCAGCAAGATCGCCTGATTTGACCGCTCCAGACTTCTTTTTGTGGGGCTTTTTGAAGTCGCGGGCTTATATCAACAAGCCTCAGACTCTTTCAGCTCTTAAAGACAATATCCGTCAAGAATGTGAGGAGCTATCGCCGGAAGTTTTAGCCGAAGTGATGGAAAACGCCATAAAAAGGGCTCAAATGACAATCAACTGTGGCGGCGGCCATTTACATGACATCATATTCTCGACTTGATGTAAAAAAAATTAAAAGGCCAAATAAAAATAATCCACAAGAAGAATCAAAGTTTTTCATTTTTTTTTTTAAATTACAGCCAAAAAACATCGGAAGGTTATTTTTGCGCCACCTTGTACCTCCACCACCATGATATCAATTTTCAAACGATGATGACATCATCATCAAAAAGCATACAGCCATCTCTGCGTACACATGCGGGTTCTTCCTTGCGCTACGCAAATCGGAATATTTATCGATTCATACTGATATGAAGATCTCATCTTCTGCACTTTCCCAAGTTCTTTTCTTAGCTTTTTTTGTTCATTTTTTGCAAAAAGTAAATTGCATAATTTTAGAAACAGCTGTTTTTGACATTTCTCACCACAAAAAAAAAAGAAACATTGCATCTGAACATGTCTTTTTATAAGAACATTAGCACACTTTAAGGCATTTCTCAAATTGAGTTTTGATAAACACAAAAACAAAGTTGAGTTAAGTTGAGTTTCATCCTGCAAAATTGTACTAGAGAACTCAAGAGTTTATTTTGCGTTTAAAGGCAAAACTCAACTTTGTACTGGAAACTCAAACTAAACTCTCTGTAAAGACATGGCATAAAAGGTTGCATCTGAACGTACCTTCCAATCTGAACATTAGCATACTTTTCAGTATTTCTCAAATTGAGTTTTGGTAAATTTAGAAAGCAATTGAGCTTAGTTGAGTTTCATCCTACATAATTTTAGTGGAAACTCAATAGTTTATCTTGAGTTTAAAGGCAAAACTCAACTTTGTACTTGAAACTCAAACTAAACTCTCTGTGCAGCCATACCATAAGATGTTTTCAAGTTTTTTCCTGACCATAATTCTAAACAAGGACGATTTTATTAGATTTTTTATACTATTTCACTAGGATTTACAGAATTCAGTAGTAGAGTAGTAGAGTAGTAGTAGAGTAGTGGCGTTGGACCAATGATTTCTTGCTCAAAAATGGCCAAGGCGCTGATATGGAAAGACAGTATCGTAAGATTGCCTCCATTAGACAAGTGACTTATTGTGCAGAATAACAAAAATTAAGTGAAAAATATCTACGGTAAAAATTAGAAAAAATAAATTTTTTTTCTTTAAAATGAGTTAAAAGGAGAAAAAGGTGTAAAACTAGCCTTTTGGTTCTAAAAAAGATACAACAGTTTCGACTATGTCGTAACACAACACGTGAAATTATTCAATTCGCTTTTGATGACATCTTTTTTAAAAAATATTTAGCAAAATATTTATTCCATACACCCGGTTAGGGTACACCTAGAGAGGGTTAATATGTATGACCGACCCCCATTACTTTTGCAAAAGGAACATTTTTGCGTTTGACACCTTTTTCCTCCAACCACTCCTTAGGGGGGCTCCTATACAAATTGTATGGTTTTTGTATATTTATGACATACACCTGACCATATGACCTTTAAGAGAGTGCCGGAGAGGGTTAATATGTATTACCGACCCCCATTATTTTTGCAAAGGGAACATTTTTACCTTTGACATCTATTCCCTCCGACCACTCCTTAGGGGGCTCCTATACAAATATTATGGTTTTTGTATATGTATGCCATACACCTGAGCATATGACCTTTAAGAGAGTGCCGGAGAGGGTTAATATGTATGACCGACCTACATTACTTTTGCAAAAGGAACATTTTTGTTTTTGACACCTATTCCCTCCGACCACTCCATAGGGGGGCTCCCATACAAATTTTATGGTTTTGTCGATAAAACCGGAAACTGTCGATAAATAGGTAGCAAGTTTAAGCAAACAAAAACATCAAATGTTGGCTTTATATTTCATGTAATTGTGTAAAATTTATATAAGTTTGAGAGTTCTAACATGCATTTTTGTCCCATTGAGGATCAAGCAGACCAACTAGTGTTAACATCAACATTGTACGATCAGTACTTTAGGCCCACCAAAGGCTCAAAAAGTGATATAAATACCGGCACCTGATCACTATCAACCACCCTACTTACCTCCGAGAATAACGTATTCTACGTCAAAATTTAAATGGTTATCAAACTCATGCGATTCAAGTTGAACTTTTTTCTAAACTCATTACTGCACGTTTCCAACTTTGCAAATCTCCATAACGAAGAGCAATTTGCGGTTGCATCAAATAACACCTTCCACCATTTAGCGTGGAGTTCAAAACAGTAGTAGTTCAAGCATGCAACGCATTAAATCCTGCGGCCGTGTGAAAAACCACGCAGCAATCAAAGCGTTGCAAGCAATTAGCACAAAAAATTCAATTGACGATGAAAACTTTATGGCAAATGATGCAAAGGACAAAAAAAAATAAATAAATTCCTCCCAAGCTAAAAATTGGAGATGACTGGGAAATCCGTTATATTTGCACGCACACTGCAATAGCAGACATCGCGTACGTGTGTTTATGCGCCCTAAAGTTAACTGAAAGTGTTGCAAAGTTATAAGTATCCTTGCATTGTTACCGCAGTATTTTCTTTTTTTTTTAACGTATATATAAAAAAATGCTAAAAGAAAAAAATTGCATCCCTTTATATATTGTAAAAAAATTCCACAATTTTTTTCTTGCATCAACAACATGCATCAATTGCTAAAAGCAACAGCAAAACGTTGCAGTTCAATTCAACGGAATCAATTTGTTTTTACGTGGCTCACAAATTCTTAAGTGATTCATTTCAAAATCGAAAAAAAAGGTAGAGTGTTCACAGAAGAAAAAAAACCTTTTTGAAAATAATTTCACTTGATTTGTTGTCTACTCAATAGTTCAGCTTTAGAATTCAGCTCAAAGTTTGCGCGCTCTAGTTTCTTTCGTATTGGTAGCAACTTTTAACAAGTAACAACGCACGTTTTTTTCATTGCTTTGGCGTATACTCTGAGCTGATAATGGAAGTGTTGCACAACACAGCTGCAACTCAGTGTGCCACGAGTTGAAGCGATTTGCAGCAATTGTGCGGAGCATATTAGTTGTGGCTGTGAGAGGAGTGCGTGCCGGAATCGAGACATCTTCAGATTAATATTTTCCGTGAAAATAAAGCGAAGTGGAGAAACATTTTTTCGTAACTTGTGACCAGCAAACGTGTTGGGAATATGTTTGTTTCACTTTGAAGTTTAAACGACAACGTTCAACGATACCCAAGACGCAGAACATTGAAAATTTTTAACCATGAATTGTTGCTAAGTTGCCATAAAATAAATAAGGAGTGTTTTTTTATTCTCTTAATTTAAAAATTCTCTTAATTAAAAATCGAACCGACTGACTTACAGGATGTCCAAATACAAGCATCTTTTATAAAAATTATAAAAAATTAATAAAGCTCAATTTTTTTTTTACCAGCTATAACAAAAACAACATCAAGTACACCACATTGTGAATACCAGTATGAACTATTTTTACCGTAAAAAAAGTTCTTCCTCATATTTTTATACTTGAGAAGTAAATATTTTAATGAATAATTTTACTTTTTTCGTGTACTCGTAACTTTGTTTGAGTTTTCAGGTTATGAGCGTACTTATTTTGGATAAAATTATGCAACTAAATTTCAAGTTTTATCTGGTTTGATTTTTTTTTTTATTCCTGACAAGTTTTAAAACATTTTAAAGTGTTTCAATGAGTCCTGGAGCAATTTAACACCATGTGGGTAACTTGAAAATGATTTTTTTATCTTCTCCATTTTCTGTTATTTTTATCACAATTAAAATGCAAATTAAATTCTAGCACACACATACAGAGACAGACATACACACCAACACACTCATAGACTAAGGAATGCAACAAACGCTTTCATTGTCTTAACTGAATTTGCATTACTTTTTTGCTTCCTTGTCATAACTTAATTTGTTAACTTCTCGTCTTTTGCATTTCAAGGAAGTCTCGGGCGACTCTACCTTCTACACTGTGCAACATAGTAGCATGGTTGATCAAGTTAACTTGACAAAAACTTATCAACAAGATGAGAAAAAAACAAGGAAAACTCAAGAGATTCTATAGAATCCACAGCAAAGGCAAACTTGGACATTCTGTAAAGCATGGTTCTGGCTGAATGAATGGATGGATGGATTGTTGAATAGACGGAGAGTGGATGAAATATGAATTAACTTAACCGAAATGTGAGTCGATAGCTTGGAAAGAAACAAGAAAACAGCAGCTGAAGACGAGACACTTCGTTTAAAATAATTATTATTATTTGTTAAACACTCATAACAAGTAGGGACTGGAACAAGCAGCGAAAATATAAAGTTAAATTGAAATTATCAATTTGTTATTTTTTTCTATTTTTATTTTTTTATTATTTTTGAAGTTTCGCTTTCGGCATTTTAAGCTACTGCCAAAATAAAGTACAATCTTTCGAGTATTATAAGATTTCTCTTATATTGAATTAGTGATTTTTTTAAGGATTTAAGCAGAAAATCTCTAGTTAAATAAAAGATGTTGGCTTGGTTATGGACACACCCGATAGTCAGTATTTTAATATGATAACTTTTCTGTATTCTTGTCCTTATTCTTATTCGTATACTTTCCCTTGTTTCTAAACTTGGCCTCATCCTTATCCTCATCCTTATTGTCCTTATTTTCCTACCTCTTGTCCTTATCCTTGTTCAAATAATTCTTTTAATTCATGTGCAAATTCTTCTCCATATCTCTATCCGAATCCCTTTTCTAATCTTTGTGCCTAACTTATCCTAATCTTTGTCCTAATTCTACTCCTAAACTTTGTCCTAGTCCATACCTTTTTCCTGGTCCTTATCTTTGTTCTCATTCTTTTCTTATCCTTGCAATCGTGCAAATCCTTTGTCTAACGATTGCTCAATTATTCTTATTTTTATGTTTATTTAATTTTTTTCTTTTATTTCATTACTATTTCTTTTCATTTAAATTTTCATTTTCATTTTCGTTTCCATTTTCGTTTTCAATTTAATTTTCATTAAAATTTCCGTTTTCATTTTCAATCTTGATTTTATTTTCATTTTCATTTTACTGTCATTTTTATTTTAATTTTCATTTTTATTTTTATTTTTATTTTCATTTTTATTCTTATTTCTATTTCTTTTTTTTATTTTTTTTTTTTATTTTTAATTTCATTTTTATTTTTATTTTTATTTCTATTACTATTTCTATTTCTATTTCTATTTCTATTTCTATTTCTATTTCTATTTCTATTTCTATTTCTATTTCTATTTCTATTTCTATTTCTATTTCTATTTCTATTTCTATTTCTATTTCTATTTCTATTTCTATTTCTATTTCTATTTCTATTTCTATTTCTATTTCTATTTCTATTTCTATTTCTATTTCTATTTCTATTTCTATTGCTATTTCTATTTTTTTTTTCTATTTCTATTTCTATTTCTACTTCTATTTCTATTTCTATTTCTATTTCTATTTCTATTTCTATTTCTATTTCTATTTCTATTTCTATTTATATTTTTATTTTTATTTTTAATTTTTATTTTAATTTTAATTTTAATTTTAATTTTAATTTTAATTTTATTTTTATTTTCATTTTCGTTTTCATTTTTATTTTTACTTTAATTTTTTTTTAATTTTATTTTTATAAAATTTTTTTATTTTACTTTTGCTACTTTCATTTTTAAATTTTTTAATTTTTGATTATTTTTTTACTATAGTTTTTTGTTTTTAGTTTTTAGTTTTTAGTTTTTAGTTTTCAGTTTTTAGTTTTTAGTTTTTAGTTTTTGGTATTTAGTTTTTAGTTTTTAGTGTTTAGTTTTTAGTTTTTAGATTTTAGTTTTTAGTTTTTAGTTTTTAGTTTTTAGTTTTTAGTTTTTAGTTTTCAGTTTTTAGTTTTTAGTTTTTAGTTTTTAGTTTTTAGTTTTTAGTTTTTAGTTTTTAGTTTTTAGTTTTTAGTTTTTAGTTTTTAGTTTTTAGTTTTTAGTTTTTAGTTTTTAGTTTTTAGTATTTAGTTTTTAGTTTTCAGTTTTTAGTTTTTGGTATTTAGTTTTTAGTTTTTAGTGTTTAGTTTTTAGTTTTTAGTTTTTAGTTTTTAGTTTTTAGTTTTTAGTTTTTAGTTTTTAGTTTTTAGTTTTTATTTTTTAGTTTTTAGTTTTTAGTTTTTAGTTTTTAGTTTTTAGTTTTTAGTTTTTAGTTTTTAGTTTTTAGTTTTTAGTTTTTTGTTTTTAGTTTTTAGTTTTTAATTTTAATTTTATTTCTTGTTGTATTCATATTCGTATTTTAGTTTTTATTTGAATTCGCATTTGTATTTGTGTTCATATTTATTTTTGTGTTCTTATTTAATTTTATTATTCTTTTTATATTAATTTTTTATTTTTATTTTATTTATAATTTTTTTTTTGTATTTTGTGTTTTTATTTTTCCATTTTATGTTTATTGTTATTTTTTTTATATTTTTATTGTTATTTTTTATAGTTATTTGTAGTTTTGTTTTTTTTTTTTTTGTTTTAATTTTTATTTTTATTATAAAGGGTGGTTCAATTTTAAGGGCCGATGTTGATTTTGAATACAGCACAAATTATTTTGGAAATTATTGTAATTTATTTTTATTATGATATATTGCTATGCTTCAATTATGTATGGAACAAAATATCGGCCGAATGGCCTCCGCGACCTCGGCGGCACACCTCTATCCGATGGTCCAAATTTTCAATAACGCTGAGGCTAAGTGAGGTTCTATGCCGTTAATGTGCCGAATTATCTCATCCTTTAGCTTTTGAATTGTTGCTGGCTTATCGACGAACATCTTTTCTTTCAAATAATCCCAAAGAAAGAAGTCCAACGGTGTCAAATCACATGATCTTGGCGGCCCTATTGACATCGCCACCACATGAGATAACACGGCCATTGAATTTGTCGCGCAAAAGAGCCATTGTTTCGTTAGCTGTGTGGCAAGTGGCACTGTCCTGTTGAAACCACATATCGTCCACATCCATATCTTCCAATTCGGGTCATAAAAAGTTCGTTATCATCTCACGATAGCGAACACCATTCATAGTAACTGCCCGGCCTCATTTTGGAAAAAATACGGCCGCCAGCCCATAAACCGCACCAAACAGTCACTATTTGTGGGTGCATTGGTTTTTCGAAAATCACTATTGGATTTTCATCCGCCCAAATGCGGCAATTCTGCTTATTGACGAATCCACTGAGGTGAAAATGTGCCTCATCACTGAAGATGATTTTCTTCGAAAATTTATCATCCAGCCATTTCTTGCCACCATTCTGACCATTGACTTGATTGTGTAGCTTTCCATGGTTCAAATTGAGTTAGTCTGAAATTGAGAAATGTCAAATGAAATGCAGAAAAAAACTTGACGTTTAGGTGTGGTTCACATTCAACATCGGCCCTTAAAATTTAACCACCCTTTATAATCATTCTTGTTCTTATTTTTATTTTATTTCATTTTTATTTGTAATTCTTGTTAATTTTTATTTTTTTGAATTTATTCTGCTTTTAGTTTTGTTTTTGCTTTTACTGTTTCTTTTGCTTTTGTTTATCCTTTTAAATTTTCTTTTCCTTTTGCTTTTGCTTTTCTTTTGCTTTTGTCGTTTGCTTTTGCTTTTGCTTTTGCTTTTGCTTTTACTTTTACTTTTGCTTTTTGTTTTGCTTTTGATTTTGCTTTTGCTTTTGCTTTTGCTTTTGATTTTGCTTTTGCTTTTGCTTTTGCTTTTGCTTTTGCTTTTGATTTTGATTTTGATTTTGCTTTTGTTTTTGTTTTTGCTTTTGCTTTTTCATTTGCTTTTGCATTTTCTTTTGCTTTTGCTTTTGCTTTTGCTTTTGCTTTTGCTTTTCTTTTGCTTTTGTCGTTTTCTTTTGCTTTTGCATTTTCTTTTGCTTTTGCTTTTGCTTTTGCTTTTACTTTTGCTTTTGCTTTTGCTTTTGATTTTGATTTTGCTTTTGTTTTTGCTTTTGCTTTTTCATTTGCTTTTGCATTTTCTTTTGCTTTTGCTTTTGCTTTTGCTTTTGCTTTTGCTTTTCTTTTGCTTTTGTCGTTTTCTTTTGCTTTTGCTTTTGCTTTTGCTTTTGCTTTTACTTTTGCTTTTGCTTTTGCTTTTGATTTTGATTTTGCTTTTGTTTTTGTTTTTTCTTTTGCTTTTGCTTTTGATTTTGCTTTTGCTTTTGCTTTTGCTTTTGCTTTTGCTTTTGCTTTTGCTTTTGCTTTTGCTTTTGCTTTTGCTTTTGCTTTTGCCATGCTATGACTCCATGGTGCTGCATTTACGTTACAATAAGCGTTTCCCAGATGTATCTAACGACGCCATTCATATTTTCGTTATTTTTTCTCACGTTTATATTTCACGTTTACTGTCGTTCCTTCTTTTTTAGGTTTTGAACCAAGGATTTCAGGTGAAATACCTATTCAGTCAAGTTTGCCTTGGTTCGAAAATTGGGTGATAGATTAGTTGGAGTGAAGGGGCAATCAAGTGAAACATCTGTAGGATGTTCTTTTGGATGGATCTGACTCGAAGAACCAGTCCTGCCGTCGTAAGATAATATTAATTGTCAGACCTATACTGAGCGAGTAATAATTGCATTTAACAATATTGCATTTCCGTTGCATAAACTATTACCCCGCATTTGATGACGTCATAATTTATGGTTTTATTTTTGTTGTAAGACCAAGTAAAAATCTTTTATTTTCGTTTCATACCATTCGTTTGACTCATATACTCACCGAGTAATTATTTCATTCAACGCTGTGGCAGGATTGTTGCATTTCCTTTATAGAGGCGACTCTCTCCGCGGCTTATGACGTAATAAATCTTGGGATCAACAGCCAGACTAAGAGCCAGACTAATCAAACTAAGAGCCAGTCTTTACTGCGGTATTAACCTCTACTATTATATCATTACTTTTCTCCTAGCACGTATTCTCAACGAGTAAAAGTGCCATGCAATACCGATGCATTTTCGAAGAATTTCCAATTTTAACTTATTTGGAAACCTGCGAGTTGTATGATAGTTTTTTCTCGTTAATGATATTTTTAGAGTTTTATTGTTTATTCAACAAGTTTGTTTTGTAGCGTGTAGTTTCCATGTACATTTTAATGATTTTTAGTTTATTTGTTTCATCAGAAATTCCAAAATTTGTGCAAACGAATTGCATGCATCAAATCAAGAAGATCTTATTGTATTATTTGCAACTACAAACACCCAGTAAGAACAAGCAAAAATATTTAACGACTACTTATATAGAATTGTTTTAAATTTTCAACTAAAATTTTATTTTTTTGTTTTTCAAATTATTATTCATTACAATCCGATTCAGTTATTCCTTAAATTAAAGAGACTCAAATTAATCGCATTTCCTTTCTATGAACCATATGGGATCATATTGCAATGCACTCACTGTAAATAAGTACATATTAAAGCATGTCTATTATTTCTATGACGACTGTCGAATGTGTGAAACATGAAACTATTGTCAAACTATAAATAATCATAATTATAGGCCGAATTATTTACACTTCAATTATTAATTAAGTGCATCAGTTCGTGGAATTGTGTCCATGCCATCTTCGAAAATTGCGACGAAAGCTTTGACAATGACACTGCTTGACATGAAAAATATTAATTCTGACAGTATTCGGTTTATTAATGAACCACATACTTGGTTTGGTTAATTTAGCAAAATTTATTTATTAATTCAGACTTAATTGGTATAATTAAATGTTGCACAGGATGTCATAGGAAAATTTAGTTTCGAGTGGATAAAAATTTTAATTAAAGTCGAATGGTTCAAAATTTGCCAGAGAGTTGCGCTCATAAATAGTGTGTCCTATGCATTTATCAACCATTTAAAACATATTTTATATATATATATAAACATAAAATACACATATCTCCGTAAATAGAGGCTAAAGTTGTTGTCCTTGTGCGATAGGAGTTTCAAATTTTACAGTGAAAACAAAGTGCTAAAACTTCAAATGCCCATATCTCCGTAAATAGAGGCCGTAGAGGGGTCAAAGTTGCAGCATTGTAAAGGTGTATTTTCAACCTTTAATTTGATACCTAAGTTGTCCTTGTGCGATAGGAGTTTCAAATTGTACAGTGAAAACAAAGTGCTAAAACTTCAAATGCCCATATCTCCGTAAATAGAGGCCGTAGAGGGGTCAAAGTTGCAGCATTGTAAAGGTGTATTTTCAACCTTTAATTTGATACCTAAGTTGTCCTTGTGCGATAGGAGTTTCAAATTTTACAGTGAAAACAAAGTGCTAAAACTTCAAATGCCCATATCTCCGTAAATAGAGGCCGTAGAGGGGTCAAAGTTGCAGCATTGTAAAGGTGTATTTTCAACCTTTAATTTGATACTTAAGTTGTCCTTGTGCGATAGGAGTTTCAAATTTTACAGTGAAAACAAAGTGCTAAAACTTCAAATGCCCATATCTCCGTAAATAGAGGCCGTAGAGGGCTCAAAGTTGCAGCATTGTAAAGGTGTATTTTCAACCTTTAATTTGATACCTAAGTTGTCCTTGTGCGATAGGAGTTTCAAATTTTACAGTGAAAACAAAGTGCTAAAACTTCAAATGCCCATATCTCCGTAAATAGAGGCCGTAGAGGGCTCAAAGTTGCAGCATTGTAAAGGTGTATTTTCAACCTTTAATTTGATACCTAAGTTGTCCTTGTGCGATAGGAGTTTCAAATTTTACAGTGAAAACAAAGTGCTAAAACTTCAAATGCCCATATCTCCGTAAATAGAGGCCGTAGAGGGGTCAAAGTTGAAGCATTGTAAAGGTGTATTTTCAACCTTTAATTTGATACCTAAGTTGTCCTTGTGCGATAGGAGTTTCAAATTTTACAGTGAAAACAAAGTGCTAAAACTTCAAATGCCCATATCTCCGTAAATAGAGGCCGTAGAGGGGTCAAAGTTGCAGCATTGTAAAGGTGTATTTTCAACCTTTAATTTGATACCTAAGTTGTCCTTGTGCGATACGAGTTTCAAATTTTACAGTGAAAACAAAGTGCTAAAACTTCAAATGCCCATATCTCCGTAAATAGAGGCCGTAGAGGGGTCAAAGTTGCAGCATTGTAAAGGTGTATTTTCAACCTTTAATTTGATACCTAAGTTGTCCTTGTGCGATAGGAGTTTCAAATTTTACAGTGAAAACAAAGTGCTAAAACTTCAAATGCCCATATCTCCGTAAATAGAGGCCGTAGAGGGGTCAAAGTTGCAGCATTGTAAAGGTGTATTTTCAACCTTTAATTTGATACCTAAGTTGTCCTTGTGCGATAGGAGTTTCAAATTTTACAGTGAAAACAAAGTGCTAAAACTTCAAATGCCCATATCTCCGTAAATAGAGGCCGTAGAGGGGTCAAAGTTGAAGCATTGTAAAGGTGTATTTTCAACCTTTAATTTGATACCTAAGTTGTCCTTGTGCGATAGGAGTTTCAAATTTTACAGTGAAAACAAAGTGCTAAAACTTCAAATGCCCATATCTCCGTAAATAGAGGCCGTAGAGGGGTCAAAATTGCAGCATTGTAAAGGTGTATTTTCAACCTTTAATTTGATACCTAAGTTGTCCTTGTGCGATAGGAGTTTCAAATTTTACAGTGAAAACAAAGTGCTAAAACTTCAAATGCCCATATCTCCGTAAATAGAGGCTGTAGAGGGGTCAAAGTTGCAGCATTGCAAAGGTGTATTTTCAACCTTTAATTTGATACCTAAGTTGTCCTTGTGCGATAGGAGTTTCAAATTTTACAGTGAAAACAAAGTGCTAAAACTTCAAATGCCCATATCTCCGTAAATAGAGGCCGTAGAGGGGTCAAAGTTGCAGCATTGTAAAGGTGTATTTTCAACCTTTAATTTGATACCTAAGTTGTCCTTGTGCGATAGGAGTTTCAAATTTTACAGTGAAAACAAAGTGCTAAAACTTCAAATGCCCATATCTCCGTAAATAGAGGCCGTAGAGGGGTCAAAGTTGCAGCATTGTAAAGGTGTATTTTCAACCTTTAATTTGATACCTAAAATGCTAAAACTTCAAATGCTCATATCTCCCTAAATAGAGGCCAAAAAGGGGTCAAATAAGACGACTTAAGCGATTGTTACTTGTGGACACAGAATTTAGTGTATGTATTGGAAAAAAAAATTATTGACCCGGTAAAATAAACAATAAACAAAAACAAAACAACAAATTTATGCAAATGCAATTGCAAATGTAAGTAAAAACGCAAATGCCAATGGAAATAAAAATGTAAATGTGATCGCCAATGTGATTACCAATGCGAATTTAAATGCTTGTGCGAATGCAAATCAAAATGCAAAATTAAGTGCAAATGTAAATGCAAATATGCAAATGCAAATGTATATGCAAATGCAAATTCAAGTGTTAAAGCATATGCAAATGTAAAAATAAATTTTAAGGCAAATGCAAATTCAAATACAAATGCAAATGAAAATGGAAATGCAAATGTACATGTCAATGCAAATGCAAATACAAATGCAAATACAAATGGAGATGAAAATGGAAATATGCAAATGAAAATGTAAATGCAAATGCAAATCCAAGCGCTAAAGAAAATGCAAATGCAAATGTTAATGTAAATCTTAAAGCAAATGAAAACACAAAAACCCATGCAAAGTCAAATGCAAAAACAAGTGCAAATGAAAATAGAAATGCAAATGCAAATTCAAATTCCAATACCAATGCAAATTGAAATACAAATGTAAATGCAAATATGCAAATGGAAATGCAAATGCAAATGCAAATGCAATGCAAATGCAAATTTAACTGGAAATGCTAATGGAAAGACAAATGGCATTTTAAATGAAAATTCAAATACAAATTTATTGTACAAAAAATCCAAGTAATAATAATAATAATAATAATAATAATAATAATAATAATAATAATAATAAAAAAATGTAAATGCACAGACAAATTCTATTTCAAATGAAAATGAAATGCAAATGCAAGTGTAAATGCAAAGTGCAAATACAAATCAAAATTGAGAACAAATACAAATGCAAATGCAAAAACTTATACAAATGCAAATGCAAATACAAAATGCAAATAGAAATGCGGTCACTATATTAACCTGTTCACCTTCCAAATTCCGGATGCCACGGTGGAAGACCGAGTTGTACAATTAAATTGAAATTGAAATAACCGGCTAGGAAACAATGATTTTAATAATTTCTATTGGCATTGCCTCACAACAAACATTCCTTAAAAAGCGGTTTGGAAACAGTAATTTTTTTAATTTGCATTGTCTGTCGTTTATGCATTGCTTCTATTTTCACATGCATTCGCAAGGAAGTGGGTTGGAAACATCTTCAAATCAAATTACCCATAAGTTTTTAAATGGAAGTCTTCCAATTTTTCCTTGAGGGATTATACGAGTACACTTATTCCTCGTTTTACACGGTACTCGTTTAGCACGTTTTCGTTTAGTTTGTGATGAAAGTGACTTTTTACCATTCAGAAAAAGAAGATTGATGGCTGCAAGTGACTTTGACAGCAATGAAGCAATCTGAATATATGATTCTTACTGATAATCATTTTTCTGTTCTAAAGTTGTAAATGAAAGTAAATATTCAATTACTAATGAGTTGTAATTTCTCGGAGTTGTCACCGTAAATTAAAACCATTTACAAATTGTTCGGTTTCAAAATTAATTATTATGTTGAATTTTAATTTAAAATCACGCATACGACGAAGTTTATGCGGGTGACAGCTTGAATTCTAGTTCAACTTTCCAAACCCCTTTGTGTCGTTCGTTACCTTGTTAACTTGTTAAGCAACAAAATTCAACAATCAATAATTAACAACCAATTTTAATATGTAAATCAACCAAAACGATTAGGACGCAAAACTCCAACCAAAGTAGATGCATGCAATCCCTGCTGCTTTCTCTCTCTCTCTCTCTGACACACACACATATATGCACATACTAACACAGATACGGGCACAGAAGCAGCATAATAATTTATGCCGGAAACGGAAGTGGGTCGCCACAAAAATAACCCACAACAAGCCCAAAATATGAGCGTCACAACGCGGTTAAATTTTTGGTGTTGGTTATAACGACAAACCTCGAATACATTTTAAACAATACGTGGAAACACATTGCGAGACACACTCACACTACTCACTACAACACACGAACTAGTATGCACGAGTATTCACCAGCAAAGTGACATAACAATACTTTTACCTTCATGGTGCACGGCATATTTTAGCGTTTTCGTGTTTGTCAGGAATTTTATTTAATTTTTTCATTTTTTTTTTTTTTTTTTTTGTGTTTTCTTGTTTTTGCTTTTGGTTTGTTACCACAAACAATTTCGTTGCAATAAATAATGGAAAACGCATTAATTTGCACGTTGAGCACAAAATGTGTTGAACAACGCCAAAGGCAACCTTCGGTGTTTTGTTTGGTTAGTTGGCACCACCACTCATGAGTTGAAACTGGTGCTCTCTGACGCCACTTGAGGTTTCATTCGTGTGGTTGTTGGTGTTGTCCATTTTAATGTGCCATTCATATGGCGTAAATATTTGGTGAACTGTTTTTTTGTTTTTTTTTTTTTTTTGCTAAAATAAACAGCACACTTAATTGTCAATTACCTATTCAGCGATTTTCACAAACATGCGATAAAGACCATTAATGATCCCTTCAAGCGCCAATTTAAAAAATAATTAGATTTGAGCCTTAGTTCCGGTCTATACATCCTTGTAGAGAGTTGACTATTTAGTTTTGAATTCTGTTTTTACTTACTTATCTGGTGCTTACAACCGTTGGTCGGTTCTAGCCTTGTGTGGCTAGTTGGTCAGGTTATCCAACACTTCATCTTTCCAACGAAGATGTGGACGTCTTCTTCTGCGTTGACCAGCACCGGGCACCGAATCAAATATTTTTTTCGCTGAAGCGTCGTTTTTTTCGATTTTAATTTCGCTCGATTTTAATGCGCTTAACCAAGATGTAAAGGGTTTTCTAACGGGTGTTTTTTTAGGGGTTTGTTTTTCGAATAGAGATAAAACTGACATTTTGTGGTCAAATCTGGCAACTCTAATGTCATTTATGTTCAGTTTGGTTTGCCATTTCATCATGAACAGGTTGACAAAAGAACAACGCTTGCAAATCGTGCAAATTTATTTCGAAAATAATGGTTCAGTTCGCGAAGTTTACCGCAAGCTCCGTCCATTTTATGGTCGACATAATCGTCCATCAGAGCAATTAATTCGGTTAACCATGGGTCGTTTTCGCACTACGTTTACTCTATGTGATAATACGCATCCGTAGAAACGTCGAACAGTGCGCACCGAAGAAACAATTGCCGCTGTAGAGCAAAATGTTGAAGAGGACCCGAATGAATCGATTCGCCACCGTGCACAGCAATTGGAGCTTTGTCCATCAACTTTATTAAAGATTTTGCGCAAAGATCTTGGCTTGCGACCTTACAAGATCCAGCTTGTGCAAGAATTAAAGCCGCGAGACCATGCAATGCGTCCTGATTTTGGTGTATGGGCCGAAAATGAGATTGATCTCGATGCTGATTTTCATCGCAAAATTTTGTTCAGTGATGAGGCTCATTTTTGGTTGAATGGCTACGTCAACAAGCAAAATTGCCGCATTTGGAGTGAAGAGAATCCACATGAGATCCTTGAGACGCCATTACATCCACAAAAACTGACTGTTTGGTGTGCTGTATGGGCTGGTGGAGTCATTGGGCCATACTTCTTCCGAAATTATGCTGGAGAGTCAGTTACCGTTAATGGAGACCGGTATAGAGTCATGATAACCGACTATTTTGTTCCCAAATTGGATGGCATGAATGTGGATGAGTTGTGGTTCCAACATGACTCTGCTTCTCAATTGCTTACTCAGCCCAAAGTAACACCTGTTGGCAAGAGTTATCCTTCGTTTTATCTCAATACTGACATCGTTGAAGGGGTTTATGCTGGATCCCAGGTAGACGAAGTCCTTAACAACCTCTAAAGGTTTCAACAGTATTGTCAACAGTGACGTGGTTTCCAAGACGCTGGGACTGTTTATTTGTTGACACTAGGTATTTCGTCTTATCTGCGTTTACTGCAATACCCATTCGACTTGTCTCTTTCGCTAATCTGGAGAATACTGCACTGACTTCGCGCGTATTTATATCGATACCATTAGCATACGCCAGCAGAATAATACTTTTGTAGAATATCGTGCCACTACGTCTCAAATCAGAAGCTCGAAAGATCTTCTCCATCATTATGTTGAAAAAGTCGCATGATAAAGAATCAGCTTGTCTGAAACCTCGTTTGGTATCAAATGGGGAAGTGAGATCCTTCCTGATTTTGACTGTGCTGTTGGTGTTACCCAGTGTAATTTTTCAAAGACGGATGAGCTTTGCAGGAATACCAAATTCAGACATGGTGGAGTATAGATGATTCCTTATTGGACTGTCGAAGGCGGCTTTGTAATCGACAAAAAGATGGTGTGTGTCGATTTGTTTTTCTAAGGTCTTCTCCAAGATTTGTCGCAGCGTAAATATCTGGTCTATAGAGGACTTGCCAGATCTGAAGCCACGGTGATAAAGTCCAATCAGCTGGTTTACGATGGGCTTCAGTCTTTCACATAATACTCTCGACAGGAGCTTATATGCGATATTAAGGAAGCTTATTACACGGTAGTTGGCGCAAATGATGGGATCACCTTTTTTGTGAATTAGTTGAATTTTTTGTGAATTGGCACACTGAGGTTCCGATTGTTTGGAATGCATTCTTCCAACCACATTCTGCATAGAAGCTCATGACTGCATTCAAATAGAGCTTCGCCTTCATTCTTGAAGAGCTCAACAGGTAAGCCATCGGCTCCTGCGGCTTTGTTGTTTTTAAGCCGAGCTATAGCTTTCAATACTATGGTCGGGTAGCGGAACTTCAAAGCTGTCGTCCACAATTGGGGTTTCCGGAATATCATCTCAATTGGTGGAATTGTTGTTGTCGTCGTCATTCAGAAGCCTAGAGAAGTGTTCCCTCTACATCATCAGTGTACTCTGGATACTGTCACTAGATTCCCGTTTTCATCCTTTCAGGAAGAGGTCCCGGTCTTGAAACCATCGGCCAGGCGTCTTATTTTTTCAAATAATTTTTGCGATATTAAAACACAGCTTAGTCTTGAGGTATTAAGAAACACTGTTCACCGAGTTTTAAAGAGATCGGGCACTACAAAGTTTGCAAAGATGAAACCAGAACTCCGACTCACTAAAACCCACAAAAATAAAATAATGGAATTTGCTCGAAATAATTTTGGACGCAATGGGAACCAGGTACTAATATCAAAATTCTTATTTCATTCTTTAAATATTTCCTTTTTTACTTTTTTTCTTTGAAGGTAATTTTTTCCGACGAAAAGAAATTTAATCTTGATGGTCCAGATGGGTTTAATGGATATTGGACAGATTTGCGAATGGAACCGAAGTATTTTTCTAAACGTATTTTTGGCGGTGGGTCACTAATGGTGTGGGAAGCTGTTAGTGCACTAGGAAAACTCAACCAGCACTTCTCCTCCACCCGGATGAACTCAGAAGAATGCATTGATATTCTGCAGGATAAATTCTTACCATTTCTGAAAGAAAGGAGTAGTGAAAATCTTTTTAGCATTATAACGCCGCATGTCATGCATCACGATGAACTCTTGAGTGGTTTACACAACAAAATATAATGGTTTTGCTGCAATGGTCTTCATTATCTCCAGATTTCAACGTTATGGAGAATATTTGAAAATTTGTTACAAATTCATTTTTCAAAGTATTGTAAATAGCTAGCCACTACTTTTTCCCAACTTTCTGGAAATTCTCGGATACCATCTCAAAAACACTGCGTCTTTTGATGCGATTCACGAATCGCTCCAATTTTAGAGTTCTTCAAAAGAGCGAAAGTGCTGATCCTCAAGAGCATACGCCATTGACAAAAACAAATAGTAGTCGAAAGGTGCAATGTGTGGGCTATACCGCGGGTGGGGTAGGACTTTACATTTCAGCGTTTCAAGGTATGTTTTGACCGAGCGTTGTCATGTTTCAAAATTACCGTATTCTAGCCGTTTTGGCTTCAATGCTTTATTGCATCAATTGAGTTCGGTAGAGTTGCCATGTGATAATTTCACCCGGTTGTAGCAGCACATAGCACACCACGTCCAATCAGTCCCACCAAACACAGAGCATGACCTTGCTGTGAATGTGAATATTCGGCTTTGGAGTCGATTTTGGCGTATGGCCGAGCGGCCCCTATGATTTTTGCGCTTGGGCTTATCGTAATGAACCCATTTGTCATCACCAGTCACAACACGATGCAAAATTCCTTTTCTTTTTTGCCGTTGGAGCGGCTGTTCACAAGTGAAAAAACCGCGTACGATGTCTCTCGCCTTCAATTCATACGGCACCCAATATCCTACATTTTTTATCATTCCCATAGCTTTTAACCGAACATATATGGCTTTTTGAGTCACTCTCAACGCTTTTGCGAGTTCTTCTTGCGTTTGACACGAGTATTCATCCAATATAGCCTCCAATTCGGCATCCTCAAACTTTTCTGGCCGTCCTTCGCGCTTTTTCATTGGTATTAAATCGATAAAGCATGTTCCCCTTAAGCTTCTTGCAGCATTCGATGGCCTCCAGATGCATTTTTCTTCAAATGAAAACAGAAAAGTAAACTTTCCCACAAATTGTGTTTTGTTGGCACAAAAGTTGACATATTCAGAGCACACAAAAACTATGTTGTTTACACTTCAGCAAAAGGACACATACTGAAAAAGAAAGCCTAATGATGAGGCTTCAAAATTAAGTTGGTTGCAACATTATCCAATTCGATTTAATACTAGTGATGCCTTCTCAAAAAATCCGATAAAACTTTTTGTACACCTGATATTCTAAGAGATTTTCCCGTTTTGATAAAGTCACTTTGTTTGAGAGGTAGGCGTTGTTTTCATTCGATTTGACTCATTTTCGAACTTTATCTTCATTTTTTAGACACAAGCTTAAATATCGTGATAATAGCTTCAAAATTACGGCTATAATCATGATTACAGACAGATAGACAAACGGACATCGCTAAATCGACTCGGATGGTGATGCTGATAAAGAATATATATTTTCTATATCTACCACCTCTCCTTATGGGCGTTACAAACGGAGTGACAAAATTAATGTACCCCTTTTTACGTTTTTTAAACGTGGAGGTATAAAAATGGTGAAATACATCCCAGATAGTGCAGTCCCCTTGTATGTGAACTTCACGTCTGTGAACTTCATCCCTTTATTGAGCAATGGGATTTTGGTTATAAAACCCAAATTGTTTTTGTAGTTTTATTTTGTCACTAAATCAAAAAATGTATTAATATTTCTTACTTAAAAAAAAAACCCTTAATTATATATTTTATTTACCTTTTCCGTTCGCTCATCTTCCTCACTTAAAAAAACACTGCGAGTAAAATATCACTTTAATTTCCCAACAATGTATTCAATGTAGTGTTGTCAAATATTCGACAAAATGTAAAAACCGGTTTCTCGAATAACCCGAAAATTAACATTTTTTAAAAACCGGATTTTCGAATACTTAAAAAAAAATAACCTGCTCAAACCGGTTAACCGGTTTTTAATAAAATATATTATTAAAATTAATTAAAAATTGAGAGGAAAATAAAAGGCATCGTAAATATTTTTCTTTTATGTATATATATATAGTCCATTTAAATAAAGATTTTATAAAGCGTATTTAATAATACAGTAAGAAAAAATAAAAATAGTAATATTAAATCCATATATTTATGAAAAAAGTAAGGACTTGCTAGGAACATAAAATAAAAAGAAATTAATCCATTCATATTAAAAAAATAAGTACACAGCTTAACATTTCGCTTCGCGTTTTGAATACAATATTTGAGGAGTGAAATACAATTTAAATGCTTTGGTGACAATCTATTCCTTTGTTTTGTTTTAATTGAAGTTGGAACGGAAAATACTCTTTCACTTATTATAGATGTTGGGCAAATAGTTAGTAAAGCATCATACAAATGATCTAATTTTATTGTTTTCTTATTACATTTTTCTAGAAAAGAAAAATCATCCATCAAACTTGCTCGAGTATCTTTAAAATACTTTTTAGTCGAATTTTGTACAGAATTAATAGCTTCCATAAGTTGGTCTTTTAAGCATCCAGATTTTTCAATAATTTCGATATGAACCTTTGCAGGAAAGTATTTTAGGACACAATGTACATTGCGTCTTTTCCTTATTTTTCTAAAAATACTTCCACACTATGAAGCTCATTGTGAATCTATGCAGGAATATAAGTATATTAGGACATTTTCAATAATTTATATGAATCAAGGTACTTACATTGCCTCAGTAATAATTGATATAGTGTATTATTTGCAATTTGTGTTATTCATTGTTAAGTCATATATAACAATTTGGTTACAAACAGCTGTTTAAGTGCTGCACTTTAGTGGATGTGTTTAATAGACAAAATAGTGCTGCCACCATGAAGATTTTTCTATAAATAAACTTTTATTTTGTAAATAATTTTATACGCTGGAAATTAACAAAAAAAATGGAAAAGTTAAAAATTTTAAGTATTCGTAAATGTCGAATAACCCGACCAGAAAAACCCGGTTTTTCGAGTTATTCGAAATGCACAATTTAAAAAAAAAACCGAAACCGAAAATACCGAAAAATCAACAAAATCCCGGTTTCTCAAAACACAGATTGAACAAAAATAACCCGAAACCGGGAATGACAACACTAATTTAATATGACAACAAGAATAGCACAAATAAATCATATGACACTGTTCACTGTACCATTCCTCTTTTCAGTGACAATAAGAATACGAATTTAAGTCACATAGGGCGCCGAAAAAAGCTAAATCCTGACTGGGTTCTAATAGATGCAAGCAAAAAGCAACACCAATTCTAAGAAGAAATGTGTCGGAAAGTGTCGTTTCTGAGATTTCACTCAGCAAACCACAAAACGAAAACGTAAAAACTTCGCTTCAAAATTGAACAAATATTAGGACAAATATAAGGGAAAGGATGAGAATAAGTTTAGGAACAAGAAAAAGGATACGTTAAAAGATACATTGCCGCGTCAAATACCTAACGGCGTGTCCATGAAACAGCCAACAGCATCCTTTTATTTTTCAGAGGCTTTCGACCTAGTCCCCGTAGAACGTCGATAACGAGAAAAAATTTGTAGGAAACTTTCAGAAAAACGCTATAAGCCCCAGCAATATTAGAAAGTGCCATAAGACTTCAATTAAAAAATCATGACCAACAAAATGGGAACAGGGCGAAAGCAGGACGTACATCACTGTACTGCTATGTATGATGTAAAAATATCCCTGATAAGAACGCCATAATGCCGAACGAGCTAAAGTTTAGTAAAACAGTTCACATTCTAATGTTTTTTTTACAATCTTATATGACAACTGATATTTTAAGTGAAAACTATATGAAAAAGCAAAAAATATATATTATTTTAATAGTTTTATTGTTTGTAATTTTCTTAAACAATTACAATATAATATATATAAGATATATATATATATATATATATATATTTATGTATATTAAACTAAAAACTATATCGTTTATTAACTGCTTTTAAGTCGTATAATTTGCATAAATATCATTTTATTTTTATATTTTTTTTCAGCATGATAAAATTTCTTACATATACCTATAATTTTTAACTGTTCTACTAATTTTTGCCGGTGTATTCATTTCGTGACGATATTTTGCTGTTTTCTTTTTGCTTGTATTTGTCTTTGTTTTAATTAATTTTTAAACTTTTAACACATTGCCTAGGATTTGTTTTTCTTTTTCTCATTAAATTTCTTCACTTAATTTATTTCGTTAAATATTATCCAATGTTTTTGTTTTGTTTGTTCAATTTGCTTAAAGTGATACTTTTGCAATTTTTTGTTAAAAGATTCAACGTCTTGGTGCGTTATGTACGCATAAATTTTAAAATATTTTTAAAATGTATTTTTTAAATTTAAATAGAATTATTTACAATTTATGTGTTTATTTATGTGTGCTTGTTTGTGTGTTTTTGTGTATGAATAGTTAAATAATAGTTGCTTTATAAAATGAAGGCTTAACAATGTACAGAATATTTATTGATTAAAAAAAATATATATATATTTATATTTATAAAATTTATCATATTTTAAAAGAAATAAGTTTTCAAATAATATATATTTAGTATAACGATTACACTGCAGTCAGTTTTAAATAACAGCAAATGTTTTAGTAGTTGCAATATTAGTAAAAAATAAAAATAATAACTATAATGGTAATAGTATGCATGATATTAAAAATATTTAACCTCGTTCAATAGTTTTGTTTGCATTTTTTTTTTTTTCTATTTTTGCAAATAATGTGTTTACTAAATAAAGAATAAAAAAAATATTACTTTTTACAAACGTGTCTTCTAAATATGCTTTTGCGTGATTTTATTTTTTTTTTTTGAAGCTATAAAGAATTATCTTAATAGTAGTCATAAAATTCCAACAGAACATGATCACGCAATTGTCGCAAATGGAACTAATTGATACTTAGATAACACCGCAATGCTTTTTGTCAATGTGTGTTCCATGTATGCATGTTTACATTCATGTGTGCTGTTGGAATATATTGTGTTGTTATTTTATTCTCCAAACTGAACTCAAACATTTCTGTTTTTTTTTTTTCAAAAAAATTATGCATATTTTACTTTGCTATAATTAAAAGAACTACGGCAATAATTAACACAACGAAAATCTAACAACTCAACCTTCCTAACATGCAAAGCGTACATCCTCAACATTCACAAAAAAAAAAAGATAAAATACTCCTCTCTATGTCTTGTTTTATTCCTGACAAAAACCTTCAGTCTCTTCAATGGCAAACGTTAACTTCTCTACAAGCTGATCGTAGCTCTTATAGGGCGGTAGATCCAGACGATTGAAACATGTATGCGAGCGTGGCAGCCAAGTTTCTTTGCCCACCTTCTCAATGCAGAAACGTTGTGGGCCATTGGAACCCATTAGCTCAGCAAATCCACCAACAGGTACACGACATGTGCCCGTAACAAATTGCAGCAGACGTGCACGTTTTTCATTATCGGTGTCGCGCACAAACTATGCAATATGAAAAATGTTTAATTTATAATATTATATTGTTGAAATTATTTAACATACCTGCCAGAACCAGACCACCTGCTTGCTGTTGCGATTGTAATGTCTGTAGATAGTATTGCGTTGCCAATCGTCAACATCAACATCCTGCATGCCACACAATATAAGCTCCAACTCACGCTCGTCAAAGTATTTGAGCCACTCCAAGGGCACAACCTCGTTGAAACCTTCAAGGAATGTTTTCGTCTGCTGCTCGATACCTCTGTAATCAATAAGTATACATATATGTTAGTATTTTATAGATGTAAGCTTCAGAGAACTGCAGCGAGTAGTAGAGTTGACTCGAGTACATACGCATTAATTTGCTTCTACTTCGTATTCATACTCATAGACAAATATTGCGATATTCATAACAGACAACTTAACTCCAATGCTTCATACTCCGACTCGTGGTCGTAAGTAGTCGATATAATCTTGACTCGCTTCCAATAAGTTATGTACACGTAATTCAAATGAATGATCATGATTTTTCCAGCATTGTCAATTTTGGCGTAAGTAAAGAATTTAGGCTTGATTTATGTTTTTATTGAATTATTTTTGATATTATTAATAACACTACACATAACGTTGACTGCTCTTAAGTAGCCAATTATTTTTATTTCATTAAAACGAATTCAGTGTTAACGCTTTTACACTTCTAACAACGACAAGAACAGAGCGAGCGTAAGTTCAAAAGCAACCACTGTGTTTTCATAGAAAATTACGCAAGTTTTCCTAATCATGGTTGAATTAACAAGGTTGTTGCAGTACTGATCGTACTCTCTTCTCAGTACCCAGTACCCAGCAGGAGCTATTAATTTCGATTAGACATTTATGGGCACTCGCTCTCATCCTTTCAACAATCTTATTAATTCAAAATGTTCCTAATGAGCTATGAGTACTTGATATGATTCATAACAAGTCGATTGACGAATCAAACATTGACCTATGTGTTGCTTTTTGTAGCAAAAATGCTTCGAGTAGTAGTGCTGGCTGTTATTTGATGTGTACGCACTACTACTCGGCTTTGAACAGACGGTTTTGAATGAATCACTACTAATCACAAAAACGTGACTCGTAACAGATCACTGGTAAGGCATACAAAACACCCAATAATGGCAAAATTTATCATAGTTTAACAAAAGGACTTGTTGATTAATCCAATAATTTAACTTTGACAGCCAGCATAACGATAGTGCCGGCTTGGCGGTTTCGGTAGTCGACCCCAGGAGTCACGGTTCAAATCCCGGACAGACCATTGTCCAATACTTAAACATTTCTACATTTCATTCCCCCATACTAATCAACTGAAATTTAAGCTTTATCAATATTTCCGACTAAACCCCTCTTTTCACGTTTCATCTTATGTCTATCTTTATAAATCTTTAAACAAACACAACGTTTTATTCAGCTTTATTGGCCTTTTTGCCCTGAACCTCATGACAACAAAAGCACGCTATACGGCAGCTTGTATCAAATTCTTGTGACAAAAAATTTGGATAATTTTCAAGAGTAGTATTTGTTTTTAACCATTTGAAGGTCCGTTGTTCTTTAGGCAACATAATTCAGATTATATCAAAGTCATATCAATTTACCTTGTCATACGCCACTCGGTCATAAGCGAGATATACTCTTCCTTGTTCTCCTCGGTGACGCGTTCCTTTTCGCCTTCCTCCTTAAGCTCATGATGTATGATCTGTCCCAGCACTTCAAAGTCTACGCTAAACCACAGCTCTAGACCGCATTCATCGATGTTATTATCACGCACCCATATCAATGAATTATAAAACTCTGGATCGATGGTCTCAATGTCTTTAATGGTTAGTTTCTTATTTAACATGCGCTTGTAGAAAGGCATGGTAAAGCCAGAGTAAATGAAGCGGCCGTGATAGAGGGCCATGGCAATAAAACGACCAATAAATTTGAAGTATTGCAAATGGTCGGGATTCACATAGGAGGCAGGATTTATTTGCAGGCTGTAGTTATTCTTATTTGCATACTCGAAGAGGCAATACATCGGATTCAGCACCTCATGCGAGAGTAGGAAAAACCATTCGCGTGATACGCCGCCATAGTCGAGACCTTCTTCACCGCGGAATATTATATACAGACGACGGCGCAATTCGTAAGCAGGCAGACGCATGATCTGATGATAGGAATCCTCGAAGAGCGTTTGACGCGTAACGGTAATTTTGATATGCGACGGCAAGGCATTGCTCTGGCACAAATAGCGGAATTGTGACAATTTCCAACGGAATGAACGCTCATAGGCACGTGGCACACCATAGACGCCCTTGGCACCCTTAGGCGCACCCGGACGTGGATCTTCAAATGTGGTGCGGCGTGTGTTGTGATCGACAAAGAAACGTTCACCAGTGGCGGTATAGCGTATTTCCCAGCCCGGAGGCAACGCGCCCTCATTGATAAGACTTACCTCTTGACCTACAGTTAAGAGAAATTTTATAATACATAAATTTATTTACTCAAATTACGCCGTACCTTGTGTCCGGGGATCCTCCCATTGCGTGGTGCGATTTTTGTGATTGACAAAGTAGGCTCGGTTATCGGACTGCACCTTCTTCTCCCAGCCATCGGGAAGCGGACCCAGCTGATCCTCATCATCTTGCGTTACTGGCGCCGTAACAGCGGTTGGCTGTTGCTGTTGCTGGGAGTAAAGGAACCTTTGATTGCCCTGGGCCACAACATGTGCCCGTTGTCCCTGCCAATGTTGGAAGTGCATGAGACGCTCGCTGTTGGGTCGTTGCCAGGTAGTGGTGCGTGTGTTATGATCCACATAGTAGACGCGTCCGTGTGGATCCTTGCGTATTTCCCAGCCGGCTGGCAAAGGTGTGGGTTTTTCCCAGTATGTCGAGCGTGTGTTGTGATCGACATAGTAACGGCGACCATATTGATCAAAGCGTATCTCCCAGCCAGCTGGCAAGGGTTCATCATCAGCCTGAGCAGCCTACAGAATGCATAAAATTATTTTTTTTTTAAATAAAACTTTCAATCAGCCTTAATCTCTAACTCACCTGCAACTGCTGATCCGCCACATTCGACACGGGCAATGCATTTGCGGCACCTTGTGGCTCGTTCATCATGGCATTTTCGAGCGGCATGGACTGTGGACCGCTCGTTCCATTTGTGTACATTTGCCGCATTGTACTAGCTCCAGCAGCAGTAGCACCCGTCATATAGGGCTGCGCATGCATTTGTTGTTGTGACACGACCTGCTGTTGTATCTGCTGTGGTGTCTGTTGTTGTTGTTCCCACACAGGACCCACAGTAGCACGTCGCACAGCACCAGTTTGTGCCCCACCATTGGGTACAGGTGAACGTGAGCCGCCCGGTAACATTGCACCTGTCATAGTACCGCCACAATTTTCATTAAGACTGTTCATGCTACGTAAGCGCATGCGTGCACGCACTCCACCAAAAATCGTGCAGCCATTCGAATCGCTTGTTGTAGTTGGATTTAAGGAGTTAACAAAACCGGTCAGATCTGAATCAACCGCACCATTTCCATTCTGTACAACCAATTTAGACATGTCCAGTTTGAGTCCATTTAATATAGCAACCAATTCGCCACTCTTTGTCGTACGATTATCCGACTTTGAGGTAACCAAGAGATCCATGCTGACCTCGAGGAATTCACAGCGTCCATTATAGTGTTTAAGTATTTGAGCCAAATTAACAGATATTTCACCGAGCATGGCATCTTTACGGAAACTGGAATGATCCAATACTTTGAAGTGTAGTGTTGAATTGGGCGTAATCTAGATGAAAATAAAAGGGATATTTGTTAAATTAGATATTTAGGAGGTTGGCAACTTCAAAACAAATTTGTACAAGGATATATATAAATATATAAAGTGTTTTCTTGGTTTTTTTTGCTTTTGTTTTTGATTAAAGAAAAAAATGTCAACGAAATTCTTTGGGCCAAATCTTTTGCAGAGAATTAAAAGAAAATTGAACAAGTATATTAATCATTGATATGGAGGTTAGGCATAGATGTCACTTCCGTCCAAACTCCAGTTCATTGAAATTTCCTGCATTTGTGTTTTACTCTATAAACAGCTTTAGATTGAAATAGTTGCACAATAAGGAACCATTTTTCCTGAAATCTGGTTTGGTATCGAATGAGAAGGGTCCTTTCCGATTGTAACTGCGCTGACGGTGTTGCACAGACTTATACCGTACAAACGGATCAACATTCCAAGTATATCAAATTCAGACATAGTGGAGTATAGGCGATTTCTTATTGGACTACCGAAGGCGTCTTTCTCAAGGGTCTACTCCAAGATTAATTATAGTCGAAGGTTGATTTTTTTAGGTCTAAGCTACACTGATTAGGTTCAATCAGCTGGATTACGATGGGCTTAGGGATTTAGTCTTTTAGGACCCTTTGAATATATATTTGCCTCCGTTTTTTAACAGCGGGAGCCCAGCTATGTCTTTCAAGACTTTAATTTAGTCACGCAGCTGAAACTCAACGCTCTTGAACGTTATTGGGGTAATGGCGGGATTAATGTCGTCTAGAAAGTGTTCCTTCTAAAACATTAGTACACTCTGAATATGTCACTAGATTCCCGTTTTCTTAAAGCCCGTTCTTAAAATCATCGTCTAGGCGTCTTATATTTCGAAATATTTCCTGTCGCCATGCATTTTTTCGCACAAACTATTTTCTTTTTTTTAATTGAGAAACAAAACTATACTTTTTGTGTTTTTTTTTTTCTACCACGTCTTGTTGGGTTGAAGAAGCCGAGGTTGAAGAGGACTACAGAGTTAACAGAGCTGAGGAAATGGAAACCATTCTCTTAATTTCAAAGTTATTTGCTGTTCAAATAAACAATCTTTAAAGATTTTTTTTTCGTTTATGAGTGATTCTTGAAACATAGCTAAAACAATATTACCGAATCCTGATAACTTGAATTTTACGGTTGCATTCTCTTGCAGTTTCAGTTTCTTTGACTACAAGATTCTCTGAAATAAGTGTCCGTTAATTATTTTAGCGATTCTTAATTGTCAATCTCTCAGGTGTATAAGAAAGTTTAAAATGATTTTTTTGAGATGGCATCACTAGTATTAATTCGAATCGGAGAATGTTGCAACCAACTTCATTTTGAAGCGTCATCAGTAGGCTTTCTTTTACAGTATGTGTCGTTTCGCTAATGTGTAAACAATATAGTTTTTGTGTGCTCCGAATATGTCAACTTTCGTGCCAACAAAACACAATTTCCGGGAAAGTTTACTTTTCTGCTTTCATTTAAAGAAAAATGCAGCTGAAGGCATCGTATTGTGACTGGTGATGAAAAATGGGTTCATTGCGATAACCCCAAGCGCAAAAAATAATACGGGCCACTCGGCCATACGTCAAAATTGACGCCAAAGCCGAATATTCATAGTGGCAAGGCTATGTATTTGGTGGGACCAATTGGGCGTGGTGTACTATGAGCTGCTACAACCAGGTGAAACCATCATAGGGCAACTCTACCGGACTCAATTAATGCGTTTGAGCCGGGCTTTGAAGCAAAAACGGCCAGAATACGAGCAAAGGCACGACAAGGTAATTTTGCAACAAGACAACGCTCGGCCATATGATGCGCAGCCGGTTAAAACATACCTTGAAACGCTGAAATGGGAAGCCCTACCCCACCCGCAGTATGGCGCAGACATTGCCACTTCCGACTACTATTTCCCTGCAAACATTTTCTGAGTGCCTCAAAAAAATGACTCTAAAAAGAGTATTTCTTATGCGTGTTTTATGAGTACGCAATAAAAAGACTCATAAAGGAGTCTTTGATATGATTCTAAAATGATTGCTCAAAAATAAGACTCAAAAAATAGTATTTTTTATGCGTGTTTTATGAGTACGCAATAAAAAGACTCATAAAGAAGTCTTTTATATGATTGTAAAATGATTGCTCAGAAATAAGACTCTAAAAATGGTATTTTTTATGCGTGTTTTATGAGTACGCAATAAAAAGACTCATAAAGAAGTCTTTTATATGATTGTAAAATGACTTTAAATTTTTTATTACTTTTTATTTGAAATGTTTAAAAAAAGATATTGTTGTCATTTTTTTTTATTTTTCATCTATCAAATATTTTAAATAAATTTGAATCTAAAAATATATTTCAGCCTAAACGGATCATAATTACTTCTATGAGTTCTGAAAGAGTCCTCAGTATGGGTCTTTAAAGATTCCATTCCATGATTCTTAAATATGACTGTTAAAAGTGTCTTAATTTTGAGTCCAAAAGACATTTATATGAGTTCTAAAAAGTATTTATTTAAAGTCTTTATTATGAATCTTGGAAAGTATTTAAAATGAGTCTTAAAATAGTCTTAATTTTGAGTCCAAAAAGACTCATTTATATGAGTTATAAGAGTCTTTATTATGAGTCTTTAAAGAGTCTTTATTATGAGTCTTAAAAGAGTATTAAATATGAGTCTTAAATGAGTCTTAATGTTGAGTCCAAACACACTAATTTATATGAGTTCTAAAAGAGTCTTTATTATGAGTCTTTAAAGAGTCTAAATTTTGAGTCTTAAATGAGGCATAAAGCAGTCATTATTATGAATCATATTTTGAGGCCCGAAACCTACGAAAATGTACTCATAAAAGAGTCTTTTTGAGCGCATTATGACGATAAAAGCCATTTATATGAGTCTTAAAAGACTATTTTAAGAGTCATAATGTTTGCTGGGTTGTTTTTGTCAATGGCGTATGCTCTTGGATCAGCACTTCGACTCATTTAAAGAACTCCAAAATTGGATCGATTCGTGGATCGCATCAAAAGACTCATCGTTTTTCGAGATAGTGGACCGAGAGTCCAAACCCAGCTGTCACAAACAATTTTTTAACTGACAGTAAATTTTTCAATAGGTAGTCTCACCTCTCTGCAGGTAATGGCAAACTTCGGACAGTAAATGTTGCCATATAAAGCTTCTTGAGATCATGCATTTTAGCCGCTGGGAGTCGACATAAAACCAGTAAGTCCAGTTCTCGATCATTTGTCTATATAAATATAATTAAGTGACAAGAAAGCTCGGTCAAAGTAATCTCTTGGGCTGAAATGGCCAATTCGTTTTTTTTTTTAATAGAAATTCTTTAAAATTGGAACGCTTTTCTCAAAATTAGCGGATGTTCTGCTCAATTAATCAAAATTAATAAAAACTATTATTTTTTTTTTCTTGACTCTCAAAGCTAACAGGTTTTAACGAAGCGTAAAAAGTCAACACCTTTTGATGGTTTCCATAAAAAAAAACAGTACATTTTGGATGTTTTTCCCATGTGACCTGAAAATATCAAATTACTAGGCGCAGCCTTTTAGGTGGTTGTCTTAAAAGCAAAGTCAAGCAACAATTAGTAGAGGTGATTTATTGATTGCTTAAGATTCAAGAGCAACTCAATGTGTTACAGCAATAACAACAACAACAACCACCACCATCACCACCCATTGACACTTACCAAAACTGTAAATTCCTCATTCCATTTGGGCAAATAGCTATTCTTGACCACATCTGTTTTGCGTTTACTTTTATTATCGATTTGTAACTCAACATATGGATTGGGTTTCAGAAAGCCAGTATTACGTAGCGAAGCTTCTTCAACTGCAAAGGGAAAAGAGAAAGAACAATGAACGCAAAATAAATAAATTTAAATAAACAGAGGTATTTACTTAAATAACGTTGCCAGCCTTATTGTCTACTTTTGTTGGTATGGAATTTTAAAAAACAAAAATTAATTCAAATCAATATAAGGCGTAACAATGTTATAGGGCGGCATGTATTTACAACAATGTGGCAACGTTTTTTAAGACATATGCACAAATTCTCATGCATTTTTTGAAGGACAACCAACAATATGTTGGAATTGTACTTTGATAGTTAGACTTACTTGTTACACTCAGCTGATGATAGCCTTGATTGTTTGCATGTAGTGTACCACTGACGGCAGCAGCTCCGCTTGTTGCTGCATTTGTATTGGTTGTTGTTGCTGCTGTCGATGTATTATAGTCAGCTGCAGCAGCAGAATTGCCACCGCCGGAAGCTGATGACAGCAGCACATTTCCGTCCGCCATGTCACTCAAATTTAAGGGACTTTAATTGCTGACGCTTTTCAAAGCCTTAGCAGTCTGTAAGACTATGGAAATTATCTTTTTTTGCCTTTGCTGTTGTTAATTCTGCTTTTTCTTTTATACTTTTTGATTAAATGTTGTGCCTGCTGCAAAGAAAAATAAAATATTTTCTTTATAAAAACTATTAAGTAGTTCTAAATCATAAGCAAAAAATATATACTTTCTTAGTACTGCAGACTTGATAGATTAATAAGCTGGCAGCAATGATAAGATCACCGAAAAAAAACCCAACCCGTAATAATAATAAAATTTGCGAGCACACACAGGCAATTGTTGTGCGCTATTTACTTATTTAAAGTATTATACATATATATATATATATATATATATATATATATATGTCTGAATAAAAAACTAAATTACTGATAAGATTTGCTATCATGTTTTGACAATAGACTAAGAACTGAGTTGCTTACTCTGCTAGCTTTATTATACATTATAACTTAATTCATGGTTTTGACAACAATTCGAAAAATGATAGGTACTAAAAAATATAAAATTGCACAGTATGCTGTTTCCAGCTCATGACTCATGACAATAAGAAACGTCATTCTCGACTATTTTATAATTAGCACTGCAATAAAAACACTACGTGAACTTTGTTGATGCTGATTTAATTATGACTTCTGCTAAGTATGCAAATTTAGTTTAATTTGGAAATTACCGGCCGAGCGTTGTGATAATTAACACCAAATTGTGGGAGAGATTTTTTGAGAGTTTTATCAAATTTAATATGAGTATTGAAGAAGTTTAAAGTTAGCAGAATCGCAACCACTTTTTAATTTCAATTCTGAGATTTAACTGTTCCATACAAAAAAAAAGAACAAAGTAAAAAAGCGATAAGAACTTAAAAAATGTTGTTCAATTATCCTTTAGATAACTTTAACTATCTTTTAACTTATATAATAACTTTTAACTATCTTAAGCAGAGATCCAAAATAACTATTTTTGAGATCGAAAAAATTGATATTTTGAAAAATATTTTATACGCTGCTTGATAACAGTTATTTTCAATTTGTATTTTTTTAACGTATCCTCGTAACAGAAGATATCCAGTTTTGTTTCCGTAGAGACCTGCCGTATAGGCTTAATTCAACGTTGCCCCTTGGCAAAGTAGTCGAGGTTCATGGAAGTGATGTCCAACAGATAAATCTTACAGACGTTAGTACCATGCTAGTACTATACACTAATGTCAACAATCAATATGAAAGCGGTTAGCCCCTGAATGATTTATTAAATATATCATCAATAATAATAATAATGTATGGATAGCAACCAATATTGGAAAGCAACAGTACCAATTATGGATGATTAGTTGGGTCACAATCTACATTTATTGGTGGAAATCGAGACCCATCTAACATCTCTTATAATTTATGGGCATTGACACCCAGTTGTATTTGCGCAACTCTACGCCGACCAATGTAGGTTCGCGACATTGAGCTACCACAACCAGCACGGTACTCCCCGAAGGTCCACCCCTGCGATAGAGACCTGGGCAAAAGGGATTTACCTCTACAAACACTGACACACACCGACACATTTCACATATCGTACTTGAACTGTGGAGACAAAGTCACCACTAGCGGACATGCCATCACATATCGCACCTGACTATGTGTGACACATAGATAACCACTATTACACCATTTCAATTGTGGTACTTCGATATTACTAAGATATGCTTTTAACTTCGGAGTACTCAAATCTGACACCTCTTTTAAACATCAGCTAAAACATCGATTTGTAGTAAAACTGCCCAGCCTTATTTAAGACTATCCTTAAGATATGTGTTTGATTTAAAAAATTCCAAGTCAGTGGAAATGTGATCGTACGTCTGCCGGATCGTACGGTAAAGACTATCCCCGTAGTAACAAATTTTTAACCATAATTTTTATTCCTTCCTAGGGATACGCTACTTTTGTTCAAGTCAACGGTTCAACCTACTCCCCTGATTATACGACCAACTCCAGGATCTTAAGTAGTCCCTTCAACATTTACACAGGATAGGGCGAACCCGTAACCTGCGACCATCCTCCTTTATCCTGGCTTTGGACAGGCTGCTCATGAGAACAAGCGGAGTTGTTTTTTCGTAACATTTACAGACGAAAAAAAATTTTTTTAGGTTGCTCTCAACTTTTATTTTCGATTTTTTTTTTACGATGCCGATAAGAGCTATTTTAGACAAATAAATTTGTATGTAATTTTTTTTTGCATTTTCTTAAATAACAGCGTTGAAGATTCTGCCAGCTTAACAAAGAAAACACACGAATTTTTGCCCAAATTATTGCATATTCCTCCACATGGTCCTCCTTCAAGTCGATAATACACTTATTTCAACAATTTTCTAAAATTACGATGCCCTTTGAAAATGAAGATTTGTCAAGATCTCCGAAATACGCTTCAGTTTCCAATTCGATCTGTTCGTTCGTTGCAAATCGTCTTCCCTGCAGCCACCTTTTTAATTTTGGGAACAGATAATAGTCTCTGGGGGCCAAATATGAAGTCCAAAGCGTAAATCGGGCAATTTGGCCATGGTTTCTATCGATTTGTTAGCTGGAGCATTGTCTTGCAAACAGATGAATTTTTTCGATAAATGGGGCCGTTTGTTTGCGATTTCGTCCGTCAATCGGTCTAATAATTTTAAAGTTGCTGTTGATTTTTTTTTCATTTTCTCAAATAGTCGATAAACAAAATGTCCCTTGAATGCCAAAAAATATACCCCTCCGGCCGTTTGTTGAGTCTTCGCTCCCTTTAGTGAAGTTCCACTGTGACCTACCCACTCTTTTGCTGATTCCTTCGATTCAGGTGTGTCGTGGTGCATCCATTTTTCATCCATGGTCACTATTGTTTGTTGTCTATTTAATTTTTTTTTTTTATTTTCATTTTATATTTTTATTAGTTAAATAATTTTTAATATTTTTATTATTTTTATTTTTAATATTTTTTATTGTTTCCAATATTTTTATTTTTATTGTTTTTACATTTTATATCACACTTATTTTTTTATTTTTTTAATATTTCTATTATTTGAACTAAATTTATTATTTTTATTGTTTTATTTTCCTTTTTTTTCATTTTTATTTTCATTATATTTGTTTTAGAATTTAAAATTTATTATTTTTACTTTATTTATTATTGTTGAAATATTAATTATTTTTATAATTTCTTATCTTATGCTATTTTTTTTTTTTTTTTTTATTTTTATATGTATTCTTTTTATTACTTTTATTGTTTTTGATATTTTGATTATTTTTTTATTTTTATTATTATTCTTTTTATTCTTTTCATTTTTTTATTTTTTTTTATAATTATTATTTTTATTATTTTTAATATTATTATTATTATTTTTTAATATTATTTTTTTTTTTGTGTTTTATTTTTATTTTAATTTTTTTTTTATTTTTTTAATTTATAGTTTTATTTTTATTTATTTTTTTAGTTATATTTTTTAATTTTTAGTTATTTTTTTTTAATAGGTACTTTGCATACACAATCTATTGTAATTTTTAATAATTTTAATTTGTGTAGCATTTTCATAAGAAGCTTTACATGGCATTATTTACTTTCTGATAATTGCCATTGTCTGCAGGGAGATGACTACCGATCAGAAAAATTAATTTTAACTGATAAAACTTTCTGTTGTTGTTTCAGCTGGAACCTGAACCAGAATATAAAAATATTCTTTCAAACTGTATCCATTGGATGACATGTCGCTTAGATGTACCAACGACGACAGTCTTTTCACCGTTTTTCGATAGTAAATAAAGGATTGGTTACAAAATATCTACTTGTTCCTCTTCTAGCACTTCGAAAGAGTCGGAGAGCTGTTAATTGTACTGAACAAAATACCTTGCGTTGTTGTAAGACTCCTTTAATATAGCAACTATTTGTGGGGGATTCCTTTCCGGTGGATAGACTTCTACATGCATTCATACTTTACATGGTCAAAAACCTTCTCAAAATTTACTTGATGTTGGCTTGATATTGGTCGATTTTGAAGTTCGTTTGATGCCTTTTGAGTTCATATAGATTCTAACGTTTTTCTGCTTAAGAATGATAGAAGCCTTTAGTTTAGGAAAAAAGAGCAAACGCTTTCAGGAACTCCGCTGCCATCAAGCTGCTTTGTTTCATGGACATAGTCAAATTAATGCAGAAAGTGGAGATGACATTATGGCATTTTCAAGTATTTTCTTTTTTAATAGGCAGCAATTATTAAATTGTTTACTTTTTAGTTTTTAAGGTTATTTTAAATTCTTAACCGATATTTCACTGAAGTGTTTTGGCTTGTCTCAAGAACTTAAAATTGTTAATTGTCGTTGTTGTTGTTCTATTGATTAAAATTATAATCATTTTGTACAAATTTCTATTAAAAAAGTTTAAATTGTGAATAAACTTTTTTATAATTTGTTTTATTGATGTTATTGGCTATTAGTTTTCCTCGTGTCATTTAAATATTTGTTTAAATTTAGTTTTGTGCCATCTGATGATTAATTGGTTATTCGTTTCAACTTCTTTGTTCTCTCACACTTATATCTATTTTTATTTTTTTATTTTATTTATTTATACAATTGAGTAGGGTGAAGCCACTCTTATTTCTGTAGGTTGACGTGCATGGTGTACCGAAATAGTACCTTTAGAGCCTTAAGACCCATCTAGTGTGATTGAAAAAATGACAAGGTCATTGGTTTTTAAATTTTTAAGTTAGATTGTTAAAAATTGTTTAACTGTAGTTTTTAATCTACATCTTCACAGTGCCCGGCATGCACATAAAAAGTGTGCAAAAACCTCATATTTATTGGGATCATTACAGCTTTGACAGTGAGGTTTGAAGGGAGTACCAATTTTTTCAGGGTGTACATGTGTAAAGCACCAATGTCCCGTACTGTTTAACCGTGATTCTATCTGTGTCAACTTGGTATCTTTATAGCACTTCGTAAGTTCTTTGTAGTCCAAATTAATTGATGGGAATATGAATGTAGGAATATAAGTACCGGGCATTGATAGATTGCTGTACGCCACGAAAAAGTTCCTTGGTAGGAATGTGAATATCACATTTTCCTACCTATCTTACAGATTGTTAGACTTCTCCGTCCACAAGCGCAGTAAAAAACTCCTCTCACCATCTATTCAATGAAACTAGTATTTGTTCCGCTCCGAAAACATACAGGGAGGAGTCGAACATAGCCAGCTTAGCCGCTTTTCAGTACCATAAATAATCCTGTGGCGTTGGTGGCTGAATTTGAAGTTGGATTTTACTGCAGCTAGGGCTCTTATAGCAGCTTGATTGTTCGACAGAATAGCAGCATTTAGTTTGATAGTCTTGGCACAACTTTTAGCACGACAATCTTCCCTTATCGCAAGAAGTTGTGTTTTTATTGTTCTTAATTTAGCTATTTTTTTTTATTTCTAATCACTATTTGGATGAAATTATGTAAGTTTTCAGACTACTTATCTATATTTATCGTAATGTTACTAAAACGTCGAAATTATACCAACACAGTTTGCTCGAAACAGCAATTTTGTGTGGGAGTTCGAAGGTCTTAAATGTCATAGCTCTGCCTTTATCTTAACAAAAGTTTCAATTTTATTTATTCCCTTAGAGATAAGACTCGGCAGTAATTCAGTATGGAATTATATTCCATTTCGATCATTGCCTTTTGAAAACCAATAAAAATAAGTCACCATAAAATCATGTCACTTGAAAACAAAGCTTTTCAAAGTTTCCCTCATTGGATCACATTTAAAAAACTAAAACTACGTCAGACTTTGTACTACCTGGCGCGACTATATATTGTTATGACTGGCAGGACAGCTCATATGACGGATTATAGGAAATTTTCCATTTTATATAAAACAGTACAAACAATACAAATATTAATACAAAAATAAAAGGTTCGAAGAAGAAATAAACAATTCTTCTAACGAATTAAATATCAGCAAAACACAAGTCAATGAAAATAAGAAAAGAATTTCCCCGCAGGCTGCCCTTGCAAAATGTTAGCAACTGTTCGTTTATATAAAGACGACGTTATAGCTTGAAGACAGGAAACAGCGGCAGTGTGACGGACACTCACACACACCTGCGTCTCAACCACCCTCGCCCAGAAGAGCTTCATAGCGACAACTGGCCGTAAGCCTGTACAGTGCACACACCCGCACATTGGTACCAAAACAACAAAATGCGTACGTTGTACATTGCTTTGTACTCGTTTCTACTGCAATGACATCGATTTCATCACATAAATGATTAACATATTAACTATTATCAAAAAAATTATAGCTAAATCAATGATTAAACATCGGTTAAACTTACAGCAGAGAGTAGCACTACTATAACGCGTCAACCACGACGACGACGGTAACGACGAAGACTGCGACGACGGTGGGCATATAGATTTCACCGATTCACCGTGATAACATTTTTTCCAATTCGTATTTTTCTTTTTTTCCTACAACAGTTTTTGCACTTTTCTTGATATTTTCCGGTCACTTTTTATTAGCAATCACTTGCACGCTTGTGTTTTATTTAGTTTTAACATTAAAACGTATGGAATTTATTTGTTTTCTGCTGTTTTTCATGAAAATATTTTAACTTGTGAAAATTTTATTAAATTTTCTTCCAAGGAACGACAGCACATAAATTCTTCTCGTTTTCTTTTGCGGTTTTGTTTTAACTTTCTGTTCCTTTTTTCGATGACTTGAAATGAAGTGACATGCAGGTGGCGCTGCGGCATGATTATCGATATATTGTAGTACAGTGAATGCGAGAAAATTTTATTGTTAACTTAATTTTCAAAGTTACCATTTGTTGTAAAATTATCAATTTTTTTGCGGTTGCTTTCTTTGAGAGTTTTTTTTTATTTAGTTATATTTTTCTCATTAAAAAATAAATGTTGAAGCCTGAAAACACATTGTACACTCTTCTCAAAAAGTTTGACTTTCAAAATACAAAAATACAAAATAAAAAATATATAACGTCAAAATAGAAAACAAAGCGAAACAAATAAATTTGTTACTGAACAATCGAACTAAGTAGTCAAACTCAGACTTAATTTGCCTTTTTCAGACTTAATTCCCAAAAATATGGGGCATATTTTGATTTTTATTTTTGCCTCAAAAAATAAAAGCCTAAAAAATACTTTTTGTTCCAAATTTTAAAAATGAAAACATAATTAAAACTTTCTGGCTTTAAGTAAAAAATGCACCCTCAAAACCGGCCCCTGCATTTTATACCAAATATTAACGAATAGTTTTAAAGTGCCCTTTATTTGAAATCACTGAGCAAGCAACATTGGTTTTTGACAGTACTGTGCGCAATTAAGATTTTCGCAATGCAGACCGGGGTTGCCACTTAAGTCATTTTATTTTACCAAATTTTTACTGAAATTGTTACTGCCCAAAATTTGCTTGCAACCTATTTATCAACAAAGTTTACCATAAAAAAAAACAATACAGGTATTAGCTGCATTCCCGTGGTAGTTGATCTAGAGCGCGGCTCTATTTTATTCACAAAGCAAAAACAAAAATTAGAACCAGCTCTTTTCCTGGCTCTATTTCTGATCTGAAAATGCTGCCAGGCTTAAAGCATTTTTTGTTAAAAACGAACATAGTTGGCAAATCTAAACTGTGCTGTTTTGTATTGATTTCTATTGTTATCAAACAGCTGTTTCAAGACAGTGGTGCCAAATTGTTACAAAGTTGAACTAAAGTTGTTCCACTGAGATTTGATCTGATCCAATCTCACGGGAATGCAGCTAATAGCAGAAATAGAGCCAGGAAAAGAGCTGGTTCTAATTTTTGTTTTTGCTTTGTGAATAAAATAGAACCGCGCTCTAGATCAACGACCACGGGAATGCAGCTATTGTTACTTTCAGTTTTCACTTTGTCAATTTACAAAAACAAAAAAAAAATATAATATATTAATATATTGTTTACAAAATGTAAAATCCAAGAATATGTTTTTACTTCAATTATTTCATTATAAGTAAAATTATTTTTTAGAAATATATCAGCTTTAGTACTTATGAAAAGAATAGATACATCTGAAATAGTTTTTGGCATTTATAATATATAACAGGGTTGTTTTGAAGAAATTAATTTTAATGCAGAGTTCCTCATGGTGTAATAATAATAAGGTGTTAGTGAATTTTTGACAACACCAAAAATAGCTTTCTTTCTGTCAAAAAATTGAGAGCGAAAGAGTTGTTAAATTGTGTTATTTGTTTGAGTTGCTAGATGATGATGTGTTATAGTTTTTACAGGTTATTGTGCGAATTAAATATAAATAAATATTTAATGCAATTAATTGTGCCGTGTTGTGTTGATAAAAAGTTATTGCAGTTGTCTTCGACCATTTGCCAAGTTCGCCATTTGTCATTTTATCAAAAACGTGCACTGGAAGGTGCCACCGACATGAAGCTTTGGCAAGCATGCAAATTGTCTTCCATTCACATCCACTGCTTCAAAAAAATATCGAATGAAAGAATGTTCAAAACCTCAACTGATAATAGCCATCAAAAGAAGTGGACATGGCATTGAGCTTCGACCGACTATACGTTAGCTGATTTATTTTCGTTCCAATTCACCATCAGCTGTTTTTGACAGGAGCGGGGCGAAAAAATTTATCATTGTGAGAGAGAAGTGTCAAATTCACTAACACCTTATTATTATTACACCATGGAGTTCCTTAAGTTGTAGCAAGTGAGTTAATAACTTGTTGCTTACAATTATTTTTGTTTGAGTTAATTCTTAATGGTACATTCGCACTGGCCCAAAATTGTTTAAATTTGTGAGATGATTTCGGTTGAAATTGTGAGTGTTCATACTGAATTGAAGTAATTTAATTTGACGTTTATTTGTTTACTTTTTCGTTTATTTGTTTACGTTTTTATTTAAGAAAAAAAAAAGATTGTATCGTTTATTGATATCTATGTAATATATCAGCAAAATACTGGACTTATGATGAAGCTGAATGAAATATGCAGCAGAAAATACACTAAAGACAACGCCGGTCATTGAAAGAAAGAATAAAGAACCTGCAAATAAATATCAACGCAAGAAGACAGCAGTGGATTCTTCTGGTCTTTGCAGCCAGACTATCATCGCAATGTTGTCATCCGTTATTGTGGACACCACGCATTTCATCCTCTTTCCCATCCATACATTTAAAAGAAGGTCCTCAGCTCCAGGAGACCACAAGTTCCTTTTTTTAATTCCTTTTTTTTATAAATTATCAAAAATTCAAATAAAGTGTACAAATTTTTTATTTAGATCAAACTTAAGAAACTGTAGATTAAAATAACATAAAAACTACTAGAAAAGTAGTACTTCTTCACTTCCCTCAAAGGTGCTGTGGAGGAACTTGAAAGAAATGGGCATTGGTAAGAAACCTTCTGATGAATGTAATGTCGACCCAAATGTCTTAAATGATTACTTTCTCTCTAACACTGTACTAACTCCTAGCAACATCTATGATTTCTCTGATTACGTTGAACATGAAAGTTTTCAATTCTCTACAGTAAGTGTGAATGATGTGAGAAAGTCAATAGTGAAAATTAAGTCGAATGCAATAGGTGAGGATCATATTTCACTAAAATTCATAAAACTTATTCTCGTGCAAGTTCTCAGTCCCCTTACACACATCATAAACCACTGTATTACTACGTCTTCGTTTCCCTCTTCTTGGAAAGTTGCGCTTGTAACGCCGGTTGCTAAAAAACCAACAGCAAATGGTCCTAGCGATTATAGGCCAATCAGCATCCTATCTTGCCTGGCCAAAGTGTGTGAGGCACTTATGGCACATCAAATAGTAAATTTTCTAAATGAAAGCAGTTTATTATCCCCAATGCAATCTGCCTTTAGAGCTTATCACAGTTGTGCCACTGCCACTGTGAAAATATTTGACGATATAAGGAGTTTTTATGATGAAGGATATACAACACTTCTTTGCTTGCTTGACTTCTCGAAAGCATTTGATACAGTGAATCATTCTTTACAGTGTTCGAAACTAAAGTTTATATATGGTTTTTGTAATAGTGCTATAAGCCTCTTGAGTAGTTACTTGTCAAATCGGGTTCAGCGAATCAAAATTGGAAATAAATATTGTGAGTATAAATTTCTGTCTAGTGGTGTTCCCCAGGGTTCAGTTCTTGGTCCATTGCTGTTTGAAATTTTTATTAATGATTTATTTAGAGTCTACAAGCACTCTGCAATGCATGCCTATGCAGATGACGTGAAAATATATCTCTCCAATTGGTTTTCTAGATGACTTAGTCTACAGACTTAATGAGGATCTAGACTCTATCAATAAATGGGCTATTTGTAACTGTCTTAAATTAAATGCTTTAAAATCTATTGTGCTACCTATTGCGAAAGGTAAAGTTTTTCATGAAGATATTCCTGATTTATATTTAGGTTCTGAAAAGCTAGAGTTAACTAACAGTACAAAAAGTCTTAGCTTTTATATAAACTCCTCTCTGACATGCACTGAACATATTAATAATGTGGTGCGGAAGATGCATTATGTTTTACGCAATCTGAGAGTTACTGCTGAATTTACACCCACGAGCACCAGAAGGAAACTTGTGGTTCAACTTATTGTTCCGATAATCACTTATTCTGAGCTAGTCTACAGTAAGCTGGATTCTAGCTCTCAGCTAAAGCTTCAGCTGGCATTCAATCATGCCATCCGATATGTGTATGGTCTTCGCAAGTTTGACCATATATCTCAATTCAATAAAAGCGTCCTTGGTTGTGATTTAATGAACTACCTAAGTTTCAGAAACTGCATTTTCTTACATAAGCTGATAAATTCAAAAATGCCTTCTTATCTATATGAGAAATTACAGTTTGGTCAACAACAAAGAAGTCATATGCTTATTATCCCTAGATTTAACTTCTTGAATTCTTTAAGATTATTCTTCGTCAACGCGATAAGGTTGTGGAATAGTCTTCCAAATCATCTTAAATCGATTGATGGGGTAGGAATGTTTAGACAAGCAATTTTTTCCTATTTTTCAAGATAATGTGATTTGTAACCACTTCTTTACCTATTTTCTAATTGATCATGTCATGCTTCACATTATTTTCTTCCTATCCTATATCTTCCTTCTCTTAATTTTTTTCTCTTGCCCTTTCTACCAATTTAATATTTATTTGAAATTAAGTTGCTTTAAGTGTCTTTAGTTTAATTTTTTATTTCATAAGCATTTAATTATTTTAGACTTAAGTATATACGCTTATTATTGCAATTATTCCAATTGTGTTGTATTATAAAGAACTTGTTTCTTATTATACAAATGATGTTTTTTATAAACAATAAACCAATAAACAATAAACCAAAAGCGTATCCTCTGACCGGATGTATTCGCCAATATCTGATTGATGAAGCACACCGTCGTCATAGGATCCGCGGCTGTGCATTCCGTCGTTGAGCAGTCCAGAACGCCAAAGCCAAGAGGCAAGTCATTCATTGAGTAGACTACAATACCCTAGTACTGACCGACATTTTCTGTGATACGTCCCAGACTAAATTTAGGAGTATGATTACCATAAAAATATTGCTGCTCGAACGATGGCTTGACCCAGACCTTGTATTGGGCATAGGGTGCCAAGTAATAGAGCGCGGTGATGTGAAACTTTAGTTTATTTGTTTTGGAAAATTTGCCAAAACATGCACCCACACAGATTATCTTATCAGGTCCCAAACATTCCGATAGTTTTAAAATGCGCTCTGAAACGTAATAGACACGATCACGGTGCTCGCGGAAGCAGTAGGTTCCATCTGGGCGATCTATTAACTGCTTCACATTGGTGCCAATGTATTTAGAGCTTTTCAAAGAGAATTTTTGCGCGTTCATCACTTAAACGTTTCATTATAGTATATTAAATAGTTTGTTTTGTAATTTAATTGAAATTATTAAAACGCGAATATATAAACGCGAATTATTAAACGCGTTCTGTCACAAAGAAATTTCCAACACATTCAAAAAGACGATAAAATTATTAATATTTTGACGGATTATTTTGATTGACAATATATTAATTGGCAGTGCTGCCAAATTTGGCATCAAAATACCTTGGTTGCCTTACAATTTAAATCAATTTCGTGGCCAATTTCGATGAAATTGAGATTGGTTCCTAATTTCATTTGGAAGTATTTGTATGGCTAAATTAAGCAACTTCAACTCAATTTCAGATGAAATTGAGAATATGCTCGAAATTGCGCAGTTTCGGCCCAGTGCGAACGTCGTCGTTCGTTCTGACATCTCATCGCATAAAGTTTCTCCAAAGTCGATCAAAGTACGATAAACGACTGACCGACCTAATACCTGCGACACATTGGTCCATTTAAACTCGTTTAAGTGTTTTTTCTCGTTTAAATATCTGCTAAACTATGTTTAAAATTCATTTAGTCAAAACTAGTTTCCGAATCTCGTTTATCGAGCAAACGCTCTGAAATTTACGATTATAGTGTTGTTCGCTTATCCATATTTCTCGTTACTTTTATAAACTAGTAAACAAAAACATTGAGTGTGTCATTCCCAATGGTTATATTTTAAACTACAAAAGATAATCAAGGTTTCCTATGCCAATGTGTCGCAGGTATAACACATATTTGTAATTTGGCTTTTTCTTTAGCTATCACTGTAACTTAACCACCGATAGCATTCATAATCGATAGCAACATACTCAACTGTTGAACGAACTCACTAGTTCAAGCGACAAACAGCTGATTACGAACATGCGAGATATGAAGGACAAAAAACAAACGCCGCTAACCTTCGTGAAGACAACTAAAACAAAACTAAAATTGTTATTGTTTACAAATTAAAAAAAAAAAAAAAAAAAAAATGCAGAAATGACCGAGTTAATAAATTTATTTAGTAAATTGAGTGAATTTTACGATAGATCCTTGCTGTGGGAAAATATAGAAGAACTCTACGAGAAGGCTGCAGAGAAGAAAACTTCAAAGCCAGCCACACAGCGAACAGTTGCAGCAGACAAAGACAACGACACCTCCAGTGAAGATGAAGCGTTGTCTACCTTGTATGCTGCAAAGGAAACCAACAGCGTTACTGAACTTCCCATTATACGACGTGCACTCAGAGACCCGCAAGTGCTCTCCACACTGCTGGAGCTGTGCACGACAATACGTAGTCTGCGAGAGTCTGGCAAAAGCTACGACAACACCTATGACTGCTGGGACCAAGTAGTCAAAGTATCACCACGTGACTGCTATTTGGCTTTTATTTATGCATTGACTGGTTTGACAACGCTGGACGCAACAAATGCACAATTCACTAGATTGGCAGTTGCAGCCGCCAACACCTACTTTCTGACACTAACCATACCTGGAGCCAAAGGCTTTCACATCTTCGAAGAAGAGATCATTGCACACGTGCTGCAAGTCTTCGTCTTGATTGAGAAAGTACAGAATCCAGATTTGCTGCGACGCATGGCGCGTCAACAATCGATAGAAATTTGGGTAAATTTTGCTACATACTGCGATGACATCAAGCTGCTCTTGCGTTACGTGCACTTCAACGACTACAAGGCGGCACGTGACCGCATTCTGCGAAAACTCATTGACGTTCAGTTCCTGAACCACGAACGTGGCTATGCAAATCTATGTAAGTCATTTTTATAAATTTCCTTGGTTTTAGGGTTGGGTTTTAAGATAAAAGACGGATCCTATTATAAATAACATCAAGCTTCCGGCATTTATTGCAAAATAAATTTAGTGACAAAAACACAAAATATAACCTGATCATTGAAAAAGATTAACCCATTGCTTGCTTCATGAAAATATTCTTTATCTGTGGCACGTTCTGCGTAAACTGCAAACCCAAACTGCGCAGCAAAACGACAGGACTGAAAGTAGTAGAATACAGCTTCTGCAGGCCATGTATGCCAATCATTATGGGCACATTTTTGACTAGACACTTCTGCTCATATTTCAATAAATACTGTTTGTCACCCAACTTGGCACCAGCGTATGCAGCATCAGATAAAACTTCGACCAAGTGGCACACATCGCTGAAACCTAGATTGACGCCTTGACCTGCCAAGGGGTGCACACGATGAGCTGCATCGCCAATGAGTGCAGCACCAGGGCACACATACGAAGAGGCATGCAAAAATCCGAGTGGAAAACAAGCACGTGAATTCTCCACCACGCCATGCACTTTCGGCGGATACTGCCTGCCATAACCAGCGTTGCGACCCATCAGAGAATTGAGTCCGCGCAAAGCACTAACCACTAAATCGCTCTTAACGTACTCCTTGCAGAAAGCCTCGTTGAGTGCTTCAATGAATTCGGCCTCCGGCATTGCGGCCAATTGCTTTGCATGAGGCACCGTGGTACTCCAAACTAGCGAACTCATGGTATCGTTTAGCGGCAGCATTGCTACCGGGCCACTTGGTATAAATCGCTGCCATGCCACTGCATTGTCGCCACTTGATTCTTTATCTAACTCGATCGTAGCAACTAGACCCATGCGATCGTAATTGATGGAATAGACATCCACGCCCATCTGTTGGCGCACTAAAGAGCTTGCACCATCGGCGCCAATCAGCAAATCACAGCTAAATGTTTCACCATTCTGCAGTTTCACTTCACATTGTGCAGTTTCAGTGTCACGTGGTAGCTTTACTGCGTCAATGCGAGACTGGGTGCGTATTTCTACATTTTTGACATCGGCATGTTGAAGTTGCTTGTACACGGCATGCATAATCAAATCATTCTCTACAATAAAGGCCACATCGTCTGAGAAGTATTCCTGCTGAAACTGTATCATGGCGTCACTGCAGGCGTCCCATACTTGCATCTGTTTGACGGACTTAACACGCTGCATAAGCATGTGCTCCCAGGCACCAATAGTTTTAAATAGCTCTGCGCTGGCATTATTTATGGCAGACACTCGATTTCCATACTGCTCACCTTGAAATCCTTTGAACGCCGGTGCTCCTTCAAGCAATAAGATGCGTTTGTCTGCCAATGCTCTAGGCTTTGTAAGCGCACATGCCAGAGTTGTTCCCACAAGACCGCCACCACTTATTATTATGTCGTAATGATCCTTGTTTGGATTTGCTTCCACAACGCTTGATCTGGTATCGCTGGTGGATAGCGAACGCATTGCCAACACTTGCACCCAAGTCTTCAGCTGACATGCTCTCGTTGTGCGTCTTAGCAATGTCGACATATTTTACTATTATTTAAATGTTAAATATTTATTTAATTTAGTAATTTTGTGAAATTATCATCGAAGCTTTCTTTATTTTTTCGGAATTTCTTTTCTCGTTCGTATATTTTGAGTGTTTAATAACAAAGCAATGAACAGATGATTGACTTTCATTTGCCGAGAGGTGTTCAATAGACACTTGTTATCGATTACTTATCGATGTAGAGACTTATCTTCTCTTTCAAGTTTACGATATTTGACCAAAATAGTTACCAAATTTGAAAAAATTACAGAAAAATCATTTCCAGATAATTCCGAAAATAAAAATACTTCGTGCACTATCTTAAAATAAAAACGAAAAGCTCCATGGAAAAGCTCAAACATTTTAAAATGTGAAATTAATTGAAAAATTAGGTTAACACTTATGTAATACGTCAAATTTGACTGTCAAAACAAATTATTTTATCCATCAAGATTAAAAAACTAAATTAAATTTAATTAATTTAAATAAATACAATAAATTAATTTCCTGCTTAAACAATTTTAAGTTTAGTTTCAATAATCGCAATATACTTAATTAACTTCAACTCTTAAGATTTTGATACAGAAACTCACGTATAGCCATGATACAATAAATACAGGTAGATTCGCTAGATGACAGCGTATTGCCGCGAATGTCAACACGAAGTTGACAACGCATATAAAATCTCAAAGCTATAAAAAAGTTCATAGAAATTAAATGTAAGCAAACAACTTTTTTTATATGGATTTTGACAGTTACGGCAGTATTAAAAGAGAGCACAGTTAGGTCTGCATCTACCTCTATTTATTCTATCATGCGTATAGCTACATGTCAGCACTGCGAGGAGCATTTCTTCTGTCTCGTAAGTACTTATGCGAAGATTCTTCTAGGCTTATAACGAAGCGTATAACAGCCTCACTCTGTTTGCTTGCTGAATTTCGTAAATGTGCTGCACTAAAACCTATACGAAGCACCCTTATGAGGACTAACTTACCAAAATTTGAAACTCGCCCTTATATCTATATACTTTGAAAGGAGTAGCGAGGGAAAAGAATATTTTTGCTCACAAGCTCGGAGAGGCTTCTCTTCTCAGCTTCGCCTCAGAAGCATGTAGAGAGAGATTATATGAGCTTATACTTTCAAAACTTCGATAAAAAACACAAGCTCGTTCATGGTATAATTAACAAGGTGATCGTGACGTTTATTAATTTCCCTACGGTTGTCAAAAAATGTTGAGAAAGTAAGAAAAAAAGAGACAAGCTGCGGAAAAGTGTCAAATCGCTTGCACTCAATAAAAAATTGTAATAGATTGTTTTGCAAGTTTTGCTTGGAATTTACCAACAGCTGTTTTTGACAACGGTGGGTAAATTTTTTTTGAGATAAGCTAAAAATTCACGATCACCTTGTTAATTACACCATGAGCTCGTTCACAAAAATTTGAACTTGGCTTCACAAATACTTTGGAAGTTGAATCAAGGAAATAAAAAAGTCTGTTCACAGAAGCATTCGCGAGGTTTATACGGGTCCATAATCTCACGATCTCGACAAATTACTTCGCAAGAGCTTTTCGGGAAGAAAGCAGCCCAAACTTGCTCGAAAAAAAATGTAAGATCCAAGCATACTGGGATTTGAATACAAACTCCAATCCAATGCATTATCCACTAGACAAATATATTACATACTTGTTGTTGTATTGAATGTGATCCATTCCTACTGAAAATAACATCGATTCGAGCTTCACAAGAGCTTTGCGTGTCATGTAATACAAGCTCACATGTACTTGCAGAGTATTAACGAGGGATAACAGAACTTTCGGTTACAAGTTTAGAGTGGCTCCTAACCTCAGTATTGCCTCAAAAGCATTTGCGGGAGTTACACGAGACTATACTCCGAAGCTCTCGATAAATATCTTTCTAAAAACTTCTAAGGTAAATTAAAAATATGTCTCCAGTACTTTTAAGTATTATCAAGCATTATCGAGGGAGATAAATATTTCCGCTCACAAGTTCGGAGAGACAGAAAAAGCGAGGCTTATTCGCAAAATCTTGTAGAAAAACAAGCAACACAAGCTCATTCACTAAAATTATAAATTTCACAAGTACTAACGAAGCATTATCGAGGCAAAAAATTTACTACTTGTATTCACAAGTGTCTTAGAAATTATGTCGGGGTAAAAACATCGAATCTCGAAAATGGAACTTTTTGGAAGTTAAATTTTTGGTTGTGTACAGGTACTGGAATCTGATCAGCTACTCCGAAAACCTGTGATCAACAAGTCTTGAGTCGAAATTTTATTTTTAACAATTTCTTCTAAGTCAAGTTGGATCCACTAAGATTTCAATATTGGCCATTTTCAAATGCATTTTCCTTCCTTATCAGCCACCTCCAAAAATCGCATGTTGTACTTTTATAAAATTTAATTGATTTTCTAGTTCCCCGGTGCATTGGCACGATGGTTCGAAAAAAGCGCATCTCTGAAAGCGTCCTTGTTTAATCTATATATTAATACGCAAACAAAAAAGTTTGTGTTCCCTTTTTTTCTGTGTTACCTTCAACATATTCACATAATACTTATATCGATAGATAGGTATTTTCGAGTAGATTTGCACAATATAATTTTTATTCGAATATGTTGTCATTAAAATAGGTAAAACTGAGCAAATGTAAAACGCTTCTTTTACCAATGAGAAACTGCAAAACGACAAAGCTCTGTTGAACATCGCTGCTGTAGCTTACAAAAGCAAGAGCATTCTACTGCGGGAGTGACGCAAACATTTAAAAAGAGATGAGTAGCATTATTGTTGTTGTGGTTGTTGCTTTCTCTTAATTTCTCTCAGCGTTAAAAAAAAACAGTTAAACTGCTGCTTGCTTCTATTATCTTGAGAATTAACATTTATCTTGATTTATTTGTTATACTTTTCTACTTTACTTTTAATTTATTTATTAAAATAAATGTACTTTAAATGAATATTATATGTTGAATAAATTTTTGTTATTGACGCATATATGCTTCTTTTTTTTGTCCTTTGCCACTATTTTCCTTATAGCGTCAAGGCAAGCATTAAGAATTAAACATGCAACTGTGGCGTCCGTGGCGTAGTTGGTTAAAGTGCGTGGCCGCTATGTCAAAGAACCTGGAGACCCAGGTTCGAACCCCAGCAGCGACAGAAAATTATTTGAATTAAAATAATTTTTCTGTACGGCCGCCACCTCTCTGCAGACAATGGCAAACCTCAGAGAGTAATCAAAATGCCATGTAAAGCTTCTTGAGAACGAGAACATTCCGTTCATCGCCGTTCGGAGTCGGCGTTAAGCATGTAGGTCCGGTTCTTGGTCAATTGTGTACAAACTTAATAACACGCACAACACAATTGATCATAAGAAGCTAGGTTAAAGTCCTTTCAAGGGCTGAAATGGCCAGTTATTTATTTATTTTTTTTTATGCAAATTAATAACAATTTATTATGTGAAAAACAACTTGAGTTTCGTTACCTTATAGAAACAGATGGCCGAATTTCAGCCACAGGCGATACTAGTGTTTATAAAAATATTAACGTTTTTTTGTAACTTTGTAACTTGGCAGGAATACCCAAGGAAAATCCTGGCCACGGGCCTTTTACTTATTATGTTGTTATTGAGAGGTGCTCGAAAAACATTTTTCGTATGTATAATTAACCCTGCAGTAGTCGCGTACCTAAATGTAACGAGAGTGGTCGCGCGGATTACATATGTAATCCGTTTTTTTAAGTTTAAAATAAGAGATGTTAGTTTGAAAATGCTTAGTTATTTGTTTTAATTTTTATTATTACTTTATTTTATATTATATTTATTTGAAAAAAACAACATAAACGTAATTCTTATAGTACGTAAAATCAATGAATATCGATTGCAGACAATTGTGAAAATCATAATTTTGCATGACTGGATTACATATGTAATCCGCGCGACTACTGCAGGGTTAAGGGAGTCATTATTGTACCACACGTTCGAAAAACGTAAATGGGGTACATAAATTTTGTCACTCCGTTTGTAACACCCATAAGGAGGCATGGTAGGTATAGAAAAGTGTCTTGAACCACCCGAGTCGATTTAGGCATATCCGCAAGATTTCGGAAATGGCTGAATCGATCAGTCTCAAATTTTAGCACAAGTTTTTCAGGTACCTATTTTTTTAGAAACTGATCTAAGATTTTGATCACCGTTAAATAGTTTCCATTATAAAGGGTTTTCCATTAAGGACTTTTTTTTTTTAATAAAACGCAAAACATTTAAGATATGTATTTAAAAAAATTTATTATCGGCTTGTAGTATAATCAAAACATTTATGACTGGAACTCGACTTCGTTCATATGGCCATGCGGGCACGTATGCAGCGGTCGATTCGTTGGACCCAATTTTCGATGACTCGGCCACATATTTCGATCGAAACGGACGCTATTTCGCGTTCAATGCTGGCTCTGAGCTCTTCCAACGTCGTCGACTTGTTGGCATAGACCAATGACTTGACGTAGCCCCAAAGAAAATAGTCTAGAGGCGTTAAATCGCACGAACGAGGCGGCAAATCGACTGGCCCATTTCTTGAGATAACACGCTCATCAAAATTACTCTTCAATAAATCGATTGTAACGTGTGCTGTGTGGCTTGTGGCACCGTCCTGTTGGAACCACATGTCTTCCAAGTCCATATCTTCCAATTCGAGCCAAAAATAATCGGTAATCATGGCGCGATAACGATGGCCATTCACAGTAACGTTACGATCGTTATCGTCGACGAAAAAATATGGTCCAATGACGCCGCCGGCATACAAACCGCACCAAACAGTTATTTTTTGTGTATGAAGTGATGATTTATGAAGCACATGTGGATTTTCACCCGATCAATAACGCATATTTTGCTTATTGACGAACACATTGAGCCAAAAATGAGCTTCGCCACTGAAGATGATTTTGCGATGAAATTCATTATCTTGGCGCATCTTTTCCAGAGCCCAATCGGAGAACGTACGTCGCTTCAAATGGTCCATCGGCTTCAATTCTTAAGTCAGCTTGATCTTGTATGGATATAAACCAAGATCCTTATGCAAAATTCGCCATAAAATGGTCTGGGTGATGCCCAATTCTTGAGAACGCCGTGGAATTGACTGTTTTGTATCGTTTGCTACGGACGCCTGAACAGCAGCGACATTTTCGACACTTCGACCAACTCGTTGTCTCACTGGCACGGCAACATCACACAACAAATATGTAGACTCAAATTTTTGCACTAAACTTGTTATTGTCTGTCTACTAGGGCGAGAATTACGAATGAAAATTGCAGTTAACGCTCTTAAAAGTGCGATCACCGACTCCGAATTTCGGTAGTTAATTTTTTATAATTTGCCGACGTTATTCGTTTGTGTACTTTACCATGATAAAAATGTTGAGTTTACTGAAATTGACAATGACAGTTCGATGGTAAGTGAAAGAGTGCATTCAGAAATTGAATTCAAAGTTGTCAAGTTCCTATTGAAAAACCCTGTATAAACAATTTAAGGTTGAAATTTATGTTGAAAATCGACTTTTTGGTTGAAAAGTCGCCGTTTTGTCAAAAATTAATCAGGCTTATTCCTTCGATTAAATACTATATAATACCTTATGTTAATAACATTTTTTGAGTTTTTTTTTTTCATTTCAGATGAGAGTCCAGAGATATCGTGCTCATCTCAGATGAGAATTCTGAGATATTCTACTTACCACAAGACTCCTTTTTTAAAAAGAGCTCCTAGAGATTGGCTCCATCCGCTTTAAAAATAATTATTTTTACAAATAAAAAATTTAAGAGTAAAGTTTAAAGTTTCCGCAATATATAAATTTTTACATTAATAAAGTAAAATGTCTTAGGAAAAATGTTGCTATACTTTTTTTTTTTTTGTTTTTTCCCTCCTGACTACGTTTAACATTTTAAACCAACTTAAACCGCACTTATATACACTCGAGTTATAGTTAAAATAATAATGTTTTTGCCAGTGAATTCAAATTTAAATATCAAACTTTTCAGACGCTGCCAATTTGCATAACAAGTGTTTTGAAATCTTCGAGGAAATGATTAATGCTCACAATGGAGACCCAGAGGAGACTCTAATGAAATTAATGAACATGACAGTCTTTCTGCACACCTATGCACCTAAGCCGAAAGCTCCAAGTGGTAGTGGTCTCGGCAGCATAGCTTCAACAGACTGCGAGCACATCTCCGATTGGTTCATCAAATGTATAGCAAAATATCCCCGCATACTGACCAAAGTGTTGAGTTTCTATATTGAATGCATTGTAACAAATCCCATAAAAACGGTAAATTAACAATTTTTATAAAATTGAAATTAATGAACAAATTTTACAGTGGAAGACGGAGCAAACTCAACGTGCACTCGAATATGCCGCCAAATACGATGCGGCACTTTTTACGAAATGCAACGTGTCCAGCGTGGAATTCCTCTGTGATGCTATTTATGCTGATGAGGTAATGATACGTTCACGTGCCATCGAACTGATTGCTCGCATACTTTTACTCGAATCTAAAGTCGATTGGCAAATGTTTCGTCATGAAGTCTCAAACATACCACGCGAGTTGCACCTAATCAAGGAGTTAATTGACAGTTTGCAGGATAATAATAATAATATCAAACTTAAAGCCGTGCAGGCGATGCAAACAGCCCTGACACGTGGCTCACCAAATGCTCAAACAATACTAAGAGAATGCCTGCAATATGCCGAGTTCAATGATCCGAATGTTATTTTGCCAGCAGAGCCACGTGTGAGTAAGAATGAAATACGTTATGGTAAACCTTTGGCACGCACGCCCGCCTACAGTTTTGAAGGATGCGGCTTGATCGAGCTTTCATTTCTGCATTTGCCGGAATTTATCTATACGCAGCTCTTTCAAAATCCACTCTCCTATATACGACGCGCTGGTGTAATGTTCATTGAGCATATTGTGAAAATTAATCCACTGGTTATATTCAACACTAATTTTGTTGCTGTGAGTTGTAATTTTTCTGCAAATCCTATAAATCTGATTATTTTTTGTTTTCTCTTTAGGAAACATCGCGGCTTGTTGACGAACCCACTGCTTTGGTGCGTAAACAAACTCTAATCATGGTCGACAGTATTTTATCCAGTTATCCAAATTGTTTCCCACTCATCTGGGTGTGGTGCAAAATTATATCGCCAATGCTGCATGATGCAGATCCAAAAAATATAGAGCTCGCCATGGATGTAATGTATCGATAAATTCTTTCCATCATTCAAATGCTCAAGAATGACATTATTTTTTTAGTGCTTTCGCTCCAAAGTGTTGCTCAATATGAAGGGCATCGATCAGTCAAATAAAGCGGAACATTTTATGCCTTGGGTTATCATACGCACCATGTTGTCGACCCAGTCGCGTCTATATTTGCAGACTTGCTTTCATTTGGCCCTACAGCAACGCATGCTCAAGTAAGTAAAAATGGCAACGAAAATATGTATTTGGTCACAGTAAGAAAAAAGAATAAATGTTAACAATCCTTTTCTTTGTGCTGATTTTAAGCGTTATTTTTATTCATTCAGCTTAGTTTTTTGAATGATCAAATTGGAAAAAATGTTTTGCTTAAAATTGAACTAAAGAAAAAGGAAATGTTTACATCAGAGTCAAATATTATATGATACACCTAATCAAAAAATACCCGGAATTGTAAGGTTACAAGAATATTTGAAAATTTTTTAATTTAATTAAAGACGTAAACCATAAAGACGGAATCATTTTCTGATCCATTTCATTCCAAATCCTTATCAAACGCTGCCTACACCCAGCAATTGTTAAGCTTTTCGTTGACCCAATTGAACTTAACATATAGCCACAAACACAGATATCCAACGGATCGAGATCCGGTGATGATGCTGGCCATTCTTCGGCAGAGATGAAATCAGGCAAATTTTCTCGGCACCAGTCTACCGTAAGTCCACCGTAAGGCAGAAGATGGTCTCGTGTTCCAGGTAGAATTTGTAATCAATTTTGACGCCTTAATCGATGAATAGCAACGGCAATTTGCCTTTTTGTGATACTGCTCCCCACACCATGATTTGGTCCCGTTTTGATATCGCTCAACACCTAATATCTTTTGGAGCTCTCGCAAGACTTCTTGAATACACACGGTTATTCTGTTGGTTATGGCTGTCTTGCAGGAAGAACAGTTTTTCATCCGAAAAGATTATCTCATCTCCATCGTGCCAGGCAAATAACTCCTTACTTTTTACTACACGTAATTGCTTTTGCCTATCTGTTAGCCCATGCACGTGTTGCTTTTTATAGGCCTTGAGTTGTAGGTCATTTCTGATAAGAAGCTGCATTGAAGACTTTGGTATTTTCATATCCTTTGCTACAGAACGGACCGATTGAGCAGGATTTCGTCGAAATTGTTCTTTCACTTGTTTTATGATGGAATTTCAATTCTTAAATTCTTACATCATCAAATGCACCCAATAATCAGTTTATCTGATACACTAGTTTCATAAAGCTAACAATTTTATATCTATTCCAAGCTAATATCAAAAAACCTCGTTGAAGAATTTTTATATTAGTTTTTTAATTATAATTTGTTTTAATATAGCACTCAAATACTCAGTACGATTGAATCTCATCTGCTTACTGCCAATTCCACGGAGGCTTGGATAGTTTTGAACTTTGTTTCCGGCAAATATAAAAGCAAAGAACCGGACTCATTGATACATCTTTTTACCTCACTTGAGTCGGTAAGTAATTCAAAAATTTTAATACTTAAAACTCTAGTTTAATGTTCAATTCGTTATCATAGTGGAATAAGGAGCAGAATATGCTCATCGCCCTCGAAGTGCTTGCCAATTGCATTCAGGACTTTTCTCATTCGGCACTTAACTTTGCCTTTGATCATATTATCAGCAGCATACGTGCTGGCTCTATACTGCCTGTTGTGATAGGCAAGGCCTTCGACTTTCTCATTTTAATTGACAATTGTTCTCAAATACAGAGCGCACAACCAGCACTGAGAACAAACAACAGCTCTCAAGCTCCCACAGTTGATAAAGAATGGATTGTGGAGCTGCACAATTTTCTGGAATTTCATATACTATCTGGTATACAGGATTTTCCCGAAAACCGCGCCACATTCATGTCCTACTTGTATTCATACACGGAGGTAAACTTACAGACACGCCTGCGTCCCAATAGCACAATAATCAGCTTCGTGCACAAGTACATGAGTGAATGTCTTAAATTGACCGAGTTCGAGTTGGATCTAGATAATGAACGAATTTTCAATTCAATGATTTTGATTGCTGGTCGCTTCTCGCTGCGCGATGCTTGTGTGGCCAATACAACGTGTCGTTTGTATGGCGGCATTTTGCACAGCATAGATCGTCCACCTATTGTAAATACTATTATTATTGCTGTTACGGATCTGTGTAAAAAACATACGCAAATCGTAGAACGCATTATAGAACGCTTGCTGAGCAAGTTGGAGTCGCCGTACGCAGTCAATCGTATGGAAACATTTAAGTGTTTTGAACGTTTGGTGCTGCAGGATCAGCTGAAACTGCGTGGTTCACTATTGCTCGCATTGATGACCGCTGTTTTGGATGACACACCAGAGTTGGCAACGCGTGCACGCGAATTTTTTGGCGAATTCTTGAGTAAAAAGAATCCAACTCTTTTTCAAAAATGTCTCGTCGAGTGTCCTTTTGTGCTCAATGAATATAAAGTGAGTTGCTTTTAGAATATTGAATGAAGCATTAACCAGTGTTATTTTAATTTTGTTTTTTGAGAATTTTGATGGCCTGGACAGTTTTTCAGAAAACACTATTAAGTCTCCTCTATTAGGCGATGTAAAACGCAAGTCCAGACAACAGCTTTATAACCATCTCATGACCGAAATCGATGATATAAATCTGGTTCTTTACTTTGGCCAACTCAAGCTCATTGCAGGTATGGATTCTATTTATATCCAAAATTATTATTTAAATTGTTAGATGCTATTTTGAATAACTTTTTATTTAAAAAATTTATGTTTTCTCAGAAAAATCTCAACACGACCCTTTAATAAAATCCAACGAAGGCATTGCTTTGGTAAAGGATGTTCTCTTTATACTACGTCGTGTTTGCCAAATTAGTAAGGAACAAAAAGCATCTGCTGATGGTAAAGACTCTAGTGAAAATAATGCAGATGATGAGACGGCTGCGGAAATCGCCGAACTTACTGCGACAGCACAAGAGAAGCCAACAACAACGTCTGCTGTCACTAAAGCACAAGCAACTGGTATTGGACGCGGGCGTCGTCGGCGTGAGGTGGCTACGATGGCAGATGCGGTAGGTTTTTCAACAACTATTTTAATATTAAACTTATTCAAAATATTAACAAATTTTATTGAGATAGCGAAGACTAGATGAACACAATGTTTGATTTGATCAATAAGGGAATGTTTTCAAGATTATAAATTAATAATTAAAATGTAATGCAATTAAATATTTCTAACAAAATATTTTAAAGGTCTCGTATAGCTCTCTTAAGCTAATATATTACGCTCTCGTACGCAGCACGTACCTTTCGCTGAGTCTTTGAAATGACGTCTCATTGCGTTTACCTACAAAAATGTACGTGCTCATGGACGAGAACGCAAATGAAACTTGAAATGCTCATGAGACATATGCGGCAACAATAAAATCCTAGTAGTACAAAGAAAACTTTAGCTCTCAGCACAATCATATCAACTTTAATGATTTTTGAGGGCTTCTTGGACAAACACCTATGATCTTATGCCAAAAAGATTACACTTTAATATGATTGAACTTTGTGGCCATTGAACTTTCTTATATGGCCACTGGCATAATCTTCGCAACTAAATAGGTTTTTGGAAACTTTTTTTTAGTTTTTACTGGAAGAGGACTCAGCACTGGCGTAATCTATGAAACTATTTGGGTTATTTTAAGTTTTTTGAGCTTAACAGATTAAGATGTTACAGATTGATTGGTAACATAACATTACAATGTACTGCAATATTTGTTTGAAACTTTGGGAACAAATTTTTCAATGGTTTTACTAATAATTTATAGAATAAAATAAAAAGAAATTTTTAAGTCATCTAAACCTATATTCCCCCTTGAAATTATATTGAAAAGTAAAAGTATATGTTCAGCTGTACCATATGATATCAACCGAAGTTTAATTTGCACACCAATATTTTAAACGGTTTAACGCTTAAATTTAAATTTAGGTTTTCAGTGTAGAAAATACGCCATAAATCTTCCGAAAATTAACCAGAAATATATTTAACACACCAGTTCCAAAAATATTTCTCCAAAGGAAACATCGAATTTTTTGCTGCTCAGAAATTTTTAATTTTTCAATATTTTGTGAAAATTTTTAAATTTTTAAATTTTTCTTTTTTACATATAAATAAATATCAAAACCTTTGACTTAAACCATCATAAAACCAGAGAGAATAACAACAATCAATATGAAAGGGGTTTACCCCCCTCACCACAACCGCTACAAGGATCTGGATCCATCCAACGAAAAACCCAACCAATCAACCAGAAAACGAATACATATTGAAGATTTCATACCATTATCAAATTCAAACAACGATGAACACATACCAAGATTTTTAGTTGCTTCCAGCAAACCTCAAAATAAAAACACCGAAACAAAACCATTGGCATCCTACAACGTATTTCAAATCGAAAAAAGAATTAATTATATTTCAAAAGAATACCTTGACATAACAGAAATGCGCAACGGAGACCTTTTAATTAAAACATGCAACCTTAAATCAACAAACAAATTTTTAAAAGCACAATTTATTGACACAATTCCTGTAAGTATTACCATGCACAAAAATTTAAATTCAGTACAGGGCAGAATATTTTCAAAAAAATTAATCAACATACCAGAAAAAGAACTCACAACTTCTTTAGCAGATCAAAAAGTTATTAAAGTACGTAAGATAATACGCAAAGAAGGAGAGAATCAAATACCAACTGGTGCAGCAATATTAACATTCGATCTCATCCATCTCCCTGACTACCTTAAACTTGGATGGGAAAGATTAAAAATATTTGAATACATTGCTAACCCAATGCGATGTATTAACTGTCAAAAACTTGGACACACTAAAAATAGATGCACAAACATAACAACTTGCAGAACATGTGGACATAATACTCCACATGAAATATGTACTCAAAAATATTGTATGAATTGCAATAATAATACACATACATCCTTCGACCCTGAATGTCCAACATTTTTAAAACATAAATCTATAAATAAAATGAAAACAAATAAAAGATGCACGATACGAGAAGCTTGGAAAATTTTTAATGAAAATCCTACTCTACACACAATACAACCATTGAAAAAATTACCTACTATTTCAGAAATTTTAAAAAGTAACACTGATTCTTTAATCAAATTAAATACAACCAACACTAACAACAATCAAGAAAAAAATACAACTAACAACAATTTAAAATCTCCACAAAAAACCATCGAAAATACAACAGCAAACATAAACAAAAAACCATCTAACAAATTTTCCAGCACTTTCGACAACTCTCCCTCTACAAGCCATCATATAACAACAAATAAATCTGATTCACAAAATTTAAACAATAAAATGGATATTGAAATTAATAATTCTTACAACACTATCTTAAATACAGAAAATAATTATCCACTAACAGAAACAACAAAATTAAAAGAACATTTAACAAATGAATTCACACACACATTACAAAAACCAACTTCAAATTCATCATCTCTATCCCCACGCAGCATGCTTTATAAAAAATTCCCAGAATTAAACGTCATTATATCTCCTAGAACAATGAAAATAGTTGATAAAAACAAAAAAGATTCATTTCAAGAAAACCAAACTGACAACTCAATATAATCATCTATTTCATTATTAATTTAGTTATTATTATTGATACCCATCAAATGAATATTGGTTTAAACATTACAATACTACAATGGAATATACAAGGCTTTATTGCCCATAAATATGCACTTGAACTATTGGTTGCCAAACATAAACCCACTATAATCGCACTACAAGAAACACATATTATAAATAAAAACAAACATCTTTTACATCTTCCTGGATACCAAATTTTCCACAATAACAAAAACTATAATTATTGCAAATCTGGAATTGCTTTTCTTATTCATAATAGTTTACATGTTATTCAACACATTACTTCTACTGATAATTTACTTTTTCAAACAATCTCTATTTATGGAAACAAAATTATACATATAACTAATATCTACAAAGAATGTGACATTATACTCACACCAACCATGTTAAATAACATACAAAATTATAACAATGAATTACATATAGTAATTGGCGATTTTAATAGTCAAAATCCTCTTTGGGGTTCTCAATCTCTATCACCTAACGGAACTATTTGGGAAAACTTTGCAAATGATCAAGGACTTGTAATTCTTAATGATGGATCACCAACTTTACTTAATACTAGACACACATTAACAGCTGTAGATGTTTCAATGGCAAGCGCAGATCTTATTCCATCTCTTAAATGGACGACACTTAATATTCCTGATATTGGTGATCATTTTCCAATTATAATAACAAATAACATTCCTAATATAAAAAAACGATTTCATCCAAAATTTTTGGAAAATAAATGTGATTGGAATATCTTTGCTAATAAAGTATCAAGAGTTATACAAAATTACCCAATATCAACAAATATCAACAAAGAAGCAGCAATTTTAAAGAGAATAATAAGAAAATCTGCGAATGAAACAATCCCACAAACAAAAGAATGCAATAAAAAACAATCTCCTGCATGGTTTAACTCAACCATTGCTAAACTTATTAGAATCAAATATCAAACCTGGAACACTTTCATCAGACATAGAAACTTATTAAATGCTGTTAATTACAGAAAAGCTTGTGCAAAAGTAAAAAGAGAATACAAAATAGCTAAGCGTACAACTTGGAACAATTTTCTAAATTCACTCAACCCATCACTAGATATTAAAACACTTTGGATGCGAATTAACAATCTAAAATGTATTAAAAAATCGAATTTTCCTTCAATTATCGAACACAATAACATTATAACCAACCCTATCGAAATTGCCAACAAATTTGCAGAAACCTGGTGCGCCATAGGTTCAGATAATGCTTTCGATTCAAGCATAATATCAAAAAAACAAACTTATATCACCAAATTCACTAATACCAATATTCAAATAAATAATCCTTTCTATAATAATATCAATCTAAATGAACTTAATAATATATTACAAAATGTTAAAGGAACAACACCTTCAATAGATAGAATTACATATACTATGATAAAAAAATGTCCACTAGAATTTAAAATAAGATTACTAACACTCTACAACAATATTTTAATAAGCGGCATATATCCACATGATTGGAAAACTTCAATATTAACACCAATACCAAAAGCAGGAAAAAATCCAAATAAAATAGAAGGTTATCGACCCATTTCACTAATACCTGTTCTTTCTAAAATCTTTGAAAAAATATTAACCCTTCGATTCTGGAAACATTACAAAAATAAAATAGCAAACAACCAACACGGTTTTATACCTAAACATGGAGTTCATACATTATGTCATCAATTAGAACAAACTCTTAAATATAACCTATCCAAAAAAAACATAGTGTTATATTATCAGAAGATATCGAAAAAGCCTATGACCGTGTTGTATCAATAATCATTTTAGATGAACTACAAAAATGGGAACTACCATTTGCAACAATCAAACTCTTATACTCTTTTCTTTCCAATCGAAATATAATAGTAAAAATAGATGGTTATTTATCAAAACAACATCCCTTAAATAATGGTGTTCCACAAGGTTCTCCTTTATCCGTTGTTCTATTTATAATATATACAAATTCATTAGCAAATTCTATTAAAAATCTTCCTGGTATAGACTATGTTGGAATATATGCTGATAATATATTTGCTGTATCATCCGGTAACCCACAACCAGTTCTTCGAAATTTAAACCACCTTAACAACAAAATCCAAAATTGGGCTATTTCTAGAGGTGCTATTATTCCTGTCTTCAAATCAGAAGCATTACATATTTGCAAAAAAAGAAAATGCCATGAATCAACACTTAAAATAGAAAACACCAATATTTCTCTTAAAACAAATATAAGAATTCTAGGAATGATTTTTAGTAAAAATCTACTTTGGAACGAACATGTAAAATATATTATTGAAAAACTAAGCAAAATTAATAATCTTTTAAAACTAATTTGCTCAAAAAAGAAAGGTCCACATATCGAAACTGCTATTGACATATGTAAATCTTTAACACATGGATTAATTCAACACTGTATAACTATTTATGGCTGGACATCTAACAAAAATATTTTCAAAATAAATACCGCTTTAAACAATTGCTTTCGAACTGCTACTGGATTATTAAAGACAACTCCTATCTTATCTCTAAGGATTGAATCTAAATCTTCAGATTTTATCACAATACGAAACAAAAGATCGATTAATTTAGCATCCAAAGCCATCACAGACGTCAAAAACAGTCTTCACAACACATTTTGGCTTAACATCGACACCAAACCAAAAAAAAATCTCAATGCTATCAATAAAATAATTACTCTTCTAAAAACTAACAATATACCTATACCAAAAAAAAGTAATGAAAATTTGAATCTTAATACTAATACAAAAATCACTTTTGACGTCAGCTTAGCTTCTTATTCTAAATCAAATACAAACCCTGAGGTTTATAAAACATTGGTTACAGAAAAACTTAATAACTTTTCAGCAATAACTGAACTTTATACTGATGGGTCATGTCAAAATAACTTAGCTTCATATGCTGTTATTGAACACATACCTGACACAAATTGGTCAATAATCAAACAAAGTCAACTCCCTACATTTTCTGGAATCTTTTCAGCTGAACTTTCTGCTATAAATGCAGCAATAAACTATGCAATACAAAAAAATACCAAAACCATAATATGCACTGATTGTCTAAGCTCTATCAAAGCAATTTCAAACAATAAAAATGGAATTTATGACAATATAATTAAAAATCCCAAAATCCAACAAACTATTATTATTCTATGGATACCATCACATATTGGAATCATAGGAAATGAATATGCAGATAATGCAGCAAAACAAGCACTCAAAATGCCACTAATAATTGAAATGCCATGTTTCCAATGCACCATACAACACATTTTCAAAACAATGAATTTTATAAAATTAAAATTAGAATGGGATAATTCAAATTGCTTTCTAAAACAACATAATCCTAACTTAAATAGACCAAGATACCATCATAATCTTACTAGATATCAATGCATTTCACTTGCTCGCCTCAGAGTTGGTAAAGCTTTATTCAACACTCAACATTTTTACAATCACTCTAATCCACTTCAATGCAATAATTGCAATAAAATAATGAATGTTTATCATATTCTTAAAGAATGTCCAAAATCCAAGCTACCTGAACCTTTAGAAACAATTCTTGACTGCACAAAAATATCTACACTTACAAAAATTAATCAATCTCTGAACAAACATAGCATTACAAACATATAATTATTCATAAATCTAATTAGTTATACTTTTCACGCAATATGGTCTAGCTACCCTGCGTATATTTCTACATATATTTATTAAATTTATATTTATTAAATATATCATCAATAATAATAATAATATTTAACACATGGTCCAATAAGTCCCGAGACTAACTACTAGGTGGCACCTCTAACGAAATATCGATATAATATTTTGATAGTTCCACCTTCAAACAATGCGTGTAAAAATTTCATAACAATCTAACGTAGCAACCTGTTGCTTCAAGAATTATTTGGCATAAAGCTCTTAATATAATTCTTAAAAACTATGTTTTTTAAGAATTATAAAATTAAATAAATCTAGCACTTATCAGTGTTTTTTGATGGGAAAAAATACCGTCCAAGCTGAGCAATGGCTTCGAAAGTGTTATTCGGACTCTGCTCCGTCAAAAGCAACCATTTGCCGATGGTCTTACAGGCACAAATGATGCTGAACGTTCAGGACGCCCAAATGAGGCAGTTGTTCCACAAAACATTAAAAAAAGTACACAAAAAGGTATTGGCCGACCGTAAAATGAAGGTGCGCGAGCTAACTGAAGCTCTGAAGATATCGAAAGGCAGTGTGGGAACAATATTACAGGAACATTTGTCGATGAGAAAGCTGCTTTCCAAATGGGTGCCGCGTTTTCTCACACCGGACCAAAAACAACAACGTGTCGATGATTCAGAGAGCTGTTTGGCATTGTTTACAAAGAATAAACATGAATTTTTGCGTCGGTATGTGGCAATGTATGAAAAATGGATCCATCATTACACACTGGAATCAAAACGGTCGTCAGCTGAGTGGAGAGCAACCGATGAAAGCAGGTCAAAGCGACCAAAAACACAACAGTCGGCTAGAAAGGTTATGGCTTCTGTATTTTGGGATGCACATGGAATTTTTTCCATCGGCTATCTCGAAAAGGGAAAAACAATCAACAGCGATTATTATATAGCGTTTTTGGAGCGTTTGAAGAATGAAATTGCGAAAAATCGGCTGCATTTAAAGGAGAAAAAATTCTTCCTCCTCATCCATCGTATTCGCCAGATTTGGCCCCCAGCGACTACTCACTCTTTGTTGACCTCAAAAAAATGCTTGCCGGCAAGAGATTTAACTCCAATGAAGAGTTATGGCTGAAAATGAAGCGTGTGAGGCGAAGCACAAATCGTTCTTCAAAACCGGTATTGAAAAATTAGAAAAGCGGTGGAATGAACGTATTGCTCTTGAAGGAACCTATGTTGATGAATAAAGAAGAATATTTGCAAAAAAAAGTTTTTTTTTATTACTTAATCTCGGGACTTAGTCTTATTGGACTATGTGCTACTTTTCCTGTACACCAACATTTTTAAAAAACGCACCAAATTTGAAAACCTTTTTTCTACAACACCTCACACAAAGTAGATTTGTCTCGAAAACATTACTTACAAATTCTTTTTTATCTTTTTTGTTATTTCTTTTAATTTTTTGTGATAAAAATTTTTATCTTGCAGTTGACGTTATTAGAAAAATCACTTGCCTTCATACCGATAATTTATAGAAATACTCACGCATTGGATGCCACAATCGTAAAGAGCTTTGATGACTTGGGCCATGCTCTAGCCAAACGTTTTCCCAATCTCATTGACTATGCACAACCCGCTGAATTTTGGAGTAAATTTCGAAAATCAAAAATCACTCCATCGAAAAAGACGAAAAATGCCAAGAAACGTAAATCGAATTCAAGTCAAAATAATAGCGAAGCTACAGAATCTGAGGAACAAGATGAAGACGAACAGCCAGCTGATGTTAGTGATAAAGAATCCGATATGGAGGGCAACGATGATAATACAGATTCTGATGAAGATATACCGCTAGCCGTTATGTCGCCTGTAAAGCGCATACGTGCCGCCAATCGTGCGGAGCTGCCAATGGAATATTTATTTAATCCAAATATTGTGCTATAAAGTTGCTCTGAGCTACATAATAAGGTGTAGTTTAAGCAATTAGTTTAGGTTTAAGTTTAAATAAGTTAACAAATAGCTTGTAATACATATAAAATAAGCTCAAAAAAGCACTTGGCTAAGGTAGAATTTAAATTTAAACCTTAAATAATTAGTATTAGCTAGAATTCCAATGGACTGTTGAACTAAGCAATAAACTGAGTAATGTTCCAAATTAACATTAAAATTATTTTTTAAATTTTGGCAATTTTTTTCGCTGAAGCCTTTTTTGAATACTCTTGCCTTATACAGAAGTTTTTTGTTAATTTATTTTAACTACTTTGGTTAGCGTTATTTATTCGTTTTCCAATCATTAATGAAAGAAATGCAAATAAAACAAGCTCAAGAAATGACTGTGTGTCCAACTGTCAACGACAAGTAGAACAAACACATGTGAATTGAAATGTGAATCTAATTAGATTAAATAAGTTTTGCATGTCAAGTTCTGCCACACAAAAAAACTCAGTCACTAATGGACGGAACTGTAACAAAGACGTAAAATTAAAAACAAATCGTAATACTACGATTTTTCTAGACGTTTAGTTACATAAAAGCCTTAGACAATATTTTAACTTATTTTCAAATAATTAAAATTTAGAAAAATAATGAAAAGTGGTGATTTTTATTTGGAATTTCGACGCAAATCTTTTGAATTTGAGCAACATTTTGGCAGTCCAACAACTAAATCGAATTTCGAAAATACCGAAGATAATCTCTTAAAAGACTACGAATTAGTCACTAATGAAGAATTAGATGAAACAGAAGTTAGTTTCGATATTAAACCCATCTCATATCATGAAATAGACACAGTTGCTAAGTATCCTGGTAATGCAGTTACGGGCAATAAGCAGAAGTTAAGCATAAATTTAGGGGCCGAACAAATTGCATTAAAATCTCAGACGACAGCAAAGCTCAATAAATCAATAGCACAGGAAACGGAAACAAAGCAGACACTGTTGTCAGGTGCTACAGCAGAAAAAGAAACAAAATATAAACAGCAACAAAAACAACACCAACAACAGCAACATGTGCCGCTCGCCTTCACTATTGTACCTATAGATGTAGCACATGCTTACGCCGCCGGAAGTGATGTCAATGAATTTCCGGAAATTGTGCTAAATTCTTTTAAGACGAAAAGACTGTCAACAACAACAACAACACCAACACCAACACCAATAATAACTAGCAAAAAGCCAGCTTCCGTTACTTTTTGCACCACATTCAAGCCAAATCCAACTCAAGCTCATTTACTTAATGAGCAGCAGCAGCAACATCAACAACAGCTGGCAACAACAATTCATTCTACAATGTTGCCTCTACCACCTGCACCACCGGAAGTCGTTAGAGCCGCTACTGCGACGGATGGCAAAAAATTACATGAACTTTACGATGACAATGAATTTAATTCCCAGCCCGGCAGCTCAACATCACCGGAATCCTATGTTGACAATATTTTGAGTGCCGCCTCATCAGTATCGGTGCGCAGTAGCAGTTTAAGCAGTGGCCCTGAAATGGTACATTTTTTAACTGGTGCAGCTGGTGTGAGTAGAACAACTACAACAACATCAGCTGCTGGGTTGGTGATGACATCAGTGGGTGGTGGTGGTGGTGGTGGTGGTGGAGCCATAGCAAAACAACCACCACAACAGCAAAAACAACAACAACAGCTGCATCGTGTGTCAGCAAATATAATGCACGCTAATCGCTCATTGAACTCAAAATCTACTGCATTGAATAATAATGTGTCATCAGCTAGGAAGCAAGTTGTTGGCATCGGTAATGGCGGTGGTGGTGGTGGTGGAAGTGGACTTATACAACGACATCAACACCTGCAGACCACATTGCAACCACCTGCCAACGAGGTGTTTGAAACTATTTCAAATTGTACAAGGTTAGTTTGGTGGAATGAACTATAGACAGAAACATTCAACTGTTTTCAATTTCCTTCAACTATATACAATATTTTTCTTGATTTATTTAGAAAGAAAAGTTTTCAAAGAATATTATCATTAAATAATGAAATGTGAGTTCACTTTATAATTGTGAATTTGCGAACAAATATAAATAGGTTAGGTGATGGTTAGGCTCACAAATATGATAAGTGATGTTTTGACAAAAATTAATTTTTCCAAGCCATGTCTTTCTGGATTTTTATTGAAAATATGGCAGAAACCGGGGTTATTTAACTTTATTCATGTTCGTGTTCCTTTATTTGGGAGTTATTTCTTCCCAGCTGGTATCAACTTTTAAAACAAAATAAATTATTGAAATTTTCTTTGAAAACTTGGTCTAAGCCAATTGGTCTAGACTTGCTATTTTACAGATAAGCTTCGATATTTTAAAATTAATCAAATTTTAATGAATTTTAAATTTGGAAAAATTTAATGAAAACCACGCCTATCCCCCATACAATCTGACGTCATCAAAATAAAAAAACTTTTAACTTCTGATATTTTATATAAAAGTCGAGTGTTGGGGAATTTTAATTTCGGTTAAGCCGAGGATAACACATTCCTTACTAGTTAAGAGTAAAATTAGTGAAAATTATTAAAAAGATTACATGATTTTACTCACTTTTTGATTCCATATAAGTACTTCCGATACTTTTGTTTCGATGTACCTAAGTGCGCGAGATACTCAAGAAGGCACAAGTATCTTGTAAAGATAGAAGGTTCGAGTATTCTCAGATTCAAGTGTCTTGTAAAGAAAAGGTTTTTAAAAATGGAAAAAATTACAGCATATAACAAAAATATTTTTTTCATATTTGGACAGTTTATTTTAGGGCATTCAGCGGTGTCTTATCTCACAAAAAAATCCTTCGTTTGATCACGGTTGGTCAACGAATAGTTGTGCCTTCTGTCAAACACTTTGGTTTTAATACAATAGTCCGGAGAAATTTTTGAGAATGTAAACTTTGTGCTAAAGAAATTCAAATTTTCGATTTGTTTTCATTCAACTTCAAGCCTAAAACCTTACCAGTCGTTTATACTAGACTAGACAGTAGTTGTAAAACAGTTGCAATATATTCACGAATTTACACCCATACACACTTACTTTGCATTTGTCTGGTCAACTTTATGAACTTTTTTGAAGACAATTCCTGACACAGTCATGCAAGACTACTGATGAGTTGGTGTAGCGGCCAACGAAAACGTTATGTCTAGTCTGCTGTATGATTTGCTCTATACAAAGCCGTTGTTGTTATTTTTTTCATAACATACTTGGCCTAAAGCTCAACAATTAGTTTTAAAAAAGTGATTAATTTCTGAACATTGTCTCCTTTAGAGAACGATATATTTAGTCCAGCGATTTTCCAATTTTTTATTTCTTCCAAATAATAGGTTTTCAAAATAGGCGTTTGTTTCAGTGATGACATTTTCATTTGACCAAAATCTCTTACCGTCGAGCCTTTTCATAAGGTTTGGAAATAGGAAACAGTCGCAGTGGGCTTATTCTGGAGAATATGTTGGAGCAGTTCGTAGTCCAATGTATGGATTTTTGATATGACGACTACAGACGAGTGCGTTGCTGCGTTGTCTTGGTGGAAAAACACCTTTTTCTTCGCCAAATGTGGTCTTTTTTGCTTCAAATCAATGTCAAATCTGTCCAACAGCTGTAAATAACATTCGCCAGTGATCATTTTACCCTTTTCAAGGTAATCTATGTGAATGACCTGGTTGGCCGACAGATACACCTTACCTTTGCCTTCTTTGGTGCACGTTCACCTGGAGAATTCCACTGCTTTAACTGTTCCTTGTGTGTTGTGATGTATTCCATGTTTAGTCTAAGGTAACGAAACGGTGCGAAAACTTCTTCGGATTGCGGTCGAACATCGCCAAACTCTTTTTTGAAGTAGTCACACGGTGCAACTTATGGTCGAGCAATCACGGCACCCATGTCCGAATATTCATGTAGAATTTGATGTACTCGCTCAGTTGAGATGCCTTCAGCCTCAGCCTCCTCACGCAATTTTATTCTCTGATCGTGCAATATCATTCGCGACCTGAACGTTCAGTACTGGTATACAACAACGGAATTCAGTAAACCACTTCTAAACCATTGAAATTGATGGTGCAGAGTCAGTAGGTCTGTTTCCGTACTCTACACTGTGTAAGATGTGTGTAAGTTCAAACTGAGAGGGTAAAAACGAAATGTGAGAATAATCGCAAAAGTACGGAAACAGCTTCTAGTAAGTTTCAAGCACAAAACAGCTGATTTTGACTGCAGACGGCAGCGCAAAATTTAAAACACTTTCACTCAAATTATTAAAAGCTATTTTTTAATGCAAAGCTGAACAATTACTTAATTTTTATTTATTACTAGCCGACCCGGCAAACGTTGTTTTGCCCAAACTTAATATTCGATGTTTCTACTTTTTCAATTGATAACGGTGTAGTTTTTTTGATTTGTGGGCGGTAAAAGGAGGTGTGGCAACCCATTTTTTGTACAGTTGCCGACAGTGAGCATACAAACTAAATTACCAAATTTTAGTCTAATACCACCAAAACCTGGGTGCAGCAACCTATTTTTAGTACAGTTTCCGTCAGCAATCAAACAAAATTACCAAATTGTAGTCTAATACGACCAAAACCGTCGGAAATATAGCATTTTTATTGATTTGTGGGCGGTAAAAGAGGGTGTGGCAAATTTTTTTCTACATAGTGTCCTTCCTTGGGCCAATACGAATCCATCAAGCTCAAAATTGTAAAAATTGAACGACTCATTCTTGAGTTATGCGCGTACACACGGACGTCAATCATTTTTATATACATATGTATATAAGATAAGATTATTTATTTATTGTACGTAAATTTCTTTTTAGGCACACAATTTGTGAATTTATTTATCGCAAAACATTAACAATTATGAAATGTAATTTGACATTTGCTTCTTCTTATTGATGCTTATTCTTCTTGATGCTTGTTCTTACTTTAATCGAAGGCTTGAGTTCTAGCACTCTCTGTGTACTTTGTGTGCTCGAGAGAGCGATTTTATTCTTGTTTTTCTTCTCCCATTTTAAGCACAGAACGTAAGGAAACAGAAAATAGTGGCCCACAAGTTACACAGTGTGAGTACGGAAACAGACCTAGTATAGTATTTATCAAGCCCATGATATAATTACAAGGTAGGCTCGTACTGGAAAGCAGGGTGCGCTAGTTGTCAAAATCAGCGGGTAATTTTGAGTTTTTCTAATTGTTGTCGTTTGACGTTTGAAGCTCCTACAGCTTTTTTGTTGCAAAATTTCACATTTGAGCAGCCATTTTAAAATGAGCCTACCTTGCATTGCACCAAAAATGATGCAGCTTTTTTCGATATGCTTCAAGCAAAACTAACAAACTACCGTTATATTTCCTTTCAAATGTCTTTTAATACTGTTGTTACGATAAGCAATTAGCACTCTCTTTTCTTGTATCATCAGTTTTTTTTAATGCTCTCAGCAACAACAAAAAATTCAATTCCTTGTCAATAGACAAGAATGATAGAAACAAGATTACGCGTTCCACAGTCCCGTTATCTAATGCTCTCTTTCTCAACTGAGTGCATGACGTCACACAGTACTTTTGCTTGACAAAAACGTATGCAAATGTGTGATCTCTTAGGCAAATTGATGAAATTGAAAATAAATTCTTTCGAAAAAGTAAAGTAAAAATATCTTCTCTTCTGTATAAAAATATGAATATTTTCGTATGCGAAAAATATGAATTTTTTAAAGTTTCAAGATTTTTATCTCCTAAACTATTCGAGACTGACAAAATTTTATTGTACCAATGGGTTAAGGTTGTCCATATAAATATTACAAAAATAGGAAAAAAAAAATATTGAGGCGTGGGTGTGGGAGTAAAATTATTCCAAAGTCTGACAATATCGCTTGTGACGTTATTCTTTCTCTCTCTCTCTCTCTCTCTCATTGGCGGAACGTGTGATCTGGTTTCTATCATTCTTGGTCAATAGTTATGAGGAGTTATAATCTATTGCACATGAGTGTACGTACATAAACAAAGTTTCTTTTTCTTTCTAGAAGTCCCACACTAAGTCAAACAATAGCTATACGTGTTACAACCGATCCAGCTATATATCCGGAGGAACTTAAGTGTACTATTTGCACAGAAGTTTATCGTGATCCACGAACTTTGAACTGTTTGCATTCCTTTTGTTTTCAATGTTTGGTGGATGAAAATTTCAAGCAAGACAGCAGTATACCTTTCTGGTCTCAACCTGGTGCCGAAGAAGCCGATTGGAAAAGTAAGCAGACTTATTTATTGTTGTTGTTGTAGTTTTTTTTTTATTATTTATTATTAAATATTCTAACTAAAGCTCTAGAGTTGTTTAAGTTTAACATTTTTATTTTGATATAATTTTAATAACAGCATCAGTTTCATTTCAAAATTTAAAATATGTATTTAAGTTTGTTAATATATATGTATGTATTATACGTCAATATTGTGTGTGTGTGTGTGTATTTAATTGTTGATTCAAAGCTACTTTTCAAATATTAAATTTTTTTTATTTTTATTAAGTATGAAGATGTATACAATATATATATGTTTTTTGTATATAAATATTTCTCTTATATTAAATTTAAATTGGCGTTACGTTTGTCTATGATAAAGTATAACATATATTTGTATAACTATATGTTCTAAATGTATTATTGTGTAAGTTTTAATAGGAAAGAGTTGAGAAAGTATGCTAAGTAGTTGCTGATAAAGTAATTTGCTGCACTGATTTTTTTTTATGTTTTTTTAACAAATAGTATTATTTAAAAATTCATAACAATTAAATTTACCCGACATGGCTTCATGTCGCATTTTCAAAAAATTACCCACCCAATGTGTGGTCAAGTCCAAATATTTCGTTTTCGAACCCGGATTATAGTCCAAAAATCCAGCTTTCGGTATGACTTCTTCTATCTGACTGCCATCCTGCCAGTTATTATAGCTGGCAATATTGATAAAGCCCACATGATTGATGATGGCTGTGCGCCAAGCCACGCCATAGTACTAGAAATAAAGATGGAGATAATTATAAATTTTGTGAAAATGCACGAAGGCGGTGATAGAGTACGAACGTACCCTGCCGTTGCTGCGATGTCGTTGTATATCACCATGTCGTGGAAATTTATTGCGTTCAGCAAAACCTGGTCCGACAGTTGGTACAAACAACATTTTATATGTTTGCGCAAACGACTTAAGATAGGACCAATTCTTCCAGGTACTGGCATAGGTTGCGCCATTGCTGGGCAATTTGCTGTAAAAACCATCGAAACACAAACGCCGCAAGGTCTCTGCATGCGATTTGAGCCTGTTGTTGAATTAAGTTAGGAAGCGAATATAACTGTTATTTTCAAAGCCTTATTGAACTCAAAAATAAAGCGTTATATTTTATAAGTAAAAAATTATATCTCAAAAAAAAAAAAAAACTATTATTTGTGAACTATAGATAAAACTCGGTAACATTATCCACGAAATAATCCCTGAAAACCTAACAAAATAATCCTAAAATACTTTGTTTCTAATACAAAATATGTAGATAATAATTCAAAACACATCCTTTTATATAATAATTATATATAATATTATATAAATAATAGATTTGACATATTTATAATATATTCTGAGTGTGAACTGTGTGTCGTGCATGTACTCAAATCATTGTAATTTTAACAGTTTTTGACAATCACTTTCCTAGATTTTAAGCTTTATTTCTCTAAGTACTTATGAGAGTAGTCCCAGAAGAGCCCGACCTAACAAAGCCCTCTGGGAAATGGAAACGTTCCCGAATATAAGCAGGAAAAATTCCATGGAATGTAGGAAGCATTCCCTTTAGTTAGACGCTCCATTTCTTTTTATACGCACTATGTCATTGGTGCGTATACCTCTCCGTTGTTTTAAAAATTAATGTAGGAGCATTCTTCTACATTGTCTTAAAAATTAACGTGGAAACAACAACAAATAAATAACAAGTAAAAGTGGTTAGCCTGGCCGGATTGGAACCTGGGACCTCTGGATTGGCAGTCAAGCACGCAGCCTACTTGGCTTCCGAGGCTGAATTATTATTTAAAATTTTATTTTTAGAAATAAATTAAAATTGAAATTGCCCCAAAACAAGCAAAAGTTTCCACATGCATTCTTTAAGGAGCTGTGTGGAAACAATATAAATTTAAAACTTCCCATATGTGTCCAAAAGATACGATGAGGAATGTTCTAATGCTCCCCATCACTTCTAATGCTACTGTTTCTATATACATTCTAAAAAGAGCGATTTGGAAACAATATCAATTTAAAAATTCCTATAAGTTCCCAAAAGATACGAAAAAGTTTGGGAAAAAAATCACTATTTCTCCACATAGTCTCCTTTTGGCTCGATACACTATTCCCATGTGTATGTTCAATAGCTTCGATACCCTGTTTATAGTAAGAACCGTCTAGATCCTCAAAATAGCCACCAACCGCAGAATCCACCACCACATTGTGGGCAAATCTTTTACCACCTAGCAATTTTTTCTATTAGTTTGAAACAGAAAATAATCCGAATAAGAACTTTAACTCATTGATTTTGGCCATTGCGAATGTGTGAACTTGTCTTGATTGTATTGATTAAACTTTCTGTTTCGCCAATGCGGCACACATTGGAACTGTCTTCGCCTTCTTTGGACCCGACTCTCCTTTTAGTCCATTGTTTCTCTTTCACACTGTTTTATCTTCTAAGGTTTAACGTGATGGACCCATGTTTCATCCATGGTTATTAATCGACGCAAAAACTCTGCTTAATTGCTGTAAAATTTCGCTAAACACTCGATTGAAACATCATTACGACGCTGTTTTTGTTTCATTGTGAGTACTCACGGCACCCATCTTGCGGACAGCTTCCTCGTGTCCAAATTTTCAGTCAATATGCGATGTACAGCACTTTTTGAAATTCTTTGCATGTCTGCTATCTCGCGCACATTTGCTTTATGGTCTTTCAATACCATTTGGTCGACCACTGCGAGGTTCCTCTTGGCAGTTCGTATGGCCTACACACGAAGAAAAAAAAACGTTTATTGCCAGTTTGCCGCAAACGAACTTCTTTTGTCGTGCTTGAAATCGTTATTTGCAAACATTTCAACAGTTGTCATAACAATAGTCAGCGAGAAACGCGTCATTTAGTTGCAGAAAATTAATATCGTTTGTGATAAGCGCGAGTGATATTTAAATTGCAGCAATTGAAAATTTTGTTTTCCCAACTGAAAACTTCGTTTGTTTTTCCCTTCCTGGTATATACACAACGCTTATAGTTCAGAGTTACTTTTTGGACAAATTGTTAGAGGTGCGATGATCCATAATCCATAGAAGACGGACGGACGGACGGACGAAGATAATTAATATAATAAATAATAATGACAGATATACCTTGCGGTATGTATATATGATATTTTTTTAAGTTGATGACAACTGAATATTCGTTTGTGGCAAATACAACTTGCAAACGTAGTGTAGTTGGTGAATTTTTCAGTTGTGGTAAACGTAAAATTTGTTTGCGTGTAATTTAAATTCTGCAACTCATTATTTTACTGGTCTTAACGAAGGCGTATACTCCCCAAGAGTTAGAATCTAGCTCCGCGTTGATATTGGTTGATCTGAGGTTTTTCAAATAAAAGTATTATATAACGATGACCAATTTTTTTTCCATTTTTAAAAATTCATGAAGAGCATGAATATTGATGGCAATCAAAAAAAATATTGAACATCGTGGCGTCATCAAACTTTAAATTCAAGCTTTTTAGGTTGGTTCTTTCTACCGTAGCCATTCTTTTTAAACAACAACCCCCAGCATCTTTCTAATCCGATTTTCAGTTTGAAATTATGTAATCGAAATATTTTATTCCAATTCAAAGTTGTATACCTTTAAGAAAAACACCCCAATAACCTTATTTCGAAAGTTCGAAAATGAATCGGACTAAAACCACGCCCACTTCCCATACAAAGTGACATCATCAATATGGTAAAATTTTGAAAAATTCCATTTTTCCAAAAATTTGATTCAAAATACCCACTCTACTTTTGAATTTTTCAAAATCGAATGAAAACCACACCTAACTTTCATTTACATGGCATTATTATGCAGAGAGGTAAAGTCTGATCAGAAAAATTAGTTTCAATTGAAAAAAATTTTCTGTGTAAGTTGTGAATGGATGTTCAAACCTGGTCTCGAACCTGGTATCGAGTGATTCAAGCTCTTTTACCTACACTCGGCCACGGCCGTCACAACCTTCATAACTGGGGGTATTTTAGCCAAGATTCGGCGAAGATAATACTGTTCTTACTAGTTTTTTCTTAATTTACATTAAAATTAGAGACTTATTAAAAAACACAAGAGGTCTACCGAATTCATTGAATGAAGAATACCTTGGTACCTTGGTTCCAAGCAGGTAAAACGATCAGCAGGTAAAACCCCATATTAGAAACTTGAAATTTTTTGGAACTTATAGTGTAAAAATCTTAAATAAATATTTATACAAAACCCTTCAGATCTTTTGTGCTTTAATTGTAAAAATCACACTTGGAATGTACTCCATGCTCTATAGCTCTGAAAACTCCTCTTCTCTAAGTGAATAAACGAAATCACCTATAGGTGTCGCACAATCTGAATTCGCCCTAAAATTTCAAAATGTATTTTTAACTAAAAAGCACAGCTTGTCTTTGAAGCCAATAATTCTAACTGAATTTTTAAAAGATTATTCAAAGGTGTGGTAATTTTATGGCCATCACTGTATTAATTGTAATTTTAAGGCAAGGTAATTTTTAAAAAAGTGCATATTTTTCCACCTTCGATAATCTCAACATTTCGAACTTTACTTACTTAATATGTCCGATGAAGAAAGCATCAAATGTTCGCCTCTCATTGTCCAAATGATTCGCACAAAATAGTCGCACGGCAGCATCGCTCAGCTTATAGGCATGACTGACATACAATAAAGGCACCAGACGGTTACGTGACAACGAAAAAACCCGATAGAATCCATCTAAGTTGGAATATCTGCGTATGGCCGAAAGCTGTTGGCGTACATAAGCTTGACTTTGATTGCTGTTCAGGCTTAGCTCGAAGGTAACGCTCAAGTTGTGTGCGGGTGCTAAGCTCAAGATTTTCTCATACAACTCAGCCTCACCAGGTTTGTTGGTGTGAGCTAGAATCAACACTCCGATGCCACAGCTGCGTATGTTTTCAAAATGTTGCTGCAGTAAGTTCGTGGTAGGCTTGTACAAGCCCAAAGCTGGATAGAAGGCGCTATTTAATATACGCGGGCTTTTGGGCGGTGTGCTCATCACAACGGAGTCATTGTGCCTGCTGTCTTGCTGTAGCTGTTGTTGTTGTTGTGCTTTCTTATTTTTATACCATTGCACTGGGGCACTGTAGAAAATGTGCACAGCACTTGTGGTGACATCCAGTTGTGTGTATTCCTCTTCGGGGTCGATGGCATTTTGTTGTTTTTCCTGATGTTCCTTGAGTTTTTTTATCTTATCCTTTATGATGCGTGCCTTGATTTTATGTTCATCATACTTTTCGGGTATAATTGGTACACGTTCCTGTTGTGACTGCTCCACCGGGATTTGTTCTAGTTTGTTGGCACCAGCACTACCACCTCGATCACCACCACCGACACCGACACCGTCCGATGCTGCTGCCGCAATAAAACGTTCATCCAGCAAGCGTTCCCTGGACACCAAAGCGGATGATGAATTAAGAATAACAATTGTTGCCACAATCAACGCTATTACAGTGAAGAGCAGCAGTATTTTTAGTTTGCGTCGATTTTTCACATATTTTATAAGCAACATTTTGTATCTGGGACATCTTACATTTGCTAATTTTGAAGGAGTGCTGGAGGATTTTTCCTCTTGTTGTTTTTTTTTCACTTTTTTCTGCACTGCTCTATATGACACTTGCACGTCGTCCTTGCTCAAACGTTGACTGTTAAAGCCAACTCAGTAATTCAAACAAAGTGTGCCTTAGTTTGAAATGATTTTCTTTTTCACTTGTTATTTTATTTTTCTTCTTTTCTTTATGCATCCTGTCAGTGTGTATGTCCTTCTTTTGTATTTGTTGTATACACCACCATTCTGCTCTTGCATCCACCCCATTGGATGGATTTGTACACCATGTGCTTCCGGGTCTATGTTTTGTTTTGATTTAGCAGCATCATTGAGCACTCATCTTCTTCACCGGTGAGTGATTGTTTTGGGGTTATTGCGCATGTGTGGTAACTATGAGCACCATCATGAATGGTGCAATATAACAGTTATGAGAAGTGGAATTGAAGAGCTCGATTTGGATACATTTGGTTCCATTGAGTAGTACAATTATAAGCCTTAGGGTTTGAGAAAGACGTGAAATAGCACGGATGTTTACATCTCTCGGCAAACAAATCTCTTTAAGAGAAAATACATCTCTTAAATAGAAAAAAGTTGAAAAATTTTATCACTGAAGAAATTTTTGGCGGATTTTCTTCCAATTTACATTTTACATGTTTTCGTAATTTTGAAGCTATCGTTATGAAATGTTATATTTAAGCTTACGTTTTAAAAAAGGATGATCAAGTTTGAAAATGAGCAAAACCGGGAAAAACCACGCCTACCTCCGATACGAAGTGACGCTATATATTGTATTAAAATAGTAAAATCTCTATTGTATGAAGATCAAAAGCAACAGCAATTAAAGGAATTGGAAACATATGGGAGGTACTATGCCCCTTTTTTCGATGTTCACAATTATTTTTCGCCAAGATTACATTAGTTATTTTCGATTCCATACCATGTTCCTACCCTCTTTCGCAAATAGTTTAAGGGATTAGCCCTATTAACTGTTCAAGTTATATGGAAGATTCTAAGCCTCTTCTTTCATTGTCCACCATTTTTTTTTCAGTATGAGATAGCTGAAAAGCTAATTAAAATAAGAGTCTGGGTGAGGTACAACTATTTTGTCCAACTTTGTTTTTATATAGCCTTTACTTGTACGAAGTACTATTTAAACACAGTGCCAAAATTTCTTCCTTTACCTTTGTGGGAACTGACACATCGGTTTAGGAGTTTACTTGGTCCAAACAGACATACATCTACAAAAACAAAAATACCAATATGCCAAAATGCCATATAATAATATGGGAAAGGGATATTGTTGGGACAAAGTACAGGGTTATTACATTTTTAGTTACTTGTACGCAAAAGAGAGGAAATATCGGAAATGGGAAAAAAGCGTTGTTATACCTAGAGGCAGAGGTTGGTTACCCTAATTGTTTAAAGGCTTTTACAAATGGAGGCTTTATTCATCTTAACCCTAGTTCGGCCGAGGTAATTTATACTCATTAAAGGCCTACTGTGTTATAAAAGATGAAAAATTCTTCATTTTAAAATTAAAATTAAAATTCACTTTAAATTCATTAGTTTAAGATGTTACGGAGGATGGGTTAACAGAATTGGTTGAAAACATACTTTTTTGTGTGAAATAAGTGAAGTCACTCCGGTGACTCGTCGATCGAACTAGGGTTAAGGCGGACGTTACAGTTCTATTGCCAACATTTTGGTACATCTTAATTTTCTTAATATTCATTTTTATCTTTGTGGGAATGAGCACATAAAGGCTTCATTCAAAATAAGCGTTTTTTTGATAAAGAAATATTGCGTGTTATTAATTTAAATATTTAAGAAAATCGAAAAAAACATACTCTGAAGTTTTGTTAGATAAAACACCCATATATTTTAATTATACTTAATTTTTTTAGAGGAAAATATATATTTGCCATTTTGTGCAAAGAACTTTCGGACTTTTGACGTGACAACGTTACGTTTTTTACCACGCGGGGGTCCAAAAAATTTGAAAAGGGCATTTTTTTCAGAATGCATCGCCGTTCCATGTAATTGTTCATCACTCAGTGTGGATGCTATGATAAAATGTACGATAGTGTACATTTATGACTTTATGACAAAAATAAAGGGAAAAAAAATATTCAAAGACGCCTTCGGGAAGCGGAGGGAGCTGTTTAAGCAACACAAATGAAAATTCGTTACATGGATTTATAACACGCTATGTATAGGACCGCTACCTATCAAAATTATTATACGCTAGTAAAGTTAGGTTTTTAACCCGTACGATAAAAATAGAAAAAGAAATATATGATGTCATAAGGCCGTGTAGAGAGCCGCTGCACTATTGAAAATGCAGCTATCATGCAACGGTTGCATCGAATTATTACTCGGTGATTATATACGCTACGGTCAAGGAGTAGGACTACATTTGGAAAATGAATAGAACAAGAATTTGGACACACTAAGGGCAAGATTTAGGACAAAGTATAGAGCACGGAATTTGACAGGAATTCTGACAAGGTTTGGAAAAGGATTAAGACAAGAATTCGGACAAGAATCAGAACAAAGATTTAGACACACCCCAAAAAATAAAAGCACAAAATTTGAAAAAAAAAAGTAATAGAACAACGATTTGGACACACTAAGGACAAGATTTTGACAAAGATTGGAAAAAGATGTGGGACAAAGTTAAGGAAAAGTATTCGAACAAGGGTAAGGTCAGGAATAAAATCAGGAGTTTCAATCAGCATAAGGATGAGGACAAATTTAGGATCGTCATGTCAGAACATACGTTTGTGTCCACGATACAGCCAACTTCTATTTTTTCACCTTACTGCCGTCCTAAGAAAGAAAGTCACAAACGCCAAAATTCCAAAATTGAGATAAGGGCAGATTCGCAACCGTGAATGAGTTCTGATTTTTGTGTTAAGCTAAGAATATCAATTTCCAACTGGAAATTACCGAAAAACGTTTAATAAAATGGTCACATTTACCACTCCCAGTGCAAAAAAAGAAGATAAAAAACGTAAATGCGGAATTACTCAAAACTACTAAAATGGAGATGTGACTTTCTTTCTTAGGACGGCAGTATACTGGTAAATGAAATTAAAAACAGCCATAAGATTAGTGTTTCTGATATTAACATTTACCAAAAACAAATATTTTGGTTCCTTTTTCCCATTCTCTAAACTTTGCGGATTATAAGGTTAAGTGCCTTAATCGTTTCTGGATATCGATCTTTAACGGCATCTCATAAAAAAACTCTAACGGTTCAAAAAGCTCACGAGTTGAAAATGTACCTACCTTATACGAAAAGATGACTTTTGAGTAAAATATCCCAGTTTATCCAAAGCCCATTTAGAGAAACGATGTCGAAGCGGATGGCCTTTCCATAATCCGATTCATACCGTGGAGATAGTCTACTTAACGACAGCGAAAAAGCTGCGAGTGTGAAAACATGTGATTTAAAACCGTTTTCTGAAAGGTAACGAAACTCTCTTCGAAGTGTAGGGAAGTTGCTCAGAGCTCTTAATGAAGTTTTACCGAAGACTTCTTAATTTGTACTTAAATGTCCGTATTCGTGCTTGATATTCACATAAAATAAGTTTTGAAAATTTTCACCAACCATCCAAATTTTTGAAGCTCAATGTGAAGGCCCATAAAAGCTTGTATTTATTATATTCTATTACAGTTCGCAACAATTCCAACAGCTTAAGATCTTCAAAAGAATCTTCACCGGAATTATCCCTAAGTAATATAGCTGGTTCAGCTAACACACCACTACAAAGGCAACGCTCCTCATTTAGTTTTCGTCGCAGAAAATCTGTAGACAAAGCGCTCATGAAGGTATAAACAAGTGTAAAGCTCTACAAATAGCAATATCAGTTATTATTATTTTTATTTAGTCCAAGTCTGATGGCAGATCTTCCAGTAACTCTTCGCCAGGACGTCAGTCGACCCCGCTTAATTCCACCGATGATAAAATCATCCAACGTAGCATACAGTGCAAAGTGTGCAACTTTACAACTGAAATTCCACTAGGAGGTCTACGACAATTGCCTCAAAACTTTCTAATTGTACGTAAAATAGAGGAGCTTAAGCTGAAAATAGGCGATGATGTTATAACACAAGTTTGGTGCAGTCTATGCTTTGAGGAAACAAATGTAACAATGGCAAAAAAGTAAAACACAAGTGCTTTAAATTCAAATTTTTTTAGGCCACCTATCACTGCATCACCTGTACTTTGAATCTGTGCACGCTCTGCAAGGAGGCACACGAGCGTCAACGCACGACAGCCGATCACAAAATCAAAAATATACTAGAACTGCGTAGAGCTAGACAGAAGAAACAGAATGTACTCAATGACAATTCGAGATTTACGTTGAAGTGTGGCATGCATCCGGGTTTCGAGATGAAGGCTTTCTGTGTACCATGCTTGCAGGTATAAATTTAATACTTGAAAGAAAATTGGATGGTATTTTAATCAAATTTTATCCAGCTTGCCTGTTCCGACTGCTTGGTGCTACTACACAAAGGTCACAAACACGAGACCATTACTAAGGCGTTTGTCACTTTTTCAAAAATTTTACGTGACTCTACCGATCAGACACGCCCACTTTGCTCTTATGCCCAGCATTCAATGGAACGAATGAATGAGATTGCCAAAAATATCAATCAGAAATGCGATAACATACAATCGGAAGTGTCTACATTTATGGCACAATACTTTGAAGCTGTAGAAGTGCACCGGAAAACACTTTTGCAGCAAGTGCAGCGAGCACGTGAGTCAAAAGTGGATATGATTTTGGAACAGCAATTGGATCTAGGTGAGTTCTAACAATAAGACGTATTACTTAACATTCTACGGAAATGAGAACGGAAATTCTCTCTCTCGAGTGGAACCTTCTACAGCTCCTGGCTCTTAGAGCACAAGTTCAAGCTTATTTTTATTTTCTGCAGCTCCTCCTCATTCATTCATCTCCTTAAATTTTGTCCTTGTCTGGCAAATCCTTCTTCTATTCCTTGTTCTATATCTTACCATATACTTTTCCCAACCTTGTTATTAATATTTTTTAAGGTAAAATATGTCTTAATGTTTGTCTATATACTTGTCCCAATCGTTATCTTAGTCTTTTTCCAATTCTTGTCTGAAGAGGTTTTAAGTTATCTTTATACCTTGAAATATTTATGAATTTAGAAGATGAATTAAATTTTTTAGACAGAAAATGTTTTAAACTTTAAGAGAACCTCTTCTTCTTCGAATGAACATAAAAGGTTCGTTTTAATCATCCTAGATAGACCTACTATAGGTTCTCCTACAATGCGGTATCCTTTCTTAAAAAAATAAATATCGGGTGTTTTTTTTTTTAGAGGCATAGAACTTTTTTAAAAATATAACACAACAAATTCAATGGAACGGCCAAAATTTTGGCTTAATTAGCTCCCAAATTTTATGACATTTAATGTTTAAAAATAATTTCTGGCATATGGCCTTCGCAACTGCGGGTTATGAGCGCCATCCTGTCTATCCAATTTTGCACCACTTTTTCGAGAATATCCGGTCTTAATTCGTCAATAGTGCGTCAAATGTTGGCTTCTAAATGATCAATCGTTGCTGGTTTATTAGCATTGACCAGAGAATTGACGCACCCCCACAAAAAGGAGTCCAAAGGTGTCAAATCACACGAACGAAGTGGCCAATTCACAGGTCATTTCTTGATATGATTCGGTCACCAAACGTTTGGCTCGACAAAGTGATGGTTTCATGCGCTGTATGGCATGTTGCGCCGTCTTGTTGAAACCATTTCTCCTCCAAATGATTTGCAATGACATTAGGAATGAAAAAATCTCGAATCATATGCCTGTAGCGTTCGCCAATCACGGTTATGTTGGCACCGGTTTCAGATTTAATGGCAAATGGGCCGATGACGCCTTCGGCATGAAAACCGCACCAAACAGTGATTTTTTTTCGGGATGTAATGGAGTCTTAAGAGTCTCATGAGGATTGTGCTCACTCCAAAAATGACAATTCTGCTTGTTTACATACCCGTTAAGCCAAAAATGTGCCTCATCGCTGAAGATGATTTGATGATAAAAATCTGGTTCAATTTCCAGCTGATTCTTAGCCCATTCACTGAACACACGACGCAATTGATGGTCCGCTGGCTTTAATTCTCGCAACAGTTGGATCTTATATGGATGTAAGCTAAGATCTTTCCTCAAAATTTTCCAAGTATTGGACGGGCAGAAACTGAGTTGCTGAGAATGGCGTCGGTTCGATAAATTCTGGTTCTCTATCACACTCACGTCTACAGCGGCAACGACTTCTTCTGTATGCACGGTAAGGAGTCGACTTGGATGAATATTTTCCAAAAGAGTAAATGTGGTCATGAATCAATCAATTTTATTGCGATTTAGCTGCTCAGATGGACGATTATGCACACCGTAAACTTGACGAAATGCTGGCGAACAGAGCGTGAAATTTGAAAATAAATTTCCACGATTTGTAAATGTTGTGTTAGTGTTAGTCTGTATGGTGATTTGCCAAAATATACTAAAAAAAGTAAAGGCACTTCATTAGTATGACAGCTATTTTGTCAGTTAACCCTATTGTAATTTCTATACCTCTAAAAACATCCGTTATATGAGCAAAAATGCTTCCAAGCAACACGTTTTTAGCCAACATTTGAGTTTTGAAAAATGTTTGTGTTTTCAAATTGTGAACAGGTGTTCACAGGACTATTATGGAAGGACTATTATGGAAGCTTATTGCCACATAACTGTAGATGGAACTCAAAAGGGACTTGTCACTTTACTGCAACTCCAAGAACTGGAACACAATAGCGGATCTAGAATTCGCCAGGGGGGAGGGTGCTAAGCTAACAGGTTTGTAACCCAAGGAGGGCTGAAACGGCTTTTAGGGCTTATTTTCATTTATTCCCACAAAAAACATTCTGCAAGGGGGGACGAAAGCTCTTTCAGCTCACATGTAGATCTACCACTGCTGGAACTACGATTACTTGGTTAACTAATCGAAGCAGATTCTTTAAATAGAGAGCAAATCTAGGTATTATTCAGAATTATTCAAACAAATATGTGAGTGTAATAAGAAAACGGACAGGACAGCCCCCATACAACGTAAAAAAACCTCAAACGGTTATTACTGCACTGATCACTGAAGTACACCAGAACACCAAAGTTTAAAGTTTTAAAACCAATATAAACTTAGCTGAATGGTGGATTAACAGCTAATGGATTCCATGGTTCCAAGCATAACTTTTACGAACCTAAGTTCTTACTATTTTCCAATTATTTTAATTTGAAGTAACATCACAATTTTTGACCATTTTTTAAAATCTCCCTAGAAAAACGCACTACGGAGGCCCTGGATGCGATACGTTTTAGTCAGGAACTTGCGGATATTGGTTCGAATGTAGAGCTACTGTCGTTTGTTAACATTCTACTGAAACGTTTTGAATTCTGTTCGCAGTTTAAGGCGCCGCAGGATCCAAAGGTAAATTATTTGTCATCATCATTAGAGGAATATACCTAACCATTACTTGTAATACACTCTTTCAGATATCGGACTCTCTTCATTTTCTGCCGCACATACGCGCACCATCAACGAAATCACAAAACAATATTCCTCTCTTTGGCATTATAACAATGCAAACGGTGGAACCAGCACTGTGTACCTTAGATACTGAGGGTAACGCTAACGCTACGGCCTAAGCCATATTCTTAAATTCATTTGCATTGTTTTAGCCTTTGCACAGTTGCGGCTACACAAAAAAGCCGAGTTAGTGATGCAGGCACGTGATGCTGATGGTGTAGCCTTGTGTCATGGCGGGCTCGAATTGAAAGCTAAACTGAAGTACAAGGAATGCAGCACGAAAACTCTGCCAGTTGAGGTATAGTATAGAATAAAAAAAAAGATATATATTCTGATATTTTTCTCTTACATGACCAACCGAACGACATTTAATAGATTTCCGATCATCGTGATGGCACCTACGGCATATCATTTGTACCCGATTCTCATGGTACCATGTTATTAACGATTTCTATTAACGATAGGCACATTAAAGTAAGCATTATTTTTTTTTTTTACAAAAAACTTAGTTCAGGAATTACAAAATTATATCTTTGACAGGACAGCCCCTACACCTTTCTGGCGCGCAGTCTGCGTCCTCACAGCGGTATCTTTCATTGCTGCGCCTTTTGCTCGAGCAAAGGCAGCAAATTAGCCAAATGTTCGTGCCAAGGTCGTATGCCTGGTTATAATGGTTGTGGACATGGACACACGGGTCATCCTGGACGCCGGCATTGGTCATGTTGCGGTAATGTGCTAGAAAATTCTGAATGTACGGTGGCGAACAAAATGTTAAATCTTTAAAATAAATAACAATTATAGCAAAGTTGAAGTTAATAAAACACGTTATTAGAAAAGTACGCTGTTTTTTTCAAGTTTTAAAAATTTTTGTTTCATAATTCCCGATGTATGTTATCATTATGTTCCCGATTTGAGCTATCATGTGCCGCATTGGAAGAAAATTTCTCCTAGTGGTATGATTTTTGAGTTGGTGCTTTTGATAGCTCCGATAATACTTAATTGTTTTTAAAAATTGTTTCATTTTCTGTGAGTTGCTCAGGTTGTGCTGAGGTTATCATAGACAAATAAATAAAAAAATCGGATCTTTTCAATTCTGTCTTAAAAATCGGAGTTTTACGGCAGCCTGCTTCTTTTTGAGCCATAAAAAGCTTGGGACGTGCTTATCAGAGATGTTAAGTTACAAAAATTTAAACAAATATTATTTAGTCAAATATAAAATGTGTTACACGTGTACAAAGGGGTTGAGATTGGCTAAAAACAACAATTTTTACTTGTTTTTAAAGATATACCAAAGTTAGGGCGCACACGTAGAGGGGTCAATCAATATGAAACCTATGAAAAAAAAAAGATACAGTAGTTTCGACTAACACAAGACGTAGAATTAGTCAATTCGCTTTTGATGACATCTTTTTTAAAAACTATTTAGCAAAATATTTATTCCATACACCTGAGCATATGACCTTTAAAAGAGTGCTGGAGAGGGTTAATATGTATGACCGACCCCCATTACTTTTGCAAAAGGAACATTTTTGCCTTCGACAAATATTCCCTCCGACCACTCCTTAGGGGGGCTCCCTTACAAATATTATGGTTTTTGTATATTTATTCCATACACCTAAGTATATGACCTTTAAGAGAGTGCCGGAAAGGGTTCATAGGTATGACTGACCCCCATTACTTTTGCAAAAGGAATATTTTTGCCCTTGACACCTATTCCCTCCGACCACTCCTTCGGGGGGCTCCCATACAAATTTTATGGTTTTTGTTTATTTATTCCATACACCTGAGCATATGACCTTTAAAAGAGTGCCGGAAAGGGTTAATATGTATCACCGACCCCCATTATTTTTGCAAAAGGAACATTCTTGCGTTTGACAACTATTCCCTCCGACCACTCCTTAGGGGGGCTCCCATACAAATTTTATTCTGTTTGTGCCGGAAAGGGTTAATATGTATCACCGACCCCCATTACTTTTACAAAAGGAACATTTTTGCCTTCGACACCTATTTCCTTCGACCACTCCTTCGGGGGGCTCCCATACAAATTTTATGGTTTTTGTTTATTTATTCCATACACTTGAGCATATGACCTTTAAAAGAGTGCCGGAAAGGGTTAATATGTATCACCGACCCCCATTATTTTTACAAAAGGAACATTTTTGCGTTTGACAACTATTCCCTCCGACCACTCCTTAGGGGGGCTCCCATACAAATTTTATGGTTTTGTCGATAAAACCGGAAACTGTCGATAAATGGGTAGCAAGTTTAAGCAAACAAAAACATCAAATGTTAGCTTTATATTTCATGTGATTGTGTAAAATTTATATAAGTTAGAGAAATCTAACATGAATTTTTGTCGCATTGAGGATCAAGCAGACCAACAAGTGCTAACATCAGCATTGTACGATCAGTACTTTAGGCCCACCAAAGGCTCAAAAAGTTATATAAATACCGACACCTGATCACTATCAACCACCCTATTTACCTCCGAGAATGACGTATTCTACGTCAAAACTTCAAGTCAAAATGCATCAATGAAGAGTAATGGCCATTTTAGCCCTTGAAAGGATTTTGTTTTTAAACGTTTGTACACAAATGATCGAGGGCCTACTAGTTTTAAGCCTACTCCGAACAGCTTATGTGCATCTTTTCTTAAATTAAGGTTTTCTTAAATGAACCAAGGATTTCAGGTGTAATACCTATTCAGTCAAGTCTACCATGATTCGAAATGGGGTGATAGAATAGGATAGTGTAGGATGTTCTAAGCAAATTTGAGGCAAGTGTTATGCCTTTACCTCAGTCAATGCAAGTCATAAGTTAATCTCATTCACAAACTTCTTTAACACCAACTACAACTTCAAGCCCGTAAATATTGATTAGTTTTCAATTTCAGTTGATAATGAAATGAGGATAGAAAATTTGCAAATGCGAAAGGTTAAAGCGTAGGACCATTGCCTGGCCGGGATTCGAACCCAGGACCTCTGCGGTGATAGTCGCGAACGCTACCTACTCTTGTCCTAAATATTGTTTAAGGCATGTCTAAATGTTTGTTTTTTTCCTTGTTCCAATCTCGTAGTTCTTTTTCTAATTCTTGTCTGCATGCTTGTCCTAATCCTTGTCCAATTCCATGCTCTTATCTTTGTCCAAATCTTTGTCCTATTTCTTATCTTATTCCTATTCCTAATCTGTGTTCAAATCCTTGCCATCATCCTTTTTCTAATTCTTGTCCTAATCCTCATCAAAATCCTTGTCCTAGTACCCTTATTTTAATTTTAGTTCGAGTTTTTTATTTTTATTTTTATTTTTGCTTTTACTTTACGGGAGGCCTCATGATTTTTTGTTTTCATTTTTATCATGTGACTGAAAATCTCAATTTTATTGTCCTACCATAAAATGAGGCGTAGCACCAGTAATCACGGAGTAATGATTTCATGCAACTTTTTTCATTGTACATTTTATTTTTACTGTACTACGCGCTTGTTTCCGTAGTTTCGTCGCTCCAAAAACATTTTGTTTTCCATTTTTGTTCTGTGGTTAAAAAACCATTTTTTATTGTCGAAAAATAAAATTTTTCTTAGCACTTCTACTCAGCGGACAATTATTTCATGCAACAATATTGCATTTTTATTACATAAGCTGCTACCTCTGTGGGCTGACAATGTCATAATTTATTTATTTTTTTTTTTTTGTCATAAAGTATAAATCCTTCATTTCTGTTTTATAACAATAAACGAGGTGCATATACTCACCGAGGAACAGTACCATGCAACGGCATGATTGGAACTTTTAGATCTTATAGTGGTTATTGCTGTGACCTCATCACGTTCTGAATTTTTTGTCATGAGGGCTAAGGACCAGCCTTTCCTGGAGTGTAATATTTTCTACCGCAGGATTCTATATAGTGCGACAGAATTGAAATGGGCCTAAAAGTGACAAAAAAATGGAAGGTTCCAAGAAGGTTCTACTAGAACTAACACCTCTTCACATTTATATTCAATCCCAGGCGAAGAGGGCTGTTCTAAGGTTGTCTACTGAAGATATCAGGATAAGGGATTGCGTAACTCGGAAGAAGTTTGATATTCTATCGAGGCAACATCCTGAAATAACAACGAGGGACAGCATGCATCCAGAATTCAGTTTCAATATAATATTTCGAACTGAACTAAGTAGCAAAAAGGAATGGGAAGGTTTATTTGAAATATATTAGATAAATCAGTACATGATTACATGGTATACCGACGGATATCTAACTGAATAAAGGACCGGAGCAGGAGTCTAATAACCAGAGATCAAATACTTTGTGCGCATGGGCAAAAACAGTAGCATATTTAATGCGAAAATATTCCCGATAGACAGGTGCGTACACTCTAACCTGAAGCGTTAATACCGAAACCAAAACATAGCTATCCTTTCCGACAGTCAAGCTGCCATCAAGGCACTGAAATCTCCCCTCAAAACTAGGGATGGAGTGTCTTTAAAAACTGAATACGCTTGGGCTTCAAAACCGAGTCTGGATCCTTTGGGTACCGGAACACAAAAGTATAGTAGGAAACGAAATTACTAACGAACTGGCAAAGAAATGAGCAACATATTTCTTTGTTGGTCCGGAACCATTCTGTGGAACAGGCAAAGGAACCCTCTCTCTGCAATAAAGAAAGAAAGAGGAAGAAAAACAAAAAGGAAAATACTGGAGAAGCCTACCAGGGTTAAAGCACTCTAAACTACTCTTAGGGACATACGACCTAAAGTAATTAAAAAAATGAAGCTAACAAAGAATGATCTAAGAATCATCACAGGACTGTTAAAAGGTCATTGTAAGTTGACCTATCACCTTACAAAACTGGGTATTCTTAGTGATGACACATGTAGGTTTTGCATGGAGGATGAAGAATCTGCGAAGCATATCCTAGGACAGTGTCTCGCATTTGTTCAAACTCGACAGAAATATCTGGGTTACCACATAATACCAGATAACTCGTTAAAATCAAGAGATACATGACATATACTAGCATTTATTTCAGAGAATGGACTAAAATAGGTTCATTAAGTCCACGAAGGGGGCACAATAGATCTTAAGGTCGCAGTTCAAATCCCAACAATAATAATCTATACACTATCAATGTAACAAATTTTGTTGCTAAGGAAGCTCCCTCCGTGTCCCGATGATGTTTTTATTTTTATTTTTGCCATGAAGCCACAGAATTAATCATTACTGTCGTGTGATTTTTTTTATCATAACACCTATTCTCATTGAGTAAAAATTCGATGCAACGCCGATGCATTTTGGAAAAAGGTTTTTTCGACTTTTTGGAAAGTTGTGCGGAAATCGTAACGTTGGCACGTCAAATCTTACTGTCCTTGTGTCCAATTTTAAAAATTCTTTATCCGTGTACATAAATATATTCAAAACACGTTTTTTAAGTGAGCGTATCACTCCCATTATTTGATACAATCTTTTAATATACCAACTGACTTACATGCCATGTAATGGTAGCATTCTTCTAGTATAGATAGAGCGCTTATTACAGCAGTTTTAAAAGCTATTCGATACGATTTTTAGATTTTTCCTTTGAAAGATTGAAAGATTCGCTTTGAAAGATTCGCTTGAAAAAGCAGCACATCCTAAAAACCACATGCTTGAACCTTATATCTCCCATACCTATTCCAAACATTTTATCATGCTTTACAGGGGGCACATTGCAGCACATATTTTTTTAAAAATATATTAAAATTGGCAGGCCTACCTTATGCACATTATTCACTCGTATTACTCATCCAGGTATTTCTAGTTCATTTAACTTTAAATAATCCAAAGACGATAAACGTTATATCGTCTTTTCGTAAAAAATTTTAAGAGAAATTCTATGGGTGCAAAAGTATTTCTCAAAATAGCCGAGCTGAAGTTAAGAGTAGCAAAAAGCACCTACAATAAAATTGAAAAAGAGTGTAAAGCTTCAAATAAACGGCAGAAAACGTGACATCAACTTTCTTCAGCCGGTTATGTGGATTGTTTTTTTATAAAAATGTTGTTTAGTTCGATTGGAGCAACTCGAGAAATCGGTAGTGTTTATAAAAAGTTAAAACTTACAAGGAAATTTTGCTTTGAAAAGGACTTAAATATAATAAAGGACAATTAGTTGCACAACAACAAAAAGTTAATTTATAGCAAAATTGTTGGAAGATGTAGAAAAATCAATAGCTACACTCTATAGAATGACACAAGTCAGACTCACGAACACAGTCATGCACATAAGATTAAATAAACATAAAGATTGTTTGTTAACTTTCTTAATTCGTAAACAATTAAGATAATCTTATCGAAAAAATTAAAATTAATAAACATCTAAAGTAAAGTAAAAATGTTTATTTTAAGACAAAGCAAGAAGGTCAGCTATAAAGAAGTACGTTTTAATAACCACAAAAATTAATTGTTGAGAAAAAAATTAATTTTTTACTTTGTTCAAATCGACAGTCTTACATTTCTTGTAACTTGGCTTTGCTCGTGTTAACAACATAATTGCGCGCTTGAAACGTGCTGAGAATTGTTAACTATTCTCTCCATTTTATTTTGTAACAAGTTCAAGTGAATTTTCACAGTCATGTCGAGCGCAGAGCGTAGCGGTCTTTTTATCCACTCTACTCAAAAGTTGGTCAACTGCAAGACACTTTTATTGGTTTAAAAATATTTATGATTGTAGGAGTTTCAACTATTTGTTGACACATTCATTCATTCATTCATTTGGCCGTTTTTGTTTTGTTGTTTTTTGTTATGTGTCGTATGTAGTTGTTCTTCATTCTGCAACATTTTAAAATTCCAAACAGCTTATAAAAAACTCTCACTTCTTGGACGCGCATTAAGTTAATGCCTTTTGTACTTTAATTTTAAAAATTCCTTCTATTCGGCAGTTTCGCTGAAGTTGGAATGGAACTTAAAGACGTCGAATTGTGTTGAAATATAAAAAAGAAGTTATTGTTAACATTACCTTCATTGAAAACTATGGTTTATAAATTTAATTTTCTTGGTTAATTATTGAAATTTTTTAATGTTTCTGTTGCCACATCTAGGCTTAAAATGTGTTTTGAAATAACTACAAACGAGTTCTTATATTTGTAATTTAAGTAAAATGAGCATACAAGGAATAGTTTCCCGCAATAGCAACGTTTGGATTTTTATATACTGCACAGCTGGTAAGTAAAAAAAAGACTCTTTAAAAAAAGAAATCTCTTTAGTAATTGTTATCCTTCAGAAGTAAATATTGAACATGAGGGAAAATATTTCAGTGTACTTTGATTTAATAAGAATGAAAGGAACATGGAACTCATTCCATGTTGCGGATGTTACAGTTGTTACACTAGAATGTAGATTTCTTGTACATAATTCTTTAAAAATTTTTAAATTCAGAAATTTAATGTCTTTTTCTACTTCTATTCAATTGATAAAACTAGATATAAGGTGTAGTAAAAAGAAACCCATTATTTTTGCATGAAATTTAAGGCTTTATTTATCATAGTTATAATGATCCGATTTGGGTCAAATATGGACCGTTTTGATTCACAACTTGTTGCCATTTTGAAAGTAATTTCATTATTTCACTCATAAAAACTTTCATCCTTATTGGCAAAGAACTGGAAGAGTCGATTTTCACATCCTTTCCTTGAGCCGAAGTTCTCACCAGCAAAATCATTCGTCATAGACAGGAACAGGTGATAATCACTTGGTGCCAGGTCCGGACTAAAAGTTGGATGCATAATAACCTTACAACCAAGCTCCCTTAGCTTTTAGCGAGTCACCATCGATGTGTGTGGCCTGGCGTTGTCCTGTTGGAACTTTATTCCTCTCCTATTGGGCAAAGCTTGCCGCTCTGGGCGATTGCTTCTTTCAGACGGACCAATTGTTGACAGTACAAGTCCGAATTAAGAGTTTGGCCGTAAGGGAGCAACTCAGAGTAGATGACTCCCTGCCAATCCCACCAAACACACAGCAAAGCCTTCCTGGCCGTCAATGCGGTCTTGGTCACCATTTGCGCCGGCTCACCGCGATTCGACCACGACCGTTTTCACCACCAGTAAATGACCGACTTTTCATTACCAGTCACCACCGCTTCAGAAATGGGCCAATGTTGTTGTGTTTCAGCTGCGATTCGCAGATGGAAATTCAGTCCATGAGGTTTTTTGCGTACCACACCACTCATGTGGTAACCATACATCGAGCTTCTTTTTGTATCCATTCTTATTCAAGTGGTTTCAAACGGTTTTTTGTGCAATGTTTAGCTCCTGGGCAATCGAAACCGTGCTTACAGGATGGTCGGACTCTACGATTTCCATGATTTTATCGACATTTTCGACAATTGGCCTTCCAGAGTGTGGTGCAGCTTTGACATTCAAATAACCGGAACGGAATCGACGAAACCAAAATTGCGCGTGTTATCTGTTACAGTATTAGGACCATAAACACTATGCACATTTTCAGTCGCCTACCTTGCGTTTTTGAAATGGCGTATTTTCTCTTTGCTGGTAGAGTTTCTGGAAATCAGCTTATTGGGGAATTTTCGCTGCAGTTCTGTCATAACAGGCCTGGCTAAGTGGTAAGTTGCAACATATTGTTGAAACCATACATAGTTGAATGAAATTCTCTTTCGGCGGTTCTGGAAAGAAAAACTATTTCAGCATCTTTAGGTAACAGTAAGCACCTCCATTGACCGTAACAGTAAGACCGTTTTCTTTGAAGAAGTACGGCCCGACAATGAACCTTGATGAAACTGCACACTGCACTGCGACGCGAAGTTGATGCAATTGCGTCTCATGCAGTACCTGTGGCTACTGAAGCACTCCATATTCAACAATTTTGTTTATTAACATTGGCGTTTAAATCGAAATGGGCCTCGTTAGACATAAAAATGCAGTTCAACATGTTTTCGTCCTCTTCCGCCATTTGAATGATCCACTCGCAAAATTCCATGCGATTCGGCAAGTCTGCTGCATTCAGTTTGCTTGTAAGTTGTATCTTATATGGGAATAAATTTAAATCTTTATGCATAATTGTTTGCAAATACTGTCTGCTGATACCCATTTAAACAGATAAGCCCCTTGTCGAAACACTAGGATTCGCTTGTATGGCAGCACCAACAGTAGCGATAGTTTCCCGTGTCCGAACTGAGGGTTCTCGATTATAAGGCTTTCTTGCGATTGTTCCATGTTCTGCAAAATTATTCACCTCATAATGATGCATCTGCTAGGAGTGCCACCAAACGTTCGCCTATATTCTCTTTGGACGGAAACTACGGACTCCAATGCATGAAAGCAGCGCACAATCCAAATTCTGGTCTCATTGTCCCAATTTTTCATTTTTGTTAAAATTAAAGATCACTCTATAAAGGAAAAACAAAAATGGAAAAGATTAATTACACGGAAAAAAGTTATTACGTTTTTTGTTGGTAGCACCTTTCATCAACCACCCTGTATTTACACAACGATCTGCATTCAAATGGTTGTCATTTATTTTTTTATTTCAAAAATTTAAAAAAACTTAACTGTCGTTCCATAAAATTTACTGTAGCGCCTACACTCATTGAATTATAATTTCATGCAACGTTTTTTCATTGTTGTTACACTTAACACTTTCGCTGAGGTCAAAACACATTCGACTCATACTCGAGGTCAAAACTCATTTAACTCATATCAAAAAAATTGTATTCTATATTTTTTTTTTATTTTATTATATTGCACTTCATGCGCAAACAATATCGCAACAACCCAATTCTTCAAAGATTGAAATCAATCAGGTGATTGCCACCAATGTAAATTAAAAATTTTGGAGTTGTATGGATGGTACCAACCACACTTTTTCAAGTTCGACGCATATTTTTGGTGGTGATTTGTTTTTAAAAATTCACCCTTTTACCATTCATATTTGCCAAGATAACGCAATTTTTTAGGGTTTTTCAAACTGTACTGTTCAAAACCACTCATATGATTTGTGGGAATTAGTTAAGATAACAGTGGCCCCTGTTTCAAATTTTAAGACTATAGCTTTCATACGCAATGCCATCTTAACATACAGGTGTCCCGGGCCCCACGATCCAAGGGGCACTGGAGCCGAGCAATTTTATAAAATTATCCAAGGAAAAAGTTATATATATGAATATATTCATAATACTACGCAAAAATATGTATATTTTCTGGAATTTAAACCTATTTTGCCATTAGCTAATTTTTATTTTTTTTTCTTCATTGATTTGCTTTTCTTAATTCACAGTCACCGCTCTATTGGATTGTAATGCAAAATCCTTCAGTCATAATGGACATATGCAACACAATGAACCGGCCACAACCACAGAAACACCTTTGATAACAACAACACCACAACCATCACGTGATATAACAATCGGGCCATGTACCTGGGCAATCGATCGGAAATGTCCAGATAATGATGTCAAATTTTACTTATATACTCGTCAAAATATGATGGATCGACAGGGTTTGCAAGTGGATGATACGCTGGATAAGTCCAATTTAACCAATTCATATTTTAATCCAAAACATCCGACCAAAATAATTATACATGGCTACAATTCGGATATGTTTCTGCATCCACTGCACATAATGAGAGAAGGTGGGTAGGTTTTCTTAAAGGAATTTATATAATTTCAAGGCAAAAATAAACACTTTGTTGAAAACTTTTTCAGAATACCTGGCTAAGTCTGAGTATAACATTATCTATGTGGATTGGAGTATACTTTCACCGGGTCCCTGCTACATAAGCGCGGTGCATAACACGCGCCATACAGGCGCTTGCGTAGCTCAATTGGTTGAACGTATTCTCGATTTGGGCAGCTCTGATATACATGTTATTGGCTTCTCGCTGGGTGCACAGATTCCAAATTATATAGCAAAAAATTTAGGCTCCTTTTTGCTGCCAAGAATAACAGGTATATTTTTTTTTCTTTTTTAATTAAAAGTACTGGTGGTTCATGATTTTTTCGTAGGGCTTGATCCAGCTTTACCATTGTTCATTGCAGCTCCAGCAAGTGACAAATTGGATCCAAGCGATGCAGCTTTCGTCGATGTTATACACACCAATGCCTTGGTCCAGGGCAAATTGGAACGTTGCGGTCACGCAGATTTCTATATGAATGGCGGAATACTGCAGCCCGGTTGTAGATTTGGCACAAGTATGCAAAGTAGCTACCCATATTATTTTCTTCTTCTTAAGTTAATATTTCTTTCATTTCAAGATTCTTTTGCCTGTAGTCATCAGCGTGCTCCAGCCTATTTTCTTGAATCCATACGCAGTCCGAAAGGTTTCTGGGGTTGGGCTTGCAGTTCATACATAGCCTATCTGTTGGGCATGTGTCCAGCCACAAATTATCTGCTTGAGGCTGGTGAAAATATTAGGAGCTCTACCAGAGGCATGTTTCTCATCAATACCAATGAAACATCTCCGTATGCATTAGGCAAATGGACAGATTTGCCAATGTTGGGCATCAAACAACCAACAGCAGCGCCCTCATTTGTGCTTAAACCCTCCGGTTCAGAACCAAACGATCCACTTCTTCGCCAAGTTGACCAATGGGGCAAATTAAATAGTAATTTCAACAATTTACAACATACCCATCCGACACCGTTCTCACAAGATCCCAATGGCGAAAATTGGACATATTTTGCTGGCAATGGACCCAGTGATATAACAAATGATCTTAAGGATAATTCAGTTGAGGAGCAGGATGTTGAAGTCATACGTAGACGTAAAATCGACGGTGTGACATTTGTAAGAGGCAGTGTGACGACAACGGAGAAGAATTATGGAGTAAATTGGAATGAATACCGAAAAAATTTAACAGAAGGCTTTATAGACAACGAAGTATTCCAATTGCCACACATACAGGGAGCGTAGTTTAAAGTTTTGTATTAAATTGTGTCAAGAAAAAAAAAGATTAGTATTCAATTAATTAAGAATAAATTTTTATAAATAGAGTTTTATTTAAAAAAATTGAGTATAACTAATACTGCAGTGGCAACTGCCATTACAACTTTTCCAACTGTTCCACGAGCAAGTCATTAAGTTTTGTTCGAGGAATTCTGAGGATTTGTATAATAACCATGTCGGATCATAAACATGAAGAGCTTAATTAAAACGTCTTTTCGTGAAAAAATAAAAATCACTTTTTATGAATATCTCCTTCAATTTAGGCCTCATATAATTCAGGAATTGACTCAAATTCCATCTAAAACTAAAAATATAGGTGACAGATCATCACGAATGTTGACGAATATATGAATCTTAGTTGGAGCTTAAATTAATTATTTGAAAAATCACTTCTCTTGAGTAATGGTACCTGGCTCATTTTCTCATTTGCGGTCTTGGTAGTCGAGTGGAAGCGCGTTTGACTTAAAACCGAAAGGCCCTGGGTTTCAATCCCGGCCAGGCCATGGTGCAACGCTTAACACCTTTCATTCATTTCCTTATTTCTAAAAACACCCAAAATAGTCCCTTCCCACTGTCCTGTTCTATATAACTTGGGTTTTTTGCGTCTCTAGATATATTTATATTATACGTTGTATTCGTCCCCTATATTGCACATCATAGTGGCTTGGCGCCGGTCTGGCCAAAACTTTTGTTGAAATAGGAACGATAGCAATCTGTTTTGGAAGCAGTTATTAGTATACATTTTCCCATTTAACGATCTAGAAGTTTCATATGGTATGCCTTGTACGTCTTATAGGGTCATTGAGGGTAATCTTGTAAGAGATGTATTTGCAGTTAGTTACACCTTTCTGAACATCGAAAGTAAAGCATGAATCCAATACCTTCCTTCTACTTGATAGCGGCATTAAATTAAATTGGTGGAGCCTGTATTCATCCGGTGGAAGGCTACAATAATCGCGGGTGTTATAAGTTTCTCTCAGAGCGAATAGCAAAGATTGCTTTTGAATGCATTCGATTCTACCACAATGGGATTTAAAACCTGGATTCCAAATATTGCACCCATATTCAAGAATTGTGCGCACTAGCCCATTAGTTGAATATTAATTTTTCTTTTTCTTTTATTAGTTTTATTTTGTTTTTTTTTTTAATTATTTTTTTCAATAATCTGGTGCAAGGTTTTGGATTTGTTTTCAAACCTCATACAATGCATTCTATAATGTAAATAATGCCTGATCGTAATACACAATTGTCTGTAGTAAAATTTTAAATAATAATAGTCAAGAGAGAGATTTGAGAGTCCATAATATACTCTCCAGTTGTTTAGAAATATTTGTAACATGCTGGCTCATGATTCTAACTGTTATAAATTATTTATAATTAAATTAAACAAAAATTATCGAAAATTAATTAGATTCAATTTAACGTCCAATTATATCCTCATTTAGATTTCGCGGTTCTAGTAACTTTAGCCGGCTTTTTTTCAACTTTTTTCGGCGAATCAGCTTCAGCTTCCTTTTTAATCTCAGGCGTTTCAATACAGTTATTATCATCCTCTTTATGTGCTGACGGCGATCTTGACTCGTTTCGCACAGAGTCAGCATCTTCCTCCTCTTTCACAGCATCGACTGTATCTTCGAGGTCCTCCGTCACAGTTAGATGATACAAGAGTTTTTCCTTCTCTGAAATTGGCACGGGCGCATTTGAAAGTGGATCACGTCCGTTGAGCGACTTTGGGAATGCAATGACATCGCGTATGGAACGCGTGCGGCAAATAATTGACATGAGACGATCTAAACCTAAAGCAATACCACCATGTGGTGGACAACCGGACTCCAAGGCGCTCAACAGGTGTGACAAATGCTCATGAGGTATTTTTAAGATTTGCTCCAATACAAAGTGTTGCATATCACGGTTGTGTATGCGTATAGAACCGCCGCCAATTTCCTGACCATTTAACACTAAATCATAGGCTTGCGAACGCACTTTCTCCAAATCTTCTGCTTTGGAATTGATAAATGTATCCATATCATCTGGATGTGGAGCAGTAAAAGGATGATGCACACTCTCCAACTCATTTGTTTCGGAATTGCGTTCAAACATGGGAAAATCAATGACCCAGAGAAAGCTGTTGGTGGAATACTTATTGATCTTTTTATTGTCTATCAAGAAATTTTGATAGTCGGTGCGAATGCGGCCCAACATAGCTTGCTATGGGGGAAAAAAGGTTTTTAAAATCTTTATTGCATCTGTCTATTAAACTCACTGTTTCCTTTTTTTCACCAATGCCTAAAAAGAGTATGTCCTCAGATTTTATTTGTAATTCATCAATAATTTCTTTGGCCACATCGGCAGAGAGCAAGTTCGTCAAACGGTCTGTTACATCTTTGACATTCTATATAAATCCATAGAAATTAAAAAACGTACTAGTCCACTTATTAAATAATAAAACACAAACTTACCATAAATTTACGCACGAACAGCGTACCGGAAAATTGTTTACCCAAGTCTTCGTAATGCTTGCGAGCAGAGCCATTCCAAAAAGTTTTTTCGCGTTTAATGCACATTGCATATGCTCCTATATCCTTGAATTTCTCCTTAAATGAGTCAGCTTTTTCTACAATGGAGGTAACATTGTTCAGCTAATAAACCGAAGAGAAATAAAAAGTAAATAATTTTTTATGTAAAAAGATATGCTTAACTTGCCGTGGAATCGAATCTGTTATCTGGCTTGTCGGTGCCGTATTTTTCCATGGCCTCTGCATAGGTGATGCGATCGAAGGGTATTTTTATTTTCGGGTATTCTTTGGGCCATGAATATCGCAGTGTTTCCTCAATCAATTGCATGATATCATCACGCTTGGTAAAGGACAGTTCAATATCAAGCTGTGTGAATTCAGGTTGACGATCCGGTCGTGTAGCCTCATCACGATAGCAACGTGCGATTTGAAAGTATCGATCAATGGCGCCAGCCATTAGCATCTGCTTGAACTGTTGTGGACTTTGAACGAGCGAATAGAAATGGCCAGGCTTGCGTGTGGGTACAATAAACTCTTGAGCTCCGCCCGGTGTGCTACGGAATAATGTAGGCGTCTCGACTTCAACAAAACCCAGATAGTTAATGAGATACTCGCGCATACGCATAATGACAGCGGACCGCATACGTAGATTGCGCTGCATGTCAGTAAATCTGAAAGGACAAAATAAATATTGAGCATTAAAAAACTCCCAATAACAGCTTCCAAAACTCACCTGAGATCTAAATATCTATGCGTCAGTCGGAGCCGCTCACCAGCACGATTGAAGGTGCGCACCTCAAAAGGTAGATTTTTTATAGACGGATTGAGTACCTCTACTTTTAAGGCATCCACTTCAATTTCACCAGTTTTCATTTTTGGATTTATAGTTGGACTGGGACGCGGTATAACTGTACCTTCAACGCGCAAAATACTCTCTAGTGCTAAACCATCGGGCAAATCATCTAAGCCGGTTACTTTGTCGGTTATCAATACTTGCGTCTGGCCATAACCATCACGCAGCACAATGAAACGACCCATACGTTGAAATTCTAGCCAGCCACAAATTACAACTTTTTCGCCTACATTTGCAGAGGTCAATTCACCGCAAGTATGCGTGCGGTCAGAAAACTTGCATGTGTCGGCAATCTTCAACTTTTCGGGGGATGCAATCGTTGTGGAACTGACATTTCCATCTTCGGTATCACCATTCTTGGTAGCAGCGCTACCATCACCAGTTGCTGCAGCTTCCTCTTCTTCGAGATCATCGATTGACATTTTAAGCACTTTTTCTTTTTCCTTGATGGGGCCATCGTAAGGATCATCAGGATTGAGTACCTTCACATTCTCCACCATTACCTCAACTTCACCTGTTTCATATTTCTGTAAATAAAAGAAGATTTAATAATGACTTTCAGTCACAGTTGAATAAGACGGAGAAGTTGATATATATTTTCTTTTTTTTTAATTAATTTGTTTCTTATCTTAAAAAAAAAAATCAACCCATTTTTTAAAATTTTCATAAGTGAGCTTCGACGCAGACAGGCCATGAGTCATCAATCGAAACATGTGGTGAACAAGAGGAACAATATCTGGAGAATACGATGGGTGAATAGAACTTCCCATTCAAGCGTTTCCAAGTAGGTTTGGACCTGCAAAATCATTTTGTCGTGTCATGCGAAATTTTTTCTTTAGTACACGGTTCAACCGCATTAATTATATTGTCTAACGATCTCGTGATGGTTTCATTTATTTAAGTAAGTTAAGCAAGTTAAAGTAGATCCCATCCTTCTGATCCCACCAAATACAGGTTAGATCAATAGATATTTGATCACGCCGTTGGTGTTGATTGTTGACCGGGCGTAGCCTATGACTATCTATCACTTTTTATTGCCGAAGTCGGAACTTTCAAAACTTACAAACTATTTCCAACATGTTTGATCAGTTAAAACATTGCAACCAAAAACTTTCACTAAAATACCGACTATTTGTGTCTGACAAGATGATTTTAAAAAAGTGCTACGTCTGACATATTCTAAAACATTTAACGCACTACTCAATACATTTTGTCAGACAGTGGTATTTGAAAAAAAGATCTTTCTGATCATAAAGCAATGAAGTTAAATTAAACCTCCCCGCATAAACAACTTATCCGGCAAAAAATTTCACAATATGACCCTGAAACTTACGCCTTATGACAGCTTTTGAGAATATTTGGTTAACACATTCGCTGCCGACAAAAAAAAAAAAAAGGAATTTTTTAGGTGGTTCCGCCTAACAAAAACGTCTGACAAGAGTTTATATAAAAATAATCTCGTAAAGCATGTTTCTAACAAGATGATTTAAAAAAAGTGCTACGTCTGAGACATTCAAAAACATTTAAGACACTATTCAATACATTTTATCAGACAGTGACCTGTAAGCAAAGATATTTCTACTGAAGATCTTAAATTATTTGATCCTTAAATACTTTAAAGAAGTCTAAACTTACCATATTAAAATTGTTTTTAGGTCTAGCTACAACTTTGCCAGTAACTTGAACAAGAGTTTGATCCGGTGCAGAATTGAATGTTTCTTGTAACTAAAGAGAGAAAATTTTACTTTTTTCAAATTGGCTTTCTGCATGAGAAAAAAAAGTACCTACAGTTGCATCCTCAACAATGATTTGTGTTTGGCCGTAGCCATCTTTCAGCTGTTGGAATTTAGAGTTGTTTGCCGAGGGTATCCAACCAATAAGATTAACTGTGCGTCCAATATCATTGGAGCGCAAATCGTTGCATGTTAGCTCTCGGTTTTCAAAGTATTTTAAAATGTTTTCGCTCTCTGCAAGTTTATAGAAAGGGATTGGTAAAATTATTATTGATAATGACAGAGAACATAAAAAGTGACTACTTACTTGCAATTTTATACTCGGTGCTTGTGATGCCGCAACTTTTTGATTGTGCCATAGTGCTATAAGAGCGTTTCTCACCAGCGCGTCTTGAGCCTGGTGGAAATTCTATGCGTAGTATATCCTGCACCTCAACCTCAATGTCACCAGTGGGCATTGTTTGATTGCAAGAATTTTTGGGACGTAGGGTACAAACACCAACAATTGTTAAAATCGTATCTGCCGGCATATTGCTAAATCGACGCGCTATGCGCGGATGCTGTGGAAGGAATAAAAATTTAAATAAAGGTCCAAATACAAAAGCTCAGAGTTCAGTGGTTATTTTTAGCAAAAATATTGTAAAAATTCCGTTGATTTTCAATATTTGTGTATTGTTTTTTTTTTTTTTTTCTTATATGTTGTTACAAAGTAGTGTGTAAAATGTCGAAAAAGTTTAAAAAATACACCTAATCGTACACGTTTGCTCAAAATGAACACGCAGAGGTTTCTTTATTAAAAACTTTTACCTTATCGTCCAGAATGACTAACTGCGAGGCACCACCTGAACGATCGCGTAACTCAGCAAAGCGGGAAACACGCTTTTTTATTAAACGTCCTGTTAGTTCAACTAACATGCCGTTGTGACGTCCACGCAACTCACCGCAACCCATGCGCATTGGTGGCGGTGGTGGAGGATTCATATTGAAGTTGCTTGCCAATGCGCTCATCATTTCCATCAAGTCATTGCTACTCATGTTATTGCCACCACCCACTTTTAAAGTAAGAAAAGAAGTTGTAAAATCATATTTTAATAAATTAAATAATACACTTAAATTCTTGGAATATAATTTCCCAGACATAAATCTTATCTGGGTTTTGTACTTACTGTAAGAATTCATTCCATTGCCTTGTCCTCCGTAGTTTCCAGTAGCAAAAGCGCCACCACCCCCATAACCTCCTCCACCACCGTAGCCACCACCTCCACCATAACCTCTACCACCACCTCCGCGATTATTGCGATTGCGACCACCCATTATCTAAAAAGTTAAAATAATTAATTATTTAACACATTAGAGCGTATAGAAGTGCTTAGTTTCATGCATTAAATTCTTTTATTACAACCCATCCACTTACGTGATTGTAATCAGTAACTTTTTCACCAGCCGCTGCTGCTCCGGCTTGTTTTCCCGTAGCGACAAACGCTGACACAGATATTGCGGCTTGAGTTGTTTTGCTTTTCGTCTCTTGCAATGCTAATTTATGTAATTTCAAAATATTTCGGCTTTTTAATAACTTAACCGATATAAAGAACATATTATTTTTATTTTAGAAATCACATGAAAAAGGCTCAAAAATTATAGAATCATTTAGAAGCCTACGAAATTAACGCCGCCGCCACCACTGTTAAAATGACAGCAAAGAATGGCACGCACAAAGCGTAATTGAAAAAAGCGAAAAGTTCTGCGAAAAAACCTCACCTTAATAAAAATGTTTTCAGCTTTATTCGTAGAATATTAGGCCAATTATTAGTTTTAATGATTTGAGTTTCTTGGTAACAATGGTAGCTTTTTTTCTTTGGTATATTTTTTTATATTTAAAGTTGTAAATTTGCACAAAAAGCCGGATTTTGCTTTAATAATCGGACAGACAGAAAAAGACGCGCTTGTGTATGCGTTAAATATTTTAATTACAGCTGTCACGAACGTCGAATAAAACAAATTCGAAACTTTTCAAACACTTCCATAATGCACTATTATACCGGGTGTGAAAATATATGCAAGAACTGTTGGATATTGCGATCACATTTATTACTTTGAAATTAATATACTTTGTTTTTGTATATATGTAAAATGCTTTTTGAATTTATTTTTTTTTATTCATTTAGTGCATGGATTCGGAGTCTGATTGAGTCATAGGAAACATCGATTGTTCTGCTTTAGAAAAAAATTAATTAAAAAATAAATCAATTTTTTCTCAAATATACAAAAATAATAAAAAAAAAAAAAAAAACAAACACAACAATATTGTTTTCTGTCTATACGAATAACTGTATTAACTCATCATGAACGAAGAAGCGGAGGGAGACGAAGATAGTGCAGCTGGGTGGCAGACAGTTGCCGTCAAAAGAAAAAATTTGGAGTCGCCAAAACTCATCAGAAAGCGAACACCTTATGATTGCGAATCGATCACCAACCAAAACCGGTTTTCAGAACTTGAAGACATAGATGCATCTAACGACGGATTTACCGAGGAGAGAAGAGAAGAAGAAAACACCGGTCAGCCAAAACCACCACCCATATTCATACCAAACGTAACAAACATAAGTAAAATGATAACAAATATTACAAAAATAATAACAAAAGATCAATTTAATTTTAAGTCATCTAGAGACGGACAGATTAAACTTATGGTAAAAAATGTTGAATGTTTTAGAAAATTAGTCAGCCACTTAGAAAGTAGTGAGGTAATGTTCCATACTTATCAAATTAAGCAAGAAAGGTCTTATAGAATAGTTATTAAAAATCTACATTATTCTACACCAATAGAAGTCATAAAAAAAGAATTACAAGAACTAGGACACTGTGTTAGAAATATAATTAATGTGAAGAGCCGTGTAACAAAAGACTGTTTACCAATGTTTTTCGTTGATTTAGAGCCTAATGTAAACAATAAAGCAGCTTACGATATAAAATATTTAAATAATGCTGTAATTAAAGTCGAACCCCCGAGAAAAAAATAACGATCTAGCTCAATGTCATCGTTGTCAGCAATTTGGTCACACAAAGGCATATTGCAAAAAACCTTTTCGTTGTGTTAAGTGCGGTATGGATCATTCATCAGCAGAATGCCAAAAAGTGAAAGATGCACCACCACGATGTGTGCATTGTCTGCAAAACCACACAGCCAATTACAAGGGCTGTCATGTGTACCAAGAACTTGTTGCCAAAAACAACAATTATAATAAAAATAGAATTGTTCCACCAAATCCGTTGCTTGAAAACTCTCGAAATAGCCCAAGCATTAGAATGAATTCAGCAAATCCAAACTACGACAGTCCTCTGTCATACGCTAACGTAGCTAAAGCTGCTACAACAGAAAATATTGAAAGCTCCTATCTAAAAAATATCGAAATAATGATAAATAAACAAAATGAACTTATAAACACGCTCATGAATATGATGTCCACTATAATTTCCAAATTATGTCATTAAATCTTCGAATGGCAATATGGAATGCAAATGGCATTTCCAACCACAAATTAGAGGTAGAATCTTTTCTAAACTCTAACTTTATTGATATTTTTATGATCTCCGAAACGCATCTAAATAGTAAATCCTTTTTTAAAATAAGAGGTTTCGATCTTATAACTGCTAACCACCCAACTGATAGAGCACATGGTGGATCTGCTTTGTTGATAAAATCACATATTAAATATGAAGAACTTGATTCAATAAGGAAACCCTCAATGCAGGCAGCTAGCATAAAAATAAAATCCGAAAACAGTTTTATAACAATTTGTGCAATATATTTTCCACCACGATTTGCAAATAGCTCACAAGAATACAAGGACTTTTTTGGAAATATGGGACAGAAATTCATTGTGGCTGGAGATTACAACGCTAAGCATCGTTGGTGGGGTTCTAGGTTGAGTAATCCTAAGGGAAGACAGTTGTATCAGTGTATATCAGAAAACCACTATTCAGTCCTGTCAACTGGCAGGCCCACCTACTGGCCAACTGACCCAAACAAAATTCCAGATCTGATGGACTTTGTGGTATATCATGATATTTCATCTAGCGCACTTAATATTGAGGAAACTAATGATCTTAGCTCCGACCACTCAGCAATTTTGCTTAACTTCAATGGTGAAGTCCAGAAATTGTCAAAAAAATATACTCTTTTTTCCAAAGCCACTAATATACTTCAATTTCAACAATGGATTTGCTCTCATATAAATTTAAGAACGAATCTCAATAAAGAAAGTCAAATAGATGACGCTGTCGAATATTTCACTAATCTAATACATAAAGCTGCTTACTACGCAAACCCACCACAGCGAGAATCAAATAACTCTTCCGTTAATAATAACTCATTGAGGTCATCCAGAGAAATTCGAAGTTTAATACAAAAGAAGCGAAGTCTAAGAAGAATATGGAAAACAAGTCGTAATCCTATCGATAAGACCAACTTTAATCGCGCGAAAAAGGAATTAACTCTGCGACTCTTGGAGGAGAAAAATAATTCCATCGAATACTTTCTCCAAAACTTAGATGTTACAAAAAATGATGAACACAGTTTGTGGAAAGCAACAAAGTACTTAAAGCGCCCTATAAAGAGAAGCGTTCCATTTAAAGATGAGCTCGGAAATTGGTGCAAGACGGACGGTAAGCAAGCTGAAGCGTTTGCAAATCATTTAAAGGAAACATTTACAGCATTTTCATTTAACACTGATCCTAGTGACATTCTTAATTTTCTTGACTGCCCTTGCCAGATGGATCTACCTATTCGTCATATATCACCAACTGAAATCACTAAAGAAATTGAAAAACTAAACAACATTAAATCCCCTGGCTACGACTGCATTAATGCTAAAGTTGTAAAGAATCTTCCTAAAAAAGGTGTAATTTTCTTGGCAAATATTTATAATGCTATGCTGCGACTAAATTATTTTCCAACACAATGGAAGTGTGCTGAAATAATAATGATCGCCAAGCCGGGCAAGCCAGAAAACTGTTTAAAATCTTACAGACTAATAAGCTTATTGGCAACATTCTCTAAAATATTTGAGAGAATATTTTTAGAACGATTGCTGCCAGTTCTTCACTCGCGCCAAATATTGCCAGATCATCAGTTCGGGTTCCGAAGCCAGCATGGGACACCTGAGCAAGTTCATCGTGTTGTAGAGGCTATAAGTACAGCGTTAGAAAAAAAATTGTACTGCTGTGGAGTATTCCTCGATGTACAACAAGCTTTTGACCGAGTATGGCATGAAGGATTATTGTACAAAATCAAACAACTTTTACCGTCTCCATACTACCTTTTTTTTAAATCATATTTAAATCATCGGCATTTCTATGTCAAAGTCCGAGAAGATCTCTCACAAATATGTGAAATAAAAGCTGGTATACCTCAGAGCAGTGTCCTGGGACCAGTTCTCTATACAATATATACCTCAGATATGCCGATAACAGAAAACACAACAGTTGCAACTTGTGCTGATGATACGGCTATCTTAGCCTCTTCATTATCTGCAGATCAAGCAACCAATATAGTGCAAAAGCATTTAGACCAAGTAGAAATTTGGCTTAAAAAGTGGAATATAAAGGTCAACTCGAGCAAATCCACACAAATCACATTCACAACAAGGAGAGCAGAATGTCCAAATGTAACAATCAACCAATCAACCAAACAACCAATAATTCTACCATGATTTAGTGGATCTTTTGTAATAAATAAGCCCTATTGGCCAATGAACATATTACAAAGCGTATTGAATTCGAGTAAACTTAAAAGCTAAAGTTTTTACTGTTTCTCTTTTTACTGTTTGTTTCTAAACAATCAAATTTTTTTCTTTCTAAAAAAAATTAATTCTATTCGACTTTATAATTTCAGTAAATTCAGTTATATAAATTAGTTTTCCCTTTTCAATTAAAATAATTCGTTTTAACTGCACATCAAATTCATCAAGAACATTTTTTGTAATGGGAAATTAAAAATAATGAAAATATATTCTAGCAATATATTTAAAAAAAAAATTAAGCAATAAGTATTAAAGCAAGGGACACTTACCTGAAGTGAAGATCCTAGAAAATATTAAATATTATATTATATTAATAAAAAGTTATATTAAATCTTACTACTATTTATATTTATACAGCCGTATTCATAAAAATCTTTTAAAATATCTTTAAAACGTTCAATAGTTAAAAAACTTTTTGATGCTAAAATTTCGTTTTAAATTTTGTATTCATAAACATTTTGTAACCGCTGTGTAATTAGAATAGGAACACTTTCGATTTGAAGTGGAAGAGTGGGAATACTGGTTTGTGAGTTTGATAAATTTAATGATTTTTTTCTGTATTTGTCATAATTTCTTCAATATTATGTCATTGACACATTCAATAGTATTGTAAAATTACTCTCTGCACTGAAATAATCTTTTTATATCTTGTAATTTGAATAATTCTAATTATTTAGACAGTATTTTCATTCGGTTGAGAGTAAAAATTTTAAAATTCTTCATTAAAAATTTCCAACAAGTTTCACTAATTTTTTAAATTATATTATTTATGACCTTTATAAGAAGTTAGGTGAATCTCATTTCTACCATATTTTACATTGTGTTTTTTTTTAATATTTTTAGAATATTTGTGTTCATATGAGAACAAATAAAAAAATTTTAAAATTGGTTTTCAAGGGTTTATTTTTAAACCGGGTTTCAATCGATGTTTAACGTTTATGAATAAATTTATCGATCTTTATACCCCCACGTTTAAAAAACGTAAATGGGGGTATATTAATTTTGTCACTCCGTTTGTAACGCCCATAAGGAGGCGTGGTAGGTATAGAAAAGTATATATATTATTGATCAGCATCACCACCCGAGTTGATTTAGCCATGTCCGTCTGTCTGTCCGTCTGTCGTCACGATTACAGCCGTAATTTTCAAGCTATCATCACGAAATTCAATATTTAAGCTTTTATCTAAAAAACTAAGGTCAAGTTCGAAAATGAGCCAAATCGGATGAAAACCACGCCTACCTCCCATACAAAGTGCCTTTATCAAAACGGTAAAATCACTTAGAATTCCACAAAAATTAATATATGGACTTGAAATTTTGCATATGAGCTCCGATATTTAAAGTGCACTCTAAGTATGAAATTCAACCAAATCGGATAAAAACCACGCCTACCTCCCATACAAAGTGACTTCATCAAAAGGGTAAAATCTCTTTAAATTCCACAAAAAATAATATATGGACTTGAAATTTTGCTTATTAACTTTGATATATAACGTACACTTTGTGTATAAAATTCAACCAAATCGAGTGAAAACCACACCCACCTCCCATACAAAGTGATTTTATAAAAAACTAGCTGATACCCGACGCGTTGCTGTCGTAGCGGAAATGATTTCTATCTCTATCTCTATCTCTATCTCTATCTCTATCTCTATCTCTATCTCTATCTCTAAGTGGAACGACTCGTGTAAATTGATAACCAAATTTCGAGGCTATGCTACTTATAATTCCAAAGTTATTCGATATCGCAAATTTAGCTTGTATGGGCGGAGCCACACCCCCTTGTTCAATGACGTCTCAGTTTTCTAGTAGAAGAATATCACCCAATAGTAATTCCATACTGAATTTCGTTGTTAAACGACGTTTAGTTCCAAAGCTATCTGATATCAAAAATTTTAAGTGTATGGGCGTAGCCACACCCCCTTTTCCAAAGCCCATCCCAGTTTTATAGTATAAATATATCACCAAGTGGAAACTCCATACTGAATTTCATTATTATACGGCATTTAGTTCCAAAGCTATTCGATATCATAAATTTGAATTGTGTGGGCGGTGCCACACCCCTTTGGCCTATACTTGATAAATTTTGCTAGTCGAAGGACGCGACTAAATAGTACGCTCCTACCAAGTTTCATTGATGTGTGACTTATAGCTTGAAAGTTATACCGAAAATTTGGTCTGCTGAAAAAGTGCCACGCCCCACATTCAACGCCCATAAAATTTTACCTGTGGAACGGCTCTTGTAAATTAAGGTAGAACACCGAATTCCGATGCTATGCGAACTATAACTTCAGAGCTATTCACTACCGTAGATTTGGGTTGTATGGGAGGTGCCACGCCCCCTTGTCATTTTCAAACAATTTTTTTTTTAAACCATCTAGAGAACGTACCCTACAAAATGGTATCGGCAGATTTTTTTTTTACCCAGCCGAACTCTCAAACACTCGTCACAAACAGATTTGACAAAATTTTTTTATATATATAGATGAAAGCGAATATTTTCTGTTAAAACTATGTATAACGAAAATGTTTTTACAAATAAACATTTTATTGACGGCTTAAGACTTTGAATGTACTTCGGTTCGGACGTGGGGGTATTTTAACTTCGGCCCAGTCGAAGATAATTTCTTACTAGTTTTTTTTTATAAATACTTTGAAAGAGGTTCATTACTTTTTATGAATACAGCCGTAAAATAATTTTTTTCTAAATTATTTAGCACGTAAAGTAATGCTTAAGCAACATTCCCTAAAAACAAAGGAAAACAATAGATTTTCAAGCCAAATTTGATTGTTTTTCAAACTATAAATAATGTTAAATAATTCAATTAAAGTATAAATATTAATAAAGCAATAATCTTTATCTGTTAAGTAAAAACACTTTACATTTTAATTTAAATTTAAATGTATTGCTATACATTTTCCCAGGCACACTTTCGGTAATTTTATGAGTTTTAGTTTCCCTCTGATTAAAAACTTTATTCAAACAATTTTCTCGAACAAATTGTATTCTTTGATTTGTGACAGTATGGTCAAAATAACTTACTTTCTTAGTAATTCTTTGGGTGGCCTCGGAAGTCGAATAGGTAGCGTGCTCAACTGCACTCCATGAGGTCCCAGGGATGAGTCCCGGCCAGGTCATAGTCCTATGCTTTAACCTTGCTGAATTTTTTATTCTCATTTCAAACAACTAAAATTGAAAATTACTCAATACTTTCTCAGGCATATAACTTGTATCAGATAGAAATTCACATGATTCTACGGCTTTTCACCAAATTAGAACATATTTCACTTGATTGCCCTTTCCCTCCCACTAATCTGTCAACCCGTTTCGAACCAAGGCAGATATTATTGAATAAGTATTACACCCGAAATCCTTGGTTCAAAGCTAAAAAAATGTCAGATTTGTAGAATGAGTGTTATTTGGTGGATTTTATTTAAAACCTATGGGTTGTGTAATATATCATAATTTTCTTTAACCCTTTCGGCATATTTGTTGCCATACGGCAACAGTTTGCTTTGTGGCTCTGTTTCCTGTTTGGGACACCCCCCTTTTTAACAATACATTTTTAATAATAGATTGAAATGTGATGAAAAAGAAGAGAAAATCAAAAATACGAAAATTAATTTTTATACCACGTTTTTCAAGGTTATTCCAAGTGAATTCATGTGCGCGACAACGCGGCCACGCGACTTCAAAAAAGAGCAAATTAAAAAATTATATTTTTAAATATTTCCGAGAATTTTTTAAAGCTTAAGGTAATTAAATTTAATACTACGAATGTAAGAGTACTTATTTACATTTTTAGTTAGAAAAAATATGTGATATTTATAGCGCTAGAAGTTTTTAAAATTTGTTTGAATATTTCTAAAAATTTTTGTAGTATCTATTAGGAAAGCAATACGGCTTTCAAAATTCACACTCAGCTTATTTTCGTCAAAAACTGACCCTGAACGAAGTTTGGAATGTTGGTCATTGCCAGGGCTAATTTGGCACTGAAAGGGTTAATTCTTGTTTATTTTTTTGTCTTTAAATTTATGCACGAGTTGTCATGTGAGTTTTTTCGAAAGGGAATATAGAAGTGTTTGTAATTTCTGACGTTATTTGAGAAAAACCTCATGTTACTTACCTCAGCTAAGAAAAGCTTAACATTTTTTTTTTTGTTTATTGTTTATTGAGTCTATGGACAAGAAAAATCCTTACAGACTAGAATTAAAATTAAAAATAATTTATAGATACAAATACACATTATGAAAAATTAACATAGAATATGCATTACCATTTAATTAACAACAATTTAAGGACTTCATTACAGTAAGTTAATAATAAAATTTTTAAAGCTGAGCTTAGACACTGAGAAATCAATAACATTATTAATTGACAAAGAGTTACATAAAATCATTGATCTAGTTAAAGGTTCACATAGAGCATAATTAGTTCGATGACATTTAATAAAGAATAATTTACCGAACCGCAAATGCCTTGTGGGTAAGTTAAAATTTATAAGAGCTAATAGGGAAGGAACATCAATATTCCCTGAAATTATATCAAAAAGAACTAACAAAGAATGAACCTTTCTTCTCGACTCAAGAGATTTCAGCCCCATTAACAAACAACGAGCATTATACGATGGCATCATAACATTAAAACTAGTGGACCGTAACATATATTTAGTCGCAATTTTTTGAACTCTTTCTAATCTTAAAGAATGAATTGCGTAAGCTGGGTTCCAAATAAAAGAAGCATATTCTAATCTAGATCTAACCAAAGAAGTATAAAGAGCTTTTCTAGTATGAGGATCTCGAAATTCCACACTATTTCTCCGAACAAAAGCAAGCAATGAGTATACCTTGGGCAAAATGAAATTTAAATGTTCAATAAATGTAAACTTCGAATCAAATATTACCCCCAAGTCACGGACAGTATCAAGTTTTTGAAGTGGACAATCAGAAATGCTGTAAGTAGTTGAAATAACATCATGACATTTACTAAAGGTCGCACTAGAACATTTACTAATATTTAAGAAAAGTCCATTACAACTACACCAATCAACAACCTTATTAAGATCAGATTGCAAAGCGGCAACATCAGCCTCAGTCCGAACTCTGCCAAAGACCTTTAAATCGTCAGCGTACAAAAGAAATTTAGTAAATGAAAAACATTTATGAATGTCATTTATATATAAAATAAACAACAAAGGACCAAGGATGCTACCTTGCGGGACTCCAGAAGTAGTCACAAAGCTATAAGAGTTTATATTATTAATAGAAACGTAACAACGCCTGGAGCTCAAATAGGATTCAATCCACTTCAGAAAAACCGAGTGGCAGCCCATTTTATAAAGTTTACTGATTAAAACAGAATGCGACACTTTATCGAATGCCTTTGAAAAATCAGTATATATGACATCCACTTGAGATCCCAGTTCAAAGGATGAGATACAGTAGTTAGCAAAAAGAGCAAGGTTTGTCTCAGTTGATCTGCCAGGAACAAAACCATGTTGTTCAATACAAATATGACGCTTCACTAAGAAATATAATTTATCTTTTATTATAGACTCAAATAACTTTGATACATTCGACAACTTAGAGATTGCTCGGTAATTGGCAACATTATTTTTTACCCCACTTTTATAAATAGGAGTAATGGAAGCAATTTTCCAGCAATCAATAAAGGACCCAGACGATAAAGATTTATTAAAAATGTGACATAAAGGCAAGGCTAATGCATCTGCACATTTTACAAGCAGTATAGATGCTAATCCATCTAAATCAGCTTTACCGGATATCTTCAAGCCTACCAACGCATTAAAAACATCCGAGACCGATATTGAAATCGCACCAATGTCTAAAAATTCTTCTATATTATTGAGAACACTGCTATTGAACCACGAGTTATCATTCTCATAGTTGGATTTGAAATAATCCGCAAAAAGATCAACCGAGTCAGCAACCGAAAATGATTTTCTATCATTTAAAAACAATGACGTTGGGATATTAGAACCATCTTTTTTAGATTGAATATAACTCCAAAACGATTTCGGATTCGAAATTATATTAGATTCAAACTTTAAAACATAGTCTTTATACAAGAACTTGTTTAGAAAATTAAACTCCCTCGTATAATGCTCATATTTCATTTTATCGTAAATATCGTTACTGTTTTGAAATAATTTAAAAAATTTGTTACGTAAATTTTTTAATTTCTTCAACCCAGTAGTATACCAAGGCAGTTTGTGTATTTTATGCGAAACACGGGGAATATGACTCTCACAAATGTTAATAACTTGAGATTTAAAGACATCAAAGCATGTTGCGGTGTTATTATCTGAAAACAAGTTATTCCAGTTAACTTCATTAAAAGTATTATTCAAGCTATTGAAATTGCAAGAATTGAAATTAAAATTATTTTTAACTGGTTGAGATGGAATAAATTCATAAAATTCAATTTCAAGAATCAAAGCAAGGTGATGTAAGCCAGGAGGCGATATTGGGCACAAACATTCAAATAGAATAAATTTAATACCCGGAGAAACAAAAATTAAATCAAGAATTTTATGTAACTTATTCACAAAATAATTAATTTGAGATAAATCAATACTTAAAAAACTATCAATTAAATTAATTTCATGGGTTTGATTAATATTGGATGGAATTAAATCACCCGAAATTCGCTTCCAAACAATTTTGTTTAAGTTAAAATCACCCAAAACACACAAGTGACTACTGCTACTCAACGCAGAGTGCAAGGAGATAATGTTATCTACATGGGCTGAATAAGTACCATCCGGACTATTAGGTGGAATATATGACGCGCAAATGTAGAGATATCCATTAGGTCCAACAATAGAAATACATAGTTGGTCTAGTAAAGAGTCCGTATTTTTCAAAGCACTGAGAGTGGAACATAAAGAATGCTTGACAGCAATTAATATGCCACCCCCACGACAGAGACCAGTTTTGGTAGCATCTCTATCTTTTCGATACACTTGATATATCTTACTATCGAAAAATTCATTGTCATAAAAATCTGCATTAAGCCACGTTTCTACAAAAACAATGATGTCATAATCATCCTGAGATGACCAAATGTAAATAGACTGGGCTTTCCCTCTGGTCCCCGACATATTTTGGAAATAAATATTTAACTTACGACAATCATTGCTATGAGTAGGGTTTTTTGTTAATCTTGCAGGTTTTTCAAGCCCACTCTTTGAAAATTTTTAAATGGGCGAACTCTTACATTTGCAGGCCAAAGAGATGGTTTCACAATATCATTGAACAAATTTGCTGACACTCTAATTTGAATGATATTCGCTCAAGATCTTCCAGCACTGCATCTCTCTTTACAAGTTTGAAACAAGATAAATGACCTCTTTCAATAGATGTGTGCTTAACCACATACGCAATAATATCCTCTTCAGTTACAGAAGATTTGAACGAAGAGACATGGACAAATTTCTTTTCAACCACTATATCCAAATCATGGCTCTCATTAAGACCCAGAAACCCATTACGACTCAATATTGGTTTACTCCTCTTCTTGGGTTGAGCTGTATTTAAAGATTGAGCATCTTGAGTGAATTGTGGTCGATGAGTGGAGTCATGAGTAGGAGGCGCATTATCTGGCCTAATTACAGTATTTCTCAGCACATCAGCATACATAAGAGGCTCAGCAGCAACCGCAACAGAAGAGCATGAAACAGCATTTTATTGGAATTATATGAGAAACGTTTTTATTTATATATTTTTATTATAAATGTATTTATATGTTTTTTTTCACTCAATCTTCTTATAAAGAAATATACAAAATTTTCATATATGTTCACTTTTTTAACAACTAGTTTTACTGTTTATATTTACAATAAAAAAGAATTTCTTTTCAATATTTGTCATGCATAGTTCGTAACATTTTTTAACAAATCAATATCTCCTAATTGTATACTTTAGTAATGATAAATGCAAGCATACATTGTATACAGAACATTCGTAAGTACATTTGTAACTATCTAGATCTAGAGGTTATTGTAAATAGTGCTATTTAGTGCATCCTGAAAATGTGTTATTACATAATCATGATAGTACATCATAATGCACAATGGTTGGCCCAAAATTATGGATGCCCATACAATAATATTACCAACTCGTGGACCCAGATTATGTTCAACATATTTCGATATAGCTGATAGGGGAATTTGTCCCATCATGCCGAGGAAAGCCCAAATTTTATAAGTTTGCAATGGTACAGAAACCTGAAATGAAATTGAATTATTAAACAATTAAACAGAAATAATTTAAACTTTTTTACCAAATATTCATGAAAAAATGCACTAATCAGGAAAACAATTGTAGAGGCTTGTCGTGAGGAGTAACCCATGTGCACAACAGGAAGATACAAATGTCGAACGCACCACCTAAAAATGATATAAATTCATAATTTTCCTCATTGAAAATATAAGTAGTCTTCTATTACCTATGGACTGGCATATTCCAAGATCTCCAAAAGGTATCGATATTATTAGCATTCCACCAATCGCTATAGAAGTTACGATCGGCAAAGTGCAGGAGCTCACCAGCAGAATTGAGGAATGAGTGAAACGTCAAGTAGAAGAAACACAGCCAAACCAAATGATTAGGGAGCTAAATGACAAAATAAAAGGTAAATACATTTTTTTTAATATCTGAAAAATTTTCCGATTAACTTACTGCCAATTTTAATAAACGCTCCGTAGCCAAGACAATATCCATATTTGAGAATGGGATAAGTGAATTGCGTACCGATGGTATTATCCATTGTTGAAAAAGCGCCATAACAACATTCACACCAAAAATTACTTCCAGCAGACGTTTAAAAAGAAAACGCTTGCGCACACGTGTTGTACGTGGAAAGTTGAGTTCATAGCAAAGTGTTGGGGCACAAAGAAAGTATAAGATGTCTTTATAAGTTAGGTTATCTGGATACTGCACCAATTCGGGTATAGCCTCATCTTTTTCTTCCTCTTGATTATAACCACCATTGTCTGAGTTAAAAATTACGATTAACAAAAGAAACTTATTGAAGAATTGTGCGTAAAACCTACTTAGTTCCGCAATCGATATACTGGGACGCCTATCGCGTGGCTTGTAGTGATTAAAATGGTATGTTTGCCGACACCACATATTTGTTTGTACATAGCTCCACAGTTTCAGAAACAGTATTGAATAAAAAAAGCAAGTTGTTGAGGCACCCACTAGTTAAAAGCAGACAAATTAAGAATCAAAATTTTGAATATTTATAAATAAATGCTTACTTAAACTGAATGCGTGTCCTTTCAGATGAATTATTACCACAGGCAGCATAACGACAACAATGATGTTAATAACCTGCATTAACATTCCGATTCCCTCCGATATCAATTCCTGTGAAGGGTATAAATAAATATTTTAAGGTTTATTGTCAAAGTAACTATAGTAATTATAGTAAATGGCTTGATATGAAACGTGTATTTCTTTTATGACTATATAAAAAATTTCAAAATTTTCTATTAGATACAATATACACATATATTTACGGACAATTCTATAAACTGTATTTGCGTGTATTTTCTTTAATGACTGTATCAAAATTTCAACATTTCTATTAGATACAATATACACATATTTTCGGACAATTCTGTAAACTGTATTTCGTGGATTTTATATATTTTATGTGGCATATTATATATAATGTAATTTTTTTTATTAGTGTATATTCTATATACTATTACTCCATTTTGACTTCTTAAAAATCCTTAAAAAATTAAATTTCTTAAATTTAATTTAATTTCTTAAATTTAATTTTAAAATGTTCTTATTAAAACTATCCGGCAATTCAAAATATTGCAGTACTTTTGTTATTGAATTTAACATTAAAAGTATTTTATTAAACATTCAGAACAACAGCTTTAACCATATTTCAAGCGATAACTGTCATTTGAGCCCGTTTCACGTAGTAGCTTGTGAGTGACGGTAAATTAAAATAAACAACTTTGGTTCTTTTTATTGCAATGGAAGAAATTGGAAAGAGTTTATTTCGAGTTTTGATAAAGCATGTTTTTATGGGAAAAACAAATCGCTGAACTAATTGTATCAAGCTACAATGAGAGTACCTATGTGAAATAATAAAAATTAATTTTTTCAAAGAATCCGTCTGTTTTTTAAGGCCAAGAAAAGCTTGGTACTGTGTAAAACACACATATTTTATATGAATTTTTTAATAGAACGTTTTCTTCATTCAATTCATAATAAAAACAAAACACGCAGAAAAAGCATTTATCTAACATAGTAAACTGACTTTTCTCTTGAAAAATTAAAAAAATTAAAATTGAGCGAAAATTACCTTAAAATTCTATAAACTATTATTTTGTTTACTCACGTCTGTTAATATGAATGATATAATGCTTTTTAATACACTTTATAAGAAAAAAATCGAAAAAATATTTTAAGACATTATTCATAAACGTTCAATAGCCTTAAAAATATTTATTAAATGCATCATAAATAAGAGAATTTTAAAAAATGGTTGAAACATTCAATAAAGCATTCGATAAAGCATTTTTATTTTTTTTTTTTTCTCATCTGAGCAAAAATTTTGTCAAAACATATCCAATTATTTCAAAATATATCAAAAACAAAGAAAATTTAAAAAAATGCTTCAAAATATTTGCTAATAAATGAGAGGATTTTAAGAAATGGCTGAAACGTGTTATTAACCCCCTATAAAGCAGTTTTAAAATTATTTGCTCTAATTTGAGCACAAATATTGTCAAAATTAATTAAAAATATTTTTAACATTTGGAACATACGTCAAAAAAATTCAAAATATTTAGAAAATTAAAAAAAAATGTAAATAAAACAAGCCAATTTGTCAAAAAATTTCGAAATATATAGAAAAAAAGATAGTAAAATTACAATTTTTTTCAGTGCAGAGGGTACCTTCGAAAACATTTTGGCGTTTAAATATCAAAATGTTGACGAAATTTTGATAAATTTCGACAACATGACAAGAATTCATTGAATTTATCTAATACAAAAACCATTATTGACACTCTCTCCATTTAAATCGAAAGTGTTCCTATTTTAACTACAAAGCAACAACATGTTTATGAATAAAAATATTTTAAAAGACTTTTTAACATTAAAAGCTTTTTAACTAATGAACGTTTAACGCGTTTATTATTAGATATTTTTATGAATACGGCTGTAAGTGTTTAAGAAATTCCTAATAAATATGATAATCCTAAAAAAAGCCAAGTAGTCAAAAAAGTTACATATTTACAAAAAACCAAAAATTATTTGACTGGTCTAATTGAACACAAACACATTCTATATCAAATTTCTACCATTGAACCACCATATCGTTTAACTTGAAATTCATGACTTGCATTCCTTCATACATTTTACATTTAATATGGCAGCACTAAAGCACAGCACTTTCGGAACGTATCCTAAAATAGTGAACAGTGCAGCCAATCTAGCGGCTGAATGTTTTCAACAAACAACAGTAGAGCAACAGAGACAAAAATAGCGAATGTGAACGCGAAAAGAATTCGCGACAAACGGTTTTTACAAACTTATTTTCTATTCGTTGCATTTTTCGCACGCACATTATTCGTGTTCGTTGCTTTTCGTTGTAGCTCGTTAATTCCGCTGTGTGAATTTTAGATTGAATTTCACAAAATTTGCAAAGTATTAAACTAATTCAATAAAAGTCGCCGTTTATACGTTATTAAGTTAATTTTCTTAAAATTGTGATATTTAGTTGATAAAAAATCAAAATGGAGATCAATGCAACGAATCTGCAGCACTTGGCTAACTATCTACAGCAGACGCTCAGCCCAGACCCGGCTGTACGGCGACCCGGTGAGTAGGAATTGGCAAATTAAAATTGTTTGCATAAATAAAAAGATTTAATTTTCATATGATGAGCAGCGGAGAAATTATTGGAGGAGATAGAGGTGCAGCAGAACTATCCGGTGCTGCTGTTGAATCTCATCGACAAGCCAGAGGTGGACATGACAATACGTGTGGCGGGCGCAATTGCATTCAAGAATTATGTGAAGCGCAACTGGGCAGCACATGAGGTGAGTGTGAAAGTTAAAGACTGTCGGCAGTTAATTATAACCTGTTCTCTCAGGACACTGATGGTCCAGACAAAATTCATCAGGAAGATCGCGCAGCAATTAAGACGCTCATTGTTACACTTATGTTACGTTCACCTACGTCTTTGCAAAAGCAGCTAAGCGATGCTGTCAGCATCATAGGCAAGCATGATTTTCCCAAAAAATGGCCACAGCTTATCGATGAGATGGTTGAGAAGTTTGCCACAGGCGACTTTAACATTATCAACGGTGTGCTGCAGACAGCACATTCCCTGTTCAAACGCTATCGTTATGAGTTCAAATCGCAAAACTTATGGGAGGAAATTAAGTTGGTCTTGGATCGTATGGCGAAGCCATTGACTGACTTACTGCTGGCCACTATGCAGCTAGCTAAGGTTCATGAAGGCAATGCCGATGCCTTAAAAGTTATATATGGCTCCTTGGTTTTGGTGTGCAAAGTTTTCTTCTCGCTAAACTCGCAAGATTTGCCTGAGTTCTTTGAGGATAACATGCCAACTTGGATGAAGGCATTTCATGAACTGTTGACTGTGGATGTTGCTTGCTTGCATACCGGACCCGATGAAGACGCGGGCGTTTTAGAGCATCTACGTTCACAGGTTTGTGAAAATATTGGGCTATATGCTCAGAAATATGATGAGGAGTTTGGCACATACATGGAGACATTTGTGACTGCCGTCTGGGAGTTGCTTGTTAAAACGGGCATACAAACTAAATATGATGCGGTAAGCTTGAAGAGGTGCTGCGGTTGGTAGAAACTAATTTTGTTGTTTTTCTCTGCAGCTCGTTTCGAATGCTTTACAATTTCTTTCCGTGGTCGCTGAGCGCAATCAATATCGTAAAATTTTCGAAAATCCTGAAATTCTGGCCAGCATCTGCGAAAAGGTTGTCATTCCCAATTTAGATTTCCGTCAGTCGGATGAGGAACTATTCGAAGATAGCCCCGAGGAGTACATAAGACGTGACATTGAAGGCTCTGATATAGATACGCGACGTCGCGCTGCCTGCGATTTGGTCAAGACGCTCAGTCAAAACTTTGAAGCGAAAATATTTGCTATATTTGGACAATATTTGGAAATTTTGTTGGCCAAGTATAAGGAAAACCCTGTTGCGAATTGGCGCGCCAAGGACACGGCCATATATCTGGTGACATCGTTGGCTTCACGTGGCGGCACCCAAAAACATGGCATCACAAATGTTTCCGAACTGGTGCCGCTGCCACAGTTTTGTGCACAACACATTATGCCGGAGCTGGAGCGTCCCAATGGTGAGGTTTCTAGCTTACTTTAAATGGTAACTGGTGGTGATTAATTGATGCGATTTTTTTTATAGTCAATGAGCTGCCCGTTTTGAAATCAGCAGCTATAAAATTTGTTATGGTGTTTCGCAGCTTGCTTGGTCCACAAACTTTGGTGGCTTGCATTCCTCACCTCATACGTCATCTGCCGGCAGAGAGCGTTGTGGTGCACAGTTATGCCGCCTGCGCTATCGAAAAGATGCTAGTTATGCGCGATCCTCAAAATGCTCTCGTGTAAGTTTGCACTTTTATTTTTTATGATTTTTTGATCTGGTGGATCTTTTTTATTTTTGAAGTTTATTTTGAGCTTTTTTTATTCTTTAGTAAATTTATTACGTAGGTTTAAAATTTTTGAGAATTTGAAAATTTTCGATTTTTGGGGATTTTAAATTGTAAGAATTTTTAACTTTGGAGAATTTTAAAATTGCAAAATTTAATTTTTTTTTAAATTTAATTTTTTTTTTTTTTTTTTAAATTTTCGTAAATCTTAATTGTGGAGTATTTTGAATTTTGAATCTTGAAGTGTTTTTAAGTTTGGGAATTTTTAATTTTGAATTTAAATTTTTGAGACTTTAAGAATTGGAGATATGGGTAATAATTTTGGGAAATACTTTCTTTTGTTTGAATTTGGAAGGTTGTTAATATTGGAAAATTGTTAATGTTGGATAAATTTTAAAGATAAACAAATTTTTATTTTGAAGACTTAATTCTAGAAAATTCTGGGCTTTTGGGTTTTTTGAACTTTGGAGTGTTTTAAATTTTGTAGAATTATTGGACAATTTGAAAAATTTTGTTTAAAATTTATTTATTTAATTTTTGAAGAATTTGAATTTTCGGAGAATTTGAATATCTTGAGGATTTGAATTTTTAGATAATTTTATTTTTTCAAAATTTTAATTTTTGGAAATTTTAATTTTATAATAATTTAAATTTTTTTAGAGTTTTAATTTTTGGAGACCTTGAATTTTTGGTGAATTTGAATTTTTGGTGAATTTGAATTTTTGGAGAATTTGAATTTTTGGAGAATTTGAATTTTTAGAGGATTTGAATTTTTGGAGAATTTTAATTTTTGGAGAATTTGAATTTTTAAAGAATTTTAATTTTTGGAAATTTTAATTTTTTCATAATTTAAATTTTTTGAGAATTTTAATTTGATTGATTGAATGTTTGGAAGATTTGAATTTTTGGAGGATTTGAATTTTTGGAGAATTTGAAATTTTGGAAAATTTTAATTTTTGGAGAATTTTAATTTTTTGAGCTTTATTTTTTGGAGAGCTTTCATTTTTGGAGAATTTTGATTTTTGGAGGTTTGAATTTTTGGAGAATTTGTTTGTTTTGAGGATTTAAATATTTAAGAATTTGAATTTTTGGAGAATTGTAATTTTTGGAGAATTTGAATTTTTAAAGAATTTGAATTTTTTGAGAATTTATTTTTGGAGAATTTTATGTTTTGGAGAATTTTAATTTTTGGGAATTTAAATTTTTGGAGAATTTTAATTTTTGGAGTATTTTAATTTTTGGGGAATTTAAATTTTTGGAGAACCGTAATTCGTGGAGAATTTTAATTTTTGGAGAAAAGTAAATTTATGAGTTTTTATTTTTGAAGAATTTTATTTCTTGGAGAACTTTAATTTTTGAAGAATTTTAATTTTTGGAGAACCGTAATTTGTGGAGAATTTCAATTTTTGGAGAATTATAAATTTTCGAGTTTTTACTTTTGAAGAATTTTATTTATTGGAGAACTTTAATTTTTGAAGAATTTTAATTTTTGGAGTTCTTATTTTTTGGGAACTAATAGTTGAATAATTTTAAATGCAGGCGAATTTAATTTTTGAGAATTTGATTCTTGGAGGATTTTTATCGTTGAGAGTTTTAGACATTGGAGAATTTATCTTTGTAGATTTGAAGTCCTGTGGGGATTTTAATTTTTGTAGAATTTTAATTTCTAACTTTTTGGTAATTTTATTTGCGTATTTTTTTATTTTTGAAATAAATCTCTTTGAAAAATGTTGACTCTTCGGGATTTAAAAGTTTGAGATATTTGTTGGAGAATTTTTAAATTCAACTAAATGTATTCTTATAAACAGTATTAGTTCACAACACTTGGCACCCTACACGACTGACTTGCTTGGTGGCTTGTTTGCCACCTTATCGCTGCCTGGCTCCACCGAAAATGAATACGTTATGAAGGGTAAGCATTTTTGTTTAAGCTTTTTCACACATATTCCCTAATTTTATTATTTTCAATACAGCTATCATGCGCAGTTTCTTTACGCTACAAGAGGCCACCATGCCGTACATGGCTGTTGCACTACCACGACTCACCGAGATTCTTTCATTAGTCGCCAAAAATCCATCAAGACCGCATTTTAATCATTTTCTCTTCGAAACGCTGTCATTGGCTATCAAGTGAGTGTCGGATTTTTTAAAGTTTTAACATTTTTTAGTTATTTACTTATCTGTTTGCCGGCAGAATTGTTTGCAAGACTGAAGCGGCTGCTGTGAGCTCCTTTGAAGAGGCGCTCTTTCCCGTATTTCAAGGCATACTTCAGCAGGATATACTAGAATTTATGCCCTATGTTTTTCAAATGCTATCGCTGCTTTTGGAAATACGCGAGGGTACGGGCACTATACCGGAACCCTATTGGGCACTCTTTCCCTGTCTATTGGCGCCTGCTCTTTGGGATCGACCAGGCAATGTAACACCTTTAATACGCTTAATAACGGCTTTTATTAAACAGGGCTCGGCGCAAATTGTTGCCCTAGGAAAATTGGTGAGTTTATCTAGCTACTTTTTCCCATACAGCAAAACTCATTTGTGTTGATTTTTAATAGAATGCTGTGCTTGGTATTTTCCAAAAAATGATTGCCTCCAAATCCAATGATCACGAAGGCTTTTACCTCATGCAAAATTTGCTCACCTATTATCCTTTGCCCGAACTGCAGGCTAGCATGCGTCAAATATTCGCTCTACTCTTTCAGCGTCTCTCACTCTCGAAGACCACAAAATATGTGCGCGGCATCATTGTCTTCTTTTGCTATTACACTGCAAAATTGGGCGCGCCCGCTCTTGTGGAGTTAATCGATCAAATACAGGCCTCCATGTTTGGCATGGTTATCGAGCGTGTCTTTATACCGGACATGGCAAAAGTTTCCACCGAAATGGATCGTAAAATTGTTGCTGTTGGCATTTCAAAAATACTCACTGAATGCCCGCCTATGTTTGCGCCACCCTATGTGCAGAGCTGGTCACGTCTGCTGCAGGCCCTAATTGAGCTATTTGAGCTGCCGCCTGATCAAACCACACTCGATGGCGATCACTTCATTGAGGTGGATGATGCACCCGGCTATCAGGCGGCATTCTCACAGCTGAGTTTTGCACAACCGAAGACGCAGGACTTTTTGGCAGATATCACGGATGGACGTAAATATTTGGCCGAATGTTTGTCAAAGTTAGCCCAGTCTCGCCCCGGTGAGGTGCCCAACTTGGTGGCTGCCATCGGTGATAATTACAAACAAGCGCTGCAGAAGTATTGCGATCAAGCGGGCGTGCGTATTGTTTAAGGACATAGATGTCATTACCATACCCTATCAATATATGTTTAGTTATTATTAATTATCTCTGTGTAAAAACTAAAGCAACATTGCCTGAAAAAAAAAATTTGTTACATATATTTATGTTTTGAATGCTATTTTTTTCTATTGATTAGTTTGTAGTAATAAACCTTTGTTTTTGTAAAATGCATTTTGCACTCCTTGTGAAAGTTAAAATCAGTAAAATCAATAAATAGTTTTGTAGTAAAGTATATTGAACAGTCTTGAATTATTTCGAATACTCGGGAAGTTCCATGCAATTAAAATTAGAATATATTTATTTATACAGTGGATCACAGCTTATTTGAACCAGTACTCGATTTAATTTTAAAACGGCCCTATCTTTTTAACTAAATGAGGTATCGTTAAAATTTAAATGTAGATTTGTTGATGCAAGATTACCGAAAAAATGTTTGAAAGAAAATATGCGATAAGTACGAATTGCACTCTGCAAGTGGGAAAACCCAATTGCGCAGCAAAAATTGTGCTCACAGCTTATTTGAACCAAACACTTGCGTCCGACTGTAGCGTCAAATAACGGCCCTTTTTTTCCTGTCTCTTTCTAGTTCTGTTCGCTAATGTTTTTTTAAGCTAATTTTTAGTATGATTTTGCTGGCTGAAGTGTAAAAATCAGAATTTTTAAGAATGAGACGGCGAACAACAATTGAGAAGCGTGAGGAAGTCCTAAACCATTTTAAAAAAGGGAAATCACGCCGGAAAATTGCTGAAATGGTTAATTTAAGCGATTCGACGGCGCAGCTCATCATTTCACGATTTGTGCATGAGGACCGAGTGCATCACAAAGACAGAACTGCACCAAACAAGATATTTAGCACTACAGACGAGAGATATATCGTCCGAAAAATAAAGGCCAACCCAAAGTTATCGGCTCCAAAGCTGGCTACTGAAGTCTACAACGAATTGGGGAAGACGTGTAGTGTCGAAACAGTCCGACGTGTGCTTCGCGAGCATGGATTCAATGGTCGAGTAGCTCGTAAGAAGCCATTTATAAATGAAAAAAATCAATTGAATCGAGTTGTCTTCGCTAAAGATCACATTTGCAAGGACTCAAACTTCTGGGACACAGTGATATTCGCGGACGAGTCTAAATTCAACATCTTTGGCTCGGACGGCATGTCGTATGTCTGGCGGAACCCTAATACAGAGCTACAAAAAGAAAATCTCAAACCGACAGTGAAGCATGGCGGTGGCAGCGTCATGGCCCCAAACGGGGCTGTATGTCCGCATCCGGCGTGGGACAGTTGTAATTTATTGAGACTACAATGGATAAAACAGTATATCTCAACATTTTAAAAAATAATTTGCTCCAAAGTGCCGAGAAACTTTCAATTCGGCGTAGCTTTCGGTTCTACCAAGATAATGACCCGAAACATAAGTCTGGGATTGTGCAGTCGTGGCTTATTTGGAATTGTCCCGACTTGATGGCACCACCGGCGCAGTCACCTGACCTCAACGTTATCGAAAATTTGTAGTCAATTTTGGATCAAAACATCCGCAAACACAAAATTTCGAACAAAAGTGCTTTAAATAGTGCTCTAATTGAGGAATGGGCCAAAATTACCCCACAAGTAACACAGAAGTTGGTAGGCTCTATGCCAAACGACTTAAAGCTGTTGTGGACCAAAAGGGAGGCCACACAAAATATTAAAACAACTTATAGTGGTTCAAATAAGCTGTGACTTTAAATGTACCAGTATTTTTAGTTTTTAGTTTGTAAGTTTGTATACCATGGATAAATTAAATAAATAAATATCCTTTCTTTATGTTTAAGTCTGAATCTTAAAATGTGCATTTAAGTTTTACTTATTATTAATAATAATAATAATTAAGTGGTATTATACTTAATTGTGTTCTTAGCGAATTAAGTGCTAGCATGAGTGAAGACGATGATGATTGTGTTGCCTTCGGTTGGCAACAAGTGGTCAGTCCACAAAGAGGAAAGCGAGTTCATGTGAACTCGCCAGATGTCCAGCGAAAACGTGTAGCCACTGTCAGCAATCAAGTAGCTTCCAGCAACAAAAACAGATTTGCTGCTCTACAAAAATATGACAATGACCAGGCAGAGGCCGAGATTAATATGAACTCAACTATGGAAAATCCTGATACTCCAAAACCACCGCCTATATTTCTTTCCAATGTTAATGACGTAACTGGTATGGTAAATTATATTTCTAAAATTCTTTCAAACGATGAATATAATTATAAAGCTATGCGAGATGGCCACATACGGGTAATGGTTAAAACAATTGATAGCATCCATGGTGGGGATCACGATTAACTAATCCTAAAGGAAGAGAGCTTCAAAAATGTATAGCTACCAACAATCTTTATACATTATCTACTGGAAATCCCACATATTGGCCCAGTGATCCCAGAAGAATACCGGATCTTTTAGATTTCGTGGTATACTCAGGCATTCCAACTCAACATTTGGATATAATTGACAGCTATGAGCTGAGTTCGGATCATTCGCCTATTTTAGTTACCTACAACGCGGCAATCCAAAACGTGCAAAGTAACTGTCAAATTTTATCATAAAAACAGACTTGCTTTTTTTCAAAAATTGGATTGTCAATAATATAAGATAAAACATAGCACTCAAGTCTGGCCAAGATATTGATGAAGCAGCGGAATTGCTTACAACAATAATACACGAAGCTGCATATTTATCTACACCACCTTCAAGGAAAATAAAAAGAAATAAGGTTGTAATATCTGCTGAAGTAAGATCACTTATAAGAGAGAAACGAAGATTGAGAAAGGCTAGGCATATAAGCAGAAGCCCCACACACAAAACAGTCTTTAATAGGGCAGTAAAAAATCTAAAACAGCGCTTATTTGATTTAAATCAAGAGGCAACTACTCAATTTCTTCTGAAACTGGATCTAGCTTCAAAAAAATAATAATTACAGCCTTTGGAAAGCTACAAAATACTTGAAGCGTCCAGCTAAACGAAATGTTCCTATTCAATCGGGAAATGGAGACTGGCTAAAATCCAATGAATCAGAAGCTAAAGGTTTTGCAGAACATCTATCTTCAATATTTCAACCTCATCCAACTGCTGACGTGTCAAATGAAGATTATATATATCAATTTCTTGATGCGCCTTGTCAAATATGCTTACCTATTCGACATATATCCCCAACAGAAGTACACAATGAAATTTTGCAATTAAATCATAAAAAGGCTCCAGGATATGAATGTATAGATACAAAAGTACTTTGTTCATTACCACGAAAGGGCATTGTTTTCTTAACCCTAATATTAAATGCCATCTTAAGACTTGATTATTTTCCAACCCAATGGAAATGCGCCGATTAGTTTGCTGGTAGTCTTCTCGAAGATATTTGATAAAATATTCTTGCGAAGAATGTTACCGGTCTTGGAAGAATGCGCTATTATACCTGAACATCAGTTTGGGTTCAGAAGTGCACACGGTACTCCCAATGCCACAGGATCGTCAATTTAATAACTGATGCCCTAGAAAACAAAAAATATTGTAATGGTGTGTTCTTAGACGCAAGCTTTTGACAGGGTCTGGCATCCAGGACTTATATATATAAAATAAAAAAACTTCTTCCCGCCCCTTACTTTATGGTACTAAAATCATACTTAAGTAAATGTAGCTTTTACGTAAAAATGAATGGGGAAATCTCAAAGATATGTTCAATTAATGCTGGTGTCCCTCAAGGAAGCGTTTTGGGGCCAGTTCTTTACACTTTATTCACAGCTGACTTGCCAGTAATTGATGATGTTTCCATAGCAACTTATGCAGATGACACGGCCATAATAGCAATTAGTGCAACACCTGCCGAGGCATGTGCTCTAATGCAAACCGAACTTAACAAAATTGAAGTATGGTTGAAGAAATGGAGAATCATGGTTTACTCTGATAAGAGTGCACAAGTAACTTTTGCCTTAAGAAAAGGTGACTGCCCATCTGTCACACTTAATGGCTTGCAAATACGCCAATGCGATAACGTGAAATATCTTGGACTTCATCTTGACCGCAGACTTACCTGGAAGAATCATATCAAGTCTAAACAACAACAACTTAATATCAAAACAAAAAAATGTATTGGATCCTTGGTAAAAACTCGCAGTTAAGCTTAGAGAATAAGGTTTTGCTGTATAAAGTGTTTCCAAACCGTTTTCTTAAGAATGTGTGTGGAAACAGTACCATAAGAAGTGGTGGGGAAACACTCCTCATCGTATCTTTTGGAAACATTTGGGTAGTTTTATATTGATGTTTCCAAACCGCCTCTCAAGGAATGCATGAGGAAAATTTTGCTTGCTTTGATGCAATTTCAATATATTTCGAATAATAGGGCAGCCTCGGTAATCGAGTAGGTAGTGTGCTTGACTGCCACCCCAGAGGTTCCGGTTTCGAATCGCGACCAGGCTATCTATTTCAAGTTGTTATTTATTTGTTGTTGATTCCAAATTAATTTTGAAGACAAGCGAGAGGAATGTTTCCACATTTATTTTCCTTAGACAGCGGAGAGGAATGTTTCCCTACAATGACATAGTGTGTATAAAAAGCAATGGAGTGTCTAACGAAAAGGAATTCTATGGAATGTTTCCTGCTTGTATGCGGTAATGTTTCCATTTCCCAGAGGGATAAAGTTACATACATATTCATAACCGAACTGGGAAAAGATGTATAGTATTTGCAGATTATTTAAAGTTCAGCCTGTGTTATTCAACAGTTATTGCGGCGCCAATTTGCGCATTCACATTGTGAGGATTGAAATGTTTATGAATGTGATAAGGAATTCTTATCGAGATTAGTACTATCACTTCCATATAATATTATATTACTACTATAGTACAATGTGTGCTTTATTGAAAAACAAAGGGTTGCAATTAATTCTTTATGGCCTGCATGGATAGATGGTTTCCTAATATTTATATATGTATTGATTAACTTTTTTTATGCGTTAATCAACGAAGGCTACCGCTAAGCTGTTCGTTATGAAACCGCTTCTGTGTAAAACTTCTTCTTTGTGAGAAATAACTTGAAAGTTTCGTTGTAACCTTGAGTGATATTCAACTGGCCATATTATGATAGAAATTTTTCATCACGAATGGATGTTTTCGATGCTTGAGTAGACCCTTTATTTTATAATAGCCCATGCTATGGATACATTGGAATGCTATTTACCTTTTCACGCATACGACCTTTAAGGTTTAATTTGGTCAGGGTTAAATTTGGGATTAAAAAAAAACTTTTCTTTGAGAAGAACATTTTTGTATTTGTTTTTAATATTTTTTCTATAATAGAGATTTTTATTTTGCTGCTTCGGAAAAATTGATCTATGTATACCAAGTAAATATTTCGCAAAAATAAACTAATTTAAAAAATTTAAATATGGCTAAAAATCATAAATCTTACAAGGTCGCAAGGACATGTCTCCACTCTCAGATCAACAATGTGGTAACTGCTTCAATGTAAATGAAATCCTGTGTCATTGGTCAATATTTTGAGTCTTTTTTTAAATTGCTATAACGCTGAAATTTGTAACTTAGAATTTTTAGATCCTTATTCATTATCTGAGATCCTTATTTATTTCCTTATTTCTTTTGAGCGTTATTATTTGGTAATTTTTTCTACATCTCAAACTGATGTAGTTGGCTGTGTCATGAACACACCCAAAGGTATTTTGACTCGACAACGTATTTTTATCTTTGTTGTTCTTATGCCTATCTGTATACTTTCCCTTGTGCCCAAACGTGTCTTCATCCTTATTATTGTTCAATGTCCTAATCAATGTCTTGATCAATTTCCTAATCCTTGTTCCAAACGCCACAATCCTTGTCCTTAATACTTAACACTTAATACTTAACATTATCCTTGAACCTATCCTTTTCGAATTCTCATCTTATTTCTGGTCCGAAACCATGCGTGGATTCTATCGTGGTCCTAATACTGGTCCTAATGCTTATGCTAATTCTTGTTCTAATTTGATTTTTTAACTATCCAAGCCGCTCAATTGTTGCCAAGACCAATGAATTGACATAATCTCACAAGAAATAATCAAGGGGCGTCATACGCACGATCGCGGCTGCAAAGCAACAAGTCCAGAACGTTACAAAATTCGCTCACCAAATGCCTCTTTCAGCAAATTGATTGGTTACCACCTTGGTCTTTTATTAATTATTTGTTTTGACAATTCTACATAAGGGCTGAAAGGGTATCAATTCTCCCGCCCCCCCTTGGAGAATTTTTTGTATGGGAAAAAAAGAAAAAAAGTCCAAAAACACGTTTCAGACCCCCCCCCCTCCTTTGGTATACAAAAGTATAGTTTCAGACCCCCTTTGGCGAATCCTAGATCCGCCACTGATCATCAATGACTCAAATCTTTCAGTCTATGCTTATGCTATGAAAATTTAGCGACAGATACGTACCATCACTGGCTCTAACCGCCTTTAAGATGATTTAAACAGTTTTTCCATTTGGTGCGAAAAAAATTTTGTGGTGCTCAACGTCAACAAATACCAAGTTATCACATATTCTCGAAAAAGACAAAAATCTCCTTCAAGAACTTATAACATACTCAGGGAAAGCCAGTTCGCACAGTAATTTCCTTGTGTGACTTGGGTGTTATTTGCAATAAGAAACTGAATTTTCGGTCCTATATCCATAATATCATAAATAGAGCCAACTCTGCACTTGGTTTTGTGAAACATTAATACAGAGAATTCTTCAACTTATACGTTACAAACCTACTCTTTACCTCACTTTTGTAAGACCTATCTTTGAATATGCAAGCCAGGTCTGGTTCCATTTCTATTCCGCTCACTTGATGCGTATCGAAGCCGTATAGCGGAGATTCAATCGTTTCGCTTTAAGCGGCCTTCCCGGTTCTAACAATCCCATTCTACCTCCCTATGCTTATCGGTTGATGTTGATTAACATGCAATTTCTTGAAAAACGTAGGGAAGTCACCAATGTAATCTTTATTTGTCAGGTTCTAGACGGAACCACAAACTGTCCTGCTCTGATCTAACTGATATTCCTTAAATCTTCGGTCTGTACCTCTCTTTCACCTCAACTTTCATCACACCGGCTATGGACACGATGAACCTATATCTAGGATGCTACGTATGACCAATAACATGATCACTGAATCCAATTTTCCCGTTACTTAAAAATGTTATTTAATATGAAATTTTGAATATTTTGTCTACAGATCCGTGTGTTTTATCACATTTCCCACACGTTTTTGCATACTTTATACATGGTGGGCCGTCTTTTTAAGTGGTTTCTTTTTAAAACATAGGTTATTTTGAGATTGACAACTGTTTCCCGCTCGAAATCTTGACATAAAGTCAGTATCATACCTCCGCGGAAAGAAATGAGTAGCTTTACTCGTGAAAAACGTTGGGAAATATTGGAAACTTATTTCCAAAGTGAGTGCTGCGTAGTCCAAACAGTGCGTTATTTGAAAAGAAGTTTCTGACGAGGTGCATTTTCATCTCGATGGCTACGTTGACAAACAAAATTGCCGCATCTGGGGCTCGGAAAACTTGCCATTATTGTCGAGACGTCGATCCATCCACAGATAGTGACAGTTTGGTGCGAATCGTGGAGTGGTGGTATCATTGGACCATTCTTCTTCGAAAATGAGGCTGGGGACAGTGTTTCGGTCAACGGTGGGCGTTACAGAGCCATGTTAACTGATTTTGTTTTTACTGAAATTGGAGACATGAATTTGGACGTCGTCTGGTTCATGCAGGATGGCACGTCATGTCACACAGCCCATGTCACAATCGATTTTTTGCGCACCAAATTCCCAAATCGTGCTATCGGCCGTCTTGGCGATGTCAATTGGCCGCTTCGGAGCTGCGATTTAACCCCTTTGGACTTTTTTTGTGCGGAACCGTGAAGGACCGATGTTATGCCAAAAATCTGGAAACGATTCATGCACTTAAGGCCAATATCATCTAAGCAATCCATGAGCCAAAGCCCGAAACCATCAACAAGGTCTTGGAATATTGGAGTGACAGGATGCGCTACTGCGAAGCCAGCCGAGTCAGCCACTTGAATGACTTTGTGTTCCATAATTAATGGGAATGTTTGATCTTACTAAGGGCCAGTTCCTTCAGTGCGAGTTCAGTCCAAGTCAAGTTAAACCGAGGTTAACTCACCGAAATTCGACGTTTAAACTCGGTTGAACTAGATATTTTAGCATTCGTTGCAAGTTAAATTGACTTGAATTATCATATTATGCGTTTCTTTTTCGCCTAAACCGAGTTTAAACGTCCAATTTTAGTGAGTTAACCTCGGTTTAACTTGACTAGAGTTTAAACTTGCACTGAAAAACTGGCCCTAATAAAGCCATAATACATGGAACAAATTTAATTTTGTTAATTTTATTGCATTTAAAAAAAACTTTTATTTGGCCCACCCTTTACTAAATTTTCTAATATTTCTTTTGTAATGTTTCGCCACTCGGTTTGAACTCGGCTCCATAGTTCTTAAATAATACCAGGAGATTTTTGGTATTTTCTCAATTTTTTTTTCACAGTTGCCCACACATTTTCGATCGGGTCGAGATCGGGGCTTTGTGCTGGCCTGAAAACGTTGGTTATGCATTTCACTCTACGAAGTCTGACAAATTAGTTTCTAGGTAGCTTTCTTTCGTTATTATTCAACTTATTTGAATATATTAACAATCCCACACCATGAGATTTCCTCTACCATGTTTAACCGTTTGTTTCACTTGGTGCTTTTGAATGGTTTCGTGTGGGCGATGACAAAAGTACTGCTTGCCATCCAATTGGTAACGATTAATTATGGTTTCGTCGTACCAAATGACTCTCTTCCATTCTTCAACGCTCCAATTTTTATGTTTCTGGCATAATTTTTGACGAGCCTTAACATTTTTGTCCGACAGAACGGATATCTTGTGTTTATGTTCCATCATAACCAATTCTCCCTAGCGCCCTTCGAGCGGTCCGCTCACTAACGTTTTTAGTTTTGCAAACGCAGCCTCTTTTAGTATTTTATGATTTGGTTTTCCTTCTAATGAATTGGCGAACGTAAGCTCGGTAGTCAGCAACCGAGGACGTCCTCCAACGTTTGGTGGAGAAGAAACTTTTTTTCGATTTTTATAGCAACAATAGTGCTTGCGGCTAGTTTAAACTGTTTAGAGAATTCACGCGTTAAAACTCCACTTTTTTTTTTTTTTTTTAAAACTATTTCTTTAACTTCAAGAGACTTAACGCATTTATTATGTAAATTACAGGATCTCTTCATTTAATATGCTTGCACAAACAACAATTAAATTGAACTGACCATACTCACTTGAATTGTGAAATTAATCGCTTCAGGCTATGTTATGCATGACCGCCTGCACGTCACAGTCACGCATTGTTGTTATTTCAATTCAAATTAAAAATTTGAGAGCGAGAGACCAAATTTTGCCCACCACGGTCACCAAATGATTCGACAAAAATATGAAATAATGGGATCAAAACAATGTTGCGTTGTGGAATTATTCACAACATTTGTATTTTTCCAATAAAATAGTACATTTTTAGTACGAAATGTATCGAAACAGTTATGAAATCTGCTTAATGCGATGATACTTTTTTTAGATAAAGTAGCAAAAAGTGTTCTAGTAGTGTTCAGGGATCAAATGACCGTGATAATAACATACTTTCGCCACAGAGCTCATCAAACGAAAAAAAAAAACGTAAAAAGTGACATGACGGGGATCATTTGACCGCCAGCATAACATCGCCCTTCCAAATCATGAAAACTCAAATAACGGTTCATTTACAGTTATAGCTTGGCATCGAATAGAACACACGCATGTATTTTGCGGTGTTATGTGAATTAAGTAAAACTGTTCTGAATGATTTTTTTAAAATAGGTATCACTAATAAGCACTAAGCGTGAAACTTGTCAAAATCGGCCGAAAACTCCGCCTACTATTCATATAAAGTGACGTCGTCAAAATAGCAAAACCTTCATTTATGCCATAAACATTAAGGTATTGACTTGATATTTTACACACAAACTTAAATGTTTAAAACTACAAATAGGTTTGAAATTTTGTTAAATTGAATGAAAACTTGTCAATGGCAACTACACAAACTGACTTCATCAAAATAATAAAACCTTCACAACTTCGGATATTATTATACAGCCATGGACACATAAATAGCACAAATGTCAACTTACTTTTTAAACGTCTCGTTTGAACCTAATAATGCATACATTAACCGTAGTTATAATTTTTTGAGACTCCAGTGTGACATTGTTTAAAACTCCGAGAGAGAGATGTACCGTTGCTTACTTTTATTTGCTCAGGCCATATCTTTCTGTATAGGCATGTACGATCTGCTGTGGTCATATAAATAGTACACATGTTAGTTGGTGAATAAAAGTTAACAAGATCGGGTGTTTGTAAAAATTTTAGAGTTGTATTCAGTTAATTTCGCCGATTCTAAATAAGATGGGTCGTGGCAAACATTGCACTCCGGAAAAAAGGTCTATAATTCACGAACTAAGTCGAAAAGGCCAAAAACCATCTAAAATCGCGGATATTATCAAAATTTTGTGAAAAATGGTCTATAATGCACTCAAGCTGGTTAAATCAAATGGTTCAAGTAATATAGAGAATAAGCTGCGCAATCCTAGACCGCGTAAAACCACCGCTTCTACTGATAGACTTATAGTTCGCAAAAGTAAGGCTTATCCTTTCAAGTCAGCAAAGCAAATTATGAGGGAAATAAATGAAGAAAATAACCTTAATGTTTCAAGAAAACTAGTATATAGGAGACAACATGATGCTAATCTTTACGCATTAGCCGAAGAAAGCCGCTCTTAACAAAAAAAAACACAGGTGCGTCACTGGACACACGAGAGAAGCGAAGCATTTTCGCAATATCATAGATTTGATAATTTAAGGGCTTTTTTTCGATTAAAATAATTTTTAAATTTAATATTTTAAAATAACAAAGTAAACTAAAAAACACACACGTTTATTTTCACACCAGTAAGTTTTATTATATATCTTAATAATTTTTTTTTCTGTCACTTAGAAAACGCACTTGTCAACGCACTTTTGGTCAATTGTTAATTTCCTTCATGCTATGCAAAAACAAAAAAAAACAACACCATGTACCAACAACATATGTAACTAATTAACAAAATGTTCCTTTTGCAAAAATAATGTGGGTTGATCATACACATTTACCCTCTCCGACCCTCCCTTAAATCACACTGTTCCCAACGACCTCTAGTAGTAAGTAGAAACAACATCCAATACACAATCCTTAGTGAATATTGTGTATTGGCTAATAGTTATTGTCAGATATGAAGGATACGTAGCCAATACATACACAATTCTATAAATAGATTATTGTAATCAACTGCAACACAGCTTTAGTTAATTTTTAATATTGAATCAGCGAAATTTACCAACAAAGGGTTTTCGTTCGATGGCTTAAGCTCAAAACTATCAGCCAACGGGCATGGGTTCAATTCCTGCAGCGGGCAAGAAATTATTTTTAATATAACATTTTCTTGTTCAATTGATGCAAGCAAGAAACAATATCAATTCTAAGAAAAAAGGTGTCGGAAAAAAGTGGCGTTTTTTCTGATTTCACTCTAGCAAATCGCAGAACGAGGCGTAAAAAGCTTCGCTTCAAAAAAAAAATGAAAGGATCGTTTAGCGTTTGCAAGGGCCCATGTGAATAAAGAAGACCAATTTTGGAAGAATGTGCTCTGGACTGACGAAACTAAATTATTTTTCGGCGCCCCAAACGCCAAGAGTTGAATCCTAAGTATACAAAAATTCATTAAAGCATGGAGGAGGGAATTTAATGGCTTGGGGAGCTTTTTCCTGGCACGACGTTGGGCCAATTTTTCGTATACCAGGAATAATGGACAAAATATGTATTTAGATATTCTTAATAACCAGATGGAACCCTTTGCATTTGAAAACATCCCTATTAGGTGGACTTATATGCACGATAATGATCCAAAACACACGGCAAAGGTTGTGATTGATTGGCTAAAAAAGGAAAAAATAAATATTTTGAATTGGCTGGCTCAAAGCCCCGACCTCAATCCCATAGAAAATTTATGGAATGATGTTAAAGTCAGCATAAGCAACCAAAATTTTCGAAATTTAGATGAGTTATGGAGTGGAATTGAGAAGGTTTGGTACTCTGTTCTGAAGGATAAGGTCAGGAAGCTTGTGGAGAGTATGGGACGAATATGTCGGGCTGTTTTGGACGATTCGGGATACAATACCAAGTACTAGTAAGCATATTCCTAAGCTCATTGTAAAATAAAAATAAATTGCCATGTCTTTTTTCAGAATCCAAATTGTGCTATTTATATGTCCACCTCAGCTGCAATGTCCACCTCTCTATTTATATGTCCACCTCAGGAGCAATTTCAGATTTTTGATAAATTTTCTAATTTTTAATTCGTAATTACAAAGTTACTACTGATTTTAAGTTTTTAATGTTCAAACTCAAATACCATGAAATAAATTCTTGTTTTCCTCTATGTATATTATTTAAATTCATGTGAAACACTCTACATGTATTTTTGTGCTATTTATATGTCCACGGCTGTATTGAACATGAGTGATTGGGGTATTTTAACTTCGGCCAAGCTGAAGACAATACATTTCTAAGTAGTTTTTCAATATTGTAATAGTAAATTTTAAAACAGTGAAAACTTTTTAACTTTGTTGTGCATTTAAGGAATTTTTCAGATATTCTATTAGTGTCACAAAATTAAAACTTTACTTACCGTAGCTAGGCCCTTTTCCACAAACAAGCAAATTGATATATGAACAAATGAATCTGAAAATAAAAATAATTCGACAAGAAATATACATCAACTATAGGATCATTAAGGGTCTTTAGGGTAATGTGGTAGAAGTATGGAATTGGAACCTACATGAAATAAGCAACAGTGATGCATGACCTTCACCCTGATTACGGCCACTCAAAAAGAAGTACCATTCAAGAGGGTTAATTCGTATGCCATATCTAGAAGAGAATTTGAAAAATTATAAAAAATTATAAAAAATTATATAAAATTCAAATAAAATGGCTAAATGACATCTAAATAGATATTGGAGAAAATAGTGCTATATATTGAAGTTATGAAATAGAACAAACCAAAGACAACTTTGCTTGAGGGATAAAAGTTTACAGCATAAGATAGGGATGGCGTCGAAATTCCCCCTATACAGTCCCCCTATGGTAGACTCTATATTATTATCTTATGGAGAGCGGGACAAAATTCCTCTTTTCGAAATACCCAGTGTCGAAATTCATCTTCATAAAATTACCTTTTTCAGAATTTACTTTGTCATAATTCTCCTTTATACAAAATTCCCCTTTTCTAAATTTCCTTAATAAAATTGTTCCTTCATAAAAATCCTCCCTCACAGAATTCCCCCATATAAAATTCACCTAAACAAAATTTTCCCTTACGAAATTCGCCTTGACAAAATTGCCTTTAAAAAAAAATATGTTTTAATCTTAATATTTGTATACGGCCCTTTCATTATTTATATTGAAAACAAATTTTTGAGCTTTAGGGAGGAGCTAAAAACATAATAACACAACCTCAACATGCTCTGATAGCGGTAAACCACTGTGATCGAATTTCGAAGATGCACATGAGTTAAGGCTATGCCTAAAAAAGTATGATACGATCTAGGTAAACATTGATCGATGATGCATTGAAGTTGATAAGAACTCAGTCAGTATTAAGCGTTCTCTCTGTCAAATAAAATTCCGGGTAACTTTCTCGGCATATTGGCAGTATAAGTAGAACCTAAGTAGCTTGAGTGGATCAAAGTGTAAAGTCATGCAAAGGCTACTGATGAGTTGGTGTAGCGGTCAACGAAACAGTCTGTATAGTCAAGCTGTGTGATTTGGTCTATACAGAACCGTTGTTGTTGTTGTTGTTGTTGTTGTTGTTGTTGTTGTTGTTGTTGTTGATGTTGTTGTTGGTTGTTGCCTTCTTTGTTCTTCATGTTGTCTTGTTGTCAACATGCCTGGCCTAAAGCTCAAAAATTTGTTTTCAATATAAAAAAATATGTTGATATTGAAGGACCGTTTTCTTAAATTTATTTTGTGAGAGCGTAGAGTTCTGAAATGCAGAAATTTACAAAGGGAGAATTTAACATGGGAATTTTCTTAAGGGGAATTTTGTGAAGAATTTTAGAAAAGGGCAATTTTGTAAAGGAGAATTTTAAAAAGAGGAGAATTTTAAAAAAGGAGAATTTTTAAAAATAGTAACTTAGAAAAGGATGATTTTTGGAGAGGGCATTTTTATGAAGGTAAATTTCGACACTGGGAATTCTATTATGGAAAGGGGAATTTCGACCCGCTCCTCATAAGATAATTACATAGAGTCTACGATATTATAAATTAACCATCCTTATAACCAGGGAATAATTTATATTTTTCCCACACATACTCACTTCAATAAATTCTCCAAACACAGTCGAAATCCACCGATAGTGAGCAGCAGGAAACCCCAGTTGACCAAACCGGTGAAATTACTAAAACCAGAACTCCAAGAAAACAGCGAATCTCTAGGACGATGGCAACTAGAAGACAACAAAAAAAAAAAATTCACCAACCTTAACAATAGAGGATCACATCGAAAACTTACGGTCTATCAGGCTGTTTCTGACGTTGTTTCTCCTCCTTGGTTGTAATCTCCTCGGCACGCGTTACGCTCTGTGTGCGACGATAGCGTGATTTCTTCTCTGAATTTCCATTACCATTACCATTTTCGTCCTTGTCGAGCACTTTGCGAAATACACGCATATCTATGTAGCTGCCATTTTGTTCGTACATAGCCGATGCAGATTTACGTTTGCGTAAAACGTGCTCGTTGGCGGATGCAGAACGTCGCAGCTTCTTGACAATGCCAAAGGCAAGGCTGCCATTTTCCACCTTAGTGGACATGATGCGTGTCGTTGTGGGCGGGTGCAGGAAGAACTATCAACTGTAATGTTTTAAATTAAAAACAAGCTTTAATTTTGTTGTGCTGCCCGACTAAGATAATAATGAAGTTGTTTTGGATTTTAATTAATAAAAATGTTCTTATCTTATCCAGATATTTCCACAAAATCCAGAATAAAAATGTTCTTATCTTATCCAGAAATTAAAAATAAATGTATACCAGCAAATCGCAGAGCTTGATGAAATCTTATGCAATCTTTTATAAATTTACACGTACGTCAATACAATCAATTTGTTCAATTTGCAAGTAATTAAATAAGCTTGTGCTCAGACAAATTATCGTATTAATGGGTCAGTTTATTATTGGGTCAATATATAAATGGGTCTGGTCAATAATGACTAATTTCTTTATGTGCGATCATCTGTCGATGAAGTGCAGTTGTTATGTGAAAAGTGTTAAGATTATCTCTTATTGAATGTATGCATGTATGGCTGAAGTTTCATGATATTTTTGCCATTGTGCAATTTTGCGTCATTCATGATAACGACTGTTGCAGCAGAATAATGCTGAAACCGTTCAATTATAAATTACCCTGCTGCAACGTAGAGTTGTAGATTTGTATGTGTATCTAAACGAGCTTTAAGCAATAATTACAACTGATTACAAAAGCAATCAACTTAACCAATGTCATCAACATTGCCTCATAAAAAAAAGTTAAGATCATCATGAGAAAAAAAAAACCATACACTCAGAGTTATATAGTCCTTACAGCGAAGACTGCATGATGACCGATCATTGAGCGGTGTTATGGAATTTTATGCGTTTTGCGTTTCGGAAAGTGCAGCCCTGGCATTTGGCAGCTGTCAACTGTTTATGTCATCCAAATTGGGTTTTGTGTAGTTAAAGGTTTGCAATTTTTCAACATTGGACCTTTTACCACCGAACAATTGTTAAATTGTTGATTTTTGTTAAATGCTGATTTTTCGAAGCAAATTTTCTGCAGCGATGAGGCCCATTTCGCGGTAAGTGGATACGTGAATAATCAAAATTGGCGTATATGGGGCTCTGAGTGCCATAATCCACAAAGTCATAAGGACATAAGGTGTGCATTATGGTCTGGTGGTGTCATTGGTTCAAATTTTTTTGAAAACGATCAAGGAGCAACCATTACAGTCAATTCTGAGCGCTATGGCCATATGTCGACCGATTTGTTTTTGGCCCGAAAGTAAAGTTATGCATCTGTACGATATGTGCTTTCAACAAGATTGAGACACAAGCCACACAACAGTGCCAATTAGGTATTTGTTGCAACATAAATTGCCAGAAGAACTTATTTCGAGATTTGGCGATGTCAATTGGCCTCCAAGATAGTGCGATTTGACACCTCTGGACTTTTTTTTATGGGGCTACGCAAAAGATCGTGTTTACGTGAATAAACCTCAAACTCTTGAAAAATTAAAAATCAACATTCGTTTAGTCATGACCGAACTAGTGACCGAGTTGGGCACAAAAATTATCGAAAAAAAAGGATTGAGTCCTGCAAAGACTCCCGCGGAAGACATTTGAATGATATTGTATTCTACGTATAAAGTCAAAACATTAAAGGCTTAACCAAAATAGACAGAACGAGACATAACGAGTAAGTTCGAACAAATGGGAGCCAATGTTAAAACCCAAAATGCACATACGTAACTGATAGAAACTGAAGGAGCATTGCGACGAGACGTTCTGTTCCGTAACAACCGAACTTTTAGCGTCTGAACTCGTCAACAACAGCTGTGCAGAGTAGTATTCTTCTTTTTGAGACGATTGGAGGAACTCGTTTCATTTTGGGTTAAATGTCAAAACAGACGTAACGATTGCAAACGCTCGGCAAGTTGAAATCGTCTCGTTTCGTCTATTTTGGTCAGGCCTTAACACATGGTCCAATAAGTCCCGAGACTAACTACTAGATGGCACCTCTAACGAAATATCGATAAAATATTTCGATAGTTTCAACCTTCAAACAATACGTGTAAAAATTTCATGTCAATCTAACGTTTAGTTCAGCAGTTGCAGTGATTTAAGTGACGCTACTGTTGATATTTTCAAAATAATGGATTCAAAGCAATTTCGTGTGTTGATTTATCACTATTTCTTGATGGGAAAAAAATACCGTCCGAGCTGAGCAATGGCTTCGAAAGTGTTATTCGGACTCTGCTCCGTCAAAAGCAACCATTTGCCGATGGCATACTGAGTTTAAACTTGGTCGTACAGACACAAATAACGCTGAACGTTCAGGACGCCAAAATGTGGCAGTTGTTCCACAAAACATAAAAAAGTACACAAAATGATATTGGCCGATCGTAAAGTGAAGGAGGCTCTGAAGATATAGAAAGGCAGCGTGGGAACAATATTGCAGGAACATTTGTCGAAGAGAAAGCTGCTTTCCAAATGGGTGCCGCGTTTTCTTACACTGGACCAAAAACAACAACGTGTCGATGATTCTGAGAGCTGTTTGGCACTGTTTATTAAGAATAAACATGCATTTTTGCGTCGGTATGTGACAATGGATGAAACATGGATCCACCAATACACACCGGAATCAAAACGGTCGTCAGCTGAGTGGAGAGCAACCGATGAAAGCATGCTAAAGCGACCAAAAACACAACAGTCGGCTACAAATGTTATGGCATCTGTATTTTGGGATGCGCATCCAATTTTGTTCATCGACTATCTCGAAAAGGGAAAAACAATCAACAGCGGTTATTATATAGCATAATTGAAGCGTTTGAAGGATGAAATCGCGAAAAATCTGTCCGTTCAAAAAAAAAAATTTGAAGAAGAAAAAAATTAATTTTCACCAAGACAATGCATCGTGTCACAAATCGATGAAAACGATGGCCAAAATCCATGAATTGGGCTTCAAATTGCTTCCTCATCCACCGTATTCGCCAGATTTGGCCCACAGCGAATTCTGACTCTTTGCTGACCTCAAAAAAATGCTTGCCGGCAAGAGATTTATCTCCAATGAAGAGGTGATGGCTGAAACTGAAGCGTATTTTGAGGCGAAGCACAAATCGTTCTACAAAACCAGTATTGAAAAGTTAGAAAAGCGATGGAATGAATGTATTGCTCTTGAAGGAACCTATGTTGATGAATAAAGAATATTTGCAAAAAAAAGTTTTTTTATTACAAAGTCTCGGGACTTATTGGACCATGTGTTATAACGAAATAAAAATTTTATTCAAATTTGCATTTTTAGTGTATTTTTTGTAAACTTTACTTTCGGAAGGAGAAAGAAATCCAAATTACAAACAACACAATAAGCGCACATATATCAAAATGTTGTGATTACGTTTATGCTAGAAAGTGTCAAATTTTCGAATGGAACTGTCAAAATTCATCTGGAACCTATTAGTGTCATAATACTCCCTCGTAATACAGCCCTCGTAATACTCCCATACAATATTAACTATGCAACCTGCCGATTTGGCTTCATAATTTATTTTTGTAAATAAACTCACCGAAAAATAAATTTGATAATAATGAATAACAAAGAATAATAATGATTGATGCGTTTTCAAAAATTTCTTGTCTATTTTTGTCATGAGAGCTAAGGACCAGCGTAAAAACCTACATAAAGAGGGTTATAATTCCATGTAACAAACTTGATGTTCCGTTGCTTAGGCAGCTCCCTCGGCGTCTCGATGACTTCTCTAATTTAATTTTTGTTTTTCACATAAAGGTAAAGAATTAACCTTCACTGTAGTGTCATTACTTTTATCATAACATTTATTCTCATTGAGCAACAATTCCATGCAATGCCGATGCATTTCCGAAAAATTGTTTTTTTAACTTTTTTAGAAATCTGCGCGGTGAAACGTAACGGTATCCCGTCAAAAAAGGTTGTCGCGTCAAAATTTCTATAGCATATACGAAAAAGTTCCCGGAATCACCGCCGTGTGGCGCTCTTAGTCACCCGATTTGAGTTCTCTTTTTTTTAGGTGGCCACACCTGTCATTGACATTCTATAAAATTTTCAGCTTGATAGCTTGACATTTGTAAAAGTTAGGCCGTATTGAGTACATCTGCGATTGTGCGTGTTTTCGATTTTGTACAATTTTAAAAATGAAATTGAATTTGCAACAAAGAGTTTGTATTAAATTTTGTGTTAAAAACGGTTTTAATGGATCAACGACATTGCAAATGTTTGAAAAGTGTTTCGGCAACGATACTCTGAAGAAAACAGTCGTTTATTAGTGGCACGAACGTTTTAGAAGTGGCCGTGAGTCCGTGAACGATGATGAACGCAGTGGCAGGCCATTGACATCGAAAACCGACAAAAACATCAACAAAATCAAAGAATGGATGACCGTAGACCGCAAATTTACCATAAAAGAGATGGCAGAGGAGTTCGGTATTGCTTTTGCATCCGTTCGAGACATTTTGGTTAATGATTTGGGCCTTAGACGTGTCGCTATAAAGCTGGTGCCGAAAGGCCTGAATTTCATGCAAAAAAGTTGACACTGCAAAAGACATTATTTCCAAGGCCGAATCCGACCCAACATTCATCAAACGGATCATTACTGGAGACGAGACGTGGATTTATGAGTACGTCGCGCAATTCAGACATCAAGCGAGTGAATGGCGTACACCGAATGAGTCGTAACCGAAAAAACCACGTCGTCTTCATTCGAAAAAGAAGGTGATACTCACAGTTTTCATGGATTATAAGGGTGTTGTGTATCATGAATTCCTTCCACTAGGCCAAACAGTCAACAAAAGGCCAAACAGTCAACAAGGAGTACTATTTGGGAGTTATGAGACGTTTGCGTAAAGCAATTCGCCAAAAAATACCGGATTTGTGGACAAACAACTCGTGGATCTTGCACCACGATAAAGCACCGTCGCACAATGCCATCGTAATCCGTGAACATTTGGCTTAAAACGAAACGAATACCATTCAACCTGAATTCACCTGATTTGGCTCCCTGCGACTTTTTCCTATTCGGTCAACTCAAGAAACCGTTCCATAGAACGCGGTTCAGTACCCAAGATGAGATCATGGAAAAATCGAAGATGGGTCTCATGGCCATACCGCAAACCGAATATAAATAATGTTTCGAGGATTAGATAAAGCGCTGCCATAAGTGCGTTGCAGTCGATGGAGAGTACTTTGGAGGGGACAATATCGATTTTGATCTATACTCTTGTATTTTTTATTTCCTGAATAAATTCCGGGAACTTTTTGATCAAGGTGGTATACGCTATAATGAAATTCTCCAATAGTAGCAAACGATGCACTTGGGTGACTTACGCGTGCGTCACAGTTTCGCACGTGCTTATTTTCTTATTGTTATAAAAATGTTAACTGTAATGCAATCATGCTTTTTGTTTACTTTCATTTCGTATTTTAAATTTCTTTCTTATTTTTTAATGTCTTTGACACTGAAATTGACTGATTCTGCCCAATTGTTGGGGTTTCCATGCATATTTTAATTAGGCTAATTTAAGTCACCCTCACAACATATATGTATTTTGTTTTCAAAAAATTGACTTGTCTACGCATAAATTGCTTTTACAAATAGATTTTTTGTTTTGTGATTTTTTTTATTTTTTTTTTTTTTTTAAAGTATACAATCTTGGAACAAATTTATTTTTGCAAGGCTTAATCGAATACTTTTGCGTCATTCCTTATCATATAGGTTAATAGGTGGTACACCGAAAATAAAATGAACATTTGTGCATTTCACTATTAAAGTGGGAATAATCGTTTCTATAAAAAAACTAGTATTGGGCGTGAAATGTTTTCAAATATTACTCTCTATAATTCTTGTTTTGTGAAAAAAAAATATAAAGCTGAAAATGCATATTTCTATCGGTTAGAAAATATTATATGTATATAATTAAAACAAATAAACTCAGCTGTGATAATTCTGCATATATTTGCAAAACAAGTCATTTTAACCAACCAACTTGAGGTAAATATCTTTACTCGAATTATTTGATTAAAATATTAAAAAAACATCAACATTCTTATCGGTGAATTTGAAGAAACAGTTGCTGTAGAATCCTCACAAAAAAAAAGCAGCTGCTTAAATGGATCGTTTAGCGTAATACGAGTAAGATCGCGTAAAAAGTATCTTTAACCTGACTGTTTAAGACATGGAAAAAACCGCTACCATTGTTAGTGGTAGTTGCTGACGTCGTTTGATGCGACTGTTGATAAGTGTGTTGATGCTCATCAACAACGGTTGATGTCTGAATTCTTCTTGACTTTGGTTTATTGAACCTTGGCATTTTTCAAGGGCGACGGTGTTTTTCTTTATATAATTTTTTCGCATTAACACTGCTTTTGCCATGTTGTTTCCTTGGCGGGAATTGCTGGGTATCATCATGCATGAGTTGCAATTATGGCGTAATTAATTTTTATGCCTTCCCAAAATTGTGCGAAACATGATTTTAAAGGAATTCGAAGACAAACAGAGAGCTGTTTGTACAATTCATGAATTAATTTTTGATGCTGAAAATTAATTGGAATACGTGTTTCGGAATCGGAACATGTAGGACGTAGTCCAGGAACGGAAATTCTGTGGTACAAAAAGTGTGAGCAAGTTTATTGCTCCACAGAATTTTACGTCCCCGTGTTCTAACCTATTATTAAGGCAGGTATTTATTCTTTATTTTTCTATCCTTCAGTCGAGGGTAGACATAAAGCTTTAACTCCATGTGAATGGATCGAAAGCAATAAAAAAAGCCTAATTTCAACTTTAAAATCATGTCTTGTGAGTGAACTATCTTTAAGTTATTCTTAGAAATTTTAAAAATTTAAAAAACAAAAAACACGTTTGAAAACAATAATAACAACAAATACCTTCTTTTTTTGTACATTCCCAGCAGTTATTTTGGAGTCGATTGAAAAAGTGAACTAGTTCATTTCTAGCGCAGTTCGCAGTAGTTCTGAAAAAGTGCAAAAGGCGTTCAGTGTAGAACAGTTATCTTTGCTTTTGTTTTCAAAAGTATTGCTGAAAAAAATAAACGCGTTCTGGCTACTTTTTAAAACTAGTTCAAATATGGGGAAAAAGGAGTGTTTCTGGGGACAATTGTCTTTTCCTATGACATCAACCCGCAAAAAGCGTCAGTTCGTTCAATGTTAAAGGGTATTGTAGTGGAACTAGTACTGGTCCTTCTTGGAACTAGTTCAGAACTTTTTCAAATTTGGTCCACTTTTCTGCTGGGTTGCTGACAAATTTTTTTCAAAAACTCTCTCTCTTTCTGAGAGATTCAAACACAGATTTAAAAAGCAGTTGGCTATATCGTGGACACAGGTTCCAATGTGATAGTGTATCTTTATTATGGTCCTTACTTTTGTCTCTACCCTTTCAGTGGTTCCCAAACTTATCCTCTTCCTTATCTTTATTTTAATATTTGTCCTAATAATTGTCTTACTTTTTGTCCAAACTCTTGTTTTAATCCATGTCCTAATTTTTAGCCTAATCCTTCTTCAAATTCCTTTAAAAATCTCTGAACCACTTGTTTTCCTAATCTTTGTCTTAAATCTTGTCCTAGTGTGCTTAAATCCTTGTTCTATATCTTGTCCATATACTTTTCCCAATCTTGTCCTATCGAAGAATCCCTTTAAAAATCCTTGTTACATTTCTTTTCCCAATCTTTGTTGTAAATCTAGTCATAGTGAGTTCAAATCCTTGTTCTATATCTTGTCCAAAGTATGTCTTTATCCTTGTCCATGGGCGTCCGCAGGAATTTTTCAAGGGGGAAAAATGTCGGCATTGGCGTAGTGATGGTATGAAAGTGTAACATATACACATAGGAAATAAAAATATATAAAATTTTTCCAGTCCACTATAGCACTGTGGACGTCCTTGCCCTTGTCCCAATTCTTGTCTAAGCCCTTTTCCCAATTCCTGTCTTAATTTTTGTCCTAAGCTTTGTCCAATTCCATACTCTAATCTTTGTCCTATACCTTATCTTATTCCTGATGTGTCCAAATTCTTGCCTTTCTAATCCTTGTCCTAATCCTCATCAAAATTCTTGTCGTAATACTTGTCTTTATTTTCATTTTAATTCGATTTTTGACGTGACAACGTTACATTGTCTCAGGTTTCCAAACCGCGCAGGTTTCCAATAAAATTAAAAAAAAAATATTTTTTCAAAATGCATCGGTGTTGCACAGAATTTTTACTCTATGAGTATAGATGCTTTGACAAAAATAATAGTAAGATAGTAAACGTTAATTCTTTTTAAAGATTTTTCGGAACGCGGAGAGAGCTTCCTAAGCAACCCAATGGAAAATATGTTACATCGAATTATAATACGCTATATATAGGTGCTAAGGTAAATATTATAAAATGCGAGTAAAAGCTGACTCTTAGCGTATATGATAAAAAAAAAGGGAAAAATGCATGACGTCATAAGGCCGCGGATAGAGCCGTTTAAAGATTGAAAAGGCAGCTGTCATGCAACGGCAATGCATTCAATTATTACACGATGGGTATATGCACTAGGGTAAATATTATACAACAAAAATTACGAAAAAAATGGTGCAACGCGTAGGTAGCAACATATGCTACAAAAATGCAATATTGTTGCATGGAATACTTACTCGCGTATTAGAGGTGCTATTGTAAATATTATTTTAAAAATAAAAAAATAATAAATAACTGGCCATTTCAGCCCTTGACCTAGCTTCTTATGATCAATTGTGTTGTGCGTGTTATTAAGTTTGTACACAATTGACCGAGAACCGGACCTACATGTTTAACGCCGACTCCGAACGGCGATGAACGGAATGTTCTTGTTCTCAAGAAGCTTTACATGGCATTTTGAATACTCTCTGAGGTTTGCCATTGTCTGCAGAGAGGGGGCGGCCGTACAGAAAAATTATTTTAATTCAAATAATTTTCTGTCGCTGCTGGGGTTCGAACCTGGGTCTCCAAGTTCGTTGACATAGCGGCCACGCACTTTAACCAACTTCGCCACGGACGCCACAAATATTATTTTACGACAGCAAAAATTGGGCCCTTGACTTTATAGCGAAAATAAAACCAAACATTTTTATGCCAAAACAACATCGAGGTCACCACAACAAAAATGCAACAACGATGAAAAAAACGTTGCATGAAATTATAACTCCATGACCATTGCTGCTACGGTAAATTTTATGGAACGAAAATAAAGGTGAGGTTTTCGGTTACTGCCATATAATATTTTTTACCATTACACTTGTGTGTAGCGAATAATAATTCCATGTAAAAAATTTACAGTTTCGTTGCTTATACAGCTGCCTTCATGTTCCGATGACGTGTTTAATTTTATTTTTTAATTTTTTTCATAATGCCAAAGAATCATTACACCTATACTCATCCATGCAACGCCAATGCATTTTGGAAAAATGCTTTTCCAATTTTTTTTAAACCTGCGTAGTAAAACGTACTTAACACTCACTTAAGAGAGCCAAATTTGAAAAGCTCATGTAGGAGAAAGCTGAAAAATAAAAGATGCGTATGCGCCAACCAGCGTGTTCGCAAATGGGACGATTGTGGCTCATGAGATTGATGGATAGCAAAATTAAAAAAAGAGGCGTAGGATAACTTCCACATGAGTTACAATATGTTTTAAGGGTTTATTGAACTCTTTGCAAAAAAACCTATGAATCTATGATAAAAACGATATCCTCAGACTATAAATTTATTTTTCATTTTTTTTTTGGTATGGCCAATTCTGTAATTCTGTGCACTGCCGTGTACAGTAAACTTGATTCCAGGTCCAATATGAAGCTGGAGATGGCATTTACAATAATAATGCTGTCAAGTACGTTTATGATCTAAGGAAATTTGATCGCATCAGTCACTTGAACAATAAAGTACTGGGCTGTAATATTTTTAGTTATTTGAATGCTAGAAACTGCATATTTTTACACAATTTAATCTATTCACAAACACCTAATTATTTATTTGAGAAACTCCTATTCTGCAGATCTAATAAAAATTTCAATCTTATAATAGTTTATAATTACTTGAACTAGTGTCGCCTTTGGTCGAAATTCGACCATTTAAAAATTGATTGTTTTTTTATTTTTTTGTTGGAAACCTTTTTTTCTTTTTTCACTCATGTGCAAACGTAACCGAACGCATTCCGCACCATACGAACTACCGGCAGGAAATCACAAAATAGTTACTCCATTCTGAGTTTCCATGTTCTGTGACTTTTACTTCCAAAGATATTCGATATTAAAAACTGTGCTTGTATGAGCGGAGTCACACCCCCTTGTCAAATTTCTGTCCTAGTTTTCTAGTAGAAGGACATCATCAATGTTCTGTGACTTTTACTTCCAAAGCTATTCGATATAAAAAATTTGGTTTATATGGGCAGAGTCACACCCCCTTGTCAAATGCCCGTCACGGTTTTCTAGTAGATGGATATCACTAAGTGGCAACTCCATATTGAATTTCATTGTTATACGGCATTTATTTCCAAAGCTATTCGATATAAAAACTTTGAATTGTATGGTTGGTGCCACGCCCCCTTGTCTAATGCTCGTTAAATTTTTCCAGTCGAAGAACACGACTAAATAGGAAGTTCCTATCAAGTTTCATTGATTTGTGACTTTTATTTTGAAAGTTATAACGAAAATTTGGGCTGCTTAAAAGTGCCACGCTTCTTTTTAACGCCCATAAAATGTAACCAGTGGAATGGTACGTGTTATTTGAAGTCGAGTACCGTTTTTCGAGGCTGTGTGACCTATAATTATATAAAGCTATTCGATATCGCAAATTTGGGTTGTATGGGATGGGCCACGCCCACAATATTTATTCGGTGCACTCCTTCTCTCTATTCTAATTGATTTTATTAAAAAAAATTATCAAAATCGGTTGATTAACACGGGAGAAAATGGTTCTTAATTGTTCTGCCTACGCCTATTTATATATAGATTCCATGGACTACTTTTTATTGAACGCCATCAGATTGTGGAATACTTGCCTATAAAATCAAAATTATTCGAAATAAACATATCTTTAAGGGGACATATAGGTTATAAATTTTAAAAAACAAATTTTTTTCGGGAAATTTTTTTCATAGAAGGAAAAAAGATATCGTTTTCAAATTTTGCACATATATGTATTTATTAACATTTAAAGAATACAAACATGTTTTTCAGAATTTTTGAAGCGGTTTTTGACGTTGTTTGATTTTTTTTTTAAAAAATGTCAAAAAATTGACGGTGTGCAGCAGGGTGCGAAGAACGTTTGAAATACAATTGTTTTCAATTATCGTTCTCTTCACAAAAAATTGTGCTCGCATATTCTTACGAACGAATAAAGAACGCTCTGCTTGCGTCATTATATTTATCTCTGATAAATTTGTCAGCTTCGTATTTTTTCAGACAAATTTTTCACACAACAACAAAAAACAACGAACGTTCGTTTGCTATCATTCATTTGTAATGAACGTTTGAAGAAAAAATTCAGGAACGTTCGTTTGTACCAGTGTCGCCAGATGAAATTACCACCAAAATTATATTTCTCTTACACTTAATTCTCACAAATTACCACACTCGCAAAATACCTCAAATTACAAAATACCACAATACCTTAAATTACCACAAAACACCACAAAATCCCTCAATTTTCTTCTGAAGTATTTTTAGGTATTGTGGTATTTTGTGGTAATTTGAGGTATTTTTTCCCACGCGAGAGATTTTTACCACAAAATACCATGGGATTTACCACATCCCACAATCGTTGAAAAATACCATAAGTACTACTTATTTATCGTGCTTTTCTGGCAACATAGCTCGATCTGGTACAATTTTTTTTTTCAATGAGGCAAAAATAACAACGTGTATACGAAAAATCAACACAAACCGACGACGCATGCACAACAGCGAACAAATTATTTTTTCTACAAACGCTCATTAGAAATGAACGATAGCAAACGCACGTTTGTTGCTTTTTGTTGTTGTGTGAAAAATTCGTCCGAAAAAATTCGAAGCTGACAAATTTATCAGTGATAAATATAACGACGCAAGCAGAGAGTTCTTCTATCGAGTGCGAACGTTCATCTATTTTGAAATTTTTCGTTTGAAATTTTACTCACAAAGCAAAAAACGAGCGAGAAGATCGTATTTTAATCATTTGCCAACGAATTTTTCCGCACCCTGGTGTGCAGGATATCACCAGTCTAGAACATCTGAGAAAAATATAAAAAAAACAAATTAAACCTTGTTTAAGTGGCCACCGCCTGAACTAGGATAATTTTTATCCGCCGAAGAAAAAAAAAAAATGGCGGTCATTTGAAAAAAAATCGATTTTCGAGTTTACAAAACCGGTCGCCATTTTGTTTTTCTTCGGCGGATAAAAATTATCCTAGTTCAGGCGGTGGCAACTTAAATAAGGATTCATTTGTTTTTATTATTTTTTTCTCAGATGTTCCAGACTGGTGATATCCTGCACACCGTCAATTTTTTGACATTTTTAAAAAAAAAAATCAAATAACGTCAAAAACCGTTTTAAAAATTCTGAAAAATTTTTTTGTATTCTTTAAATGTTAATAAATATATGTACAAAATTTGAAAACGATATCTTTTTTTCTTCTATGAAAAAAAATTCCCGAAAAATATGATTTTTTAAAAAATTATAACCTATATGTCCCCTTAAGCATTAAATTCTCAAATTATTTTCTGAAATCTCTTTTATATCTCTTAATTTAAAATAAAATATAATTAGCAACTAAGTCTTAATTTTATTCATTTGTAATATATTGTTAAGTTAGCTTTGAGTATAATTCATTATATTGGTCAAAACCTCTTGTTACCATGTCATATTTAGTGCATTTAAAAGACTCTGTCTTAAATGTCGACATTATTTCTAAATAAATCAAAATAAATTAATAAACTCCATGATTTTTGCCGAAAAAAAATTAATAATAACATTTCATTTATAAAATAAAAAATGATTTGAAAAAAAAGAAAAAAAAAATTAGGACTCACAAAGTTTTAAAAATTATTCTAAACGGATCGTATTAAAAAATTCTTTAAAGTTATAAAAATAAATAAAAAACAGAACGTTTTAAAAAATACTTAAATTCGAAAACCCAAAAGTGAGAAACTGATAAAATTCACAAGTAGTACTTCCAAATATTTTTTGTTCTACAAAATCTTTTAACGGCCCAGTCGAAGTTTATTTTTATATTATTTCATATAAGTAAGCGTTAGATAGTTTTAAAAATTAAATTTAAAACAGTGTTCGTAAATTTATCAAGTTAACTCGGTTGTGAATAAAAATATTTAATTTTTTTTGGTTTTTTACTAATATAAAAGGTATCCCTTTGGATTCATAAATGATTTAAAAAAAAAAGATAATTTTGTGTTAACTGGGTTGTTTATACACTTAAACTTGTTCAGGAACTGCCGCCATGGCCGCATTAAAATATTTTTATTTCACTAATTTTCTCTACTTATTCCACATCTTCCTTCACTTATAAACACTACAATCGTGTTTGTTAATAAATTGATAAATTAAAATTAAAAATCGTTTGTATTCGTTTGTAAAAGTAATGTTTGTCATTTTTTTTTTTTTTTTTGTAGTAACGAATTCGTTTGGCTTTCTTGGTTTACTGGGTTGCTAATCGAATTTGTAAGCACACTTGTGCTCACACGATGCGTGCCTTAATACTCGTAATCATTCGTTATGTAACATACTTGTGAGATTTTTTTATCATATTAAAAGGTACAAAATTCAAGTCGAAATAAAAATAATTTTTAAATGTATTATATGACGCGTACTCTCTTGTTCTGAATGGCGTGAACTCTCTTACTCTAAAGAATGTTCTGCTCAACAGCTGTTTATTTGTCAGTCGACAAAAGACACGAACCTCTCATGTGGCAAAGGTCAACATTTTGGAGTTATCTCAAAAAAAAAAAAAAAAAATAGAAAAAATTCCTTAAATTTTTGAGTAATTAAATTTTTAAATTTTTTATTTTCTCTTCTAATGCAATGAACTTATTTCATAGATTATCACTTTTTGTATTTACTTTTGAGTTTGATTTATTATCGATTTTTAGGCACCATTGAAGAATTCAAGAAAAAAAAAAACAACAAAAACTTCAGATAAGAAAGCAGCTTACAAGCATATGGAGCATGCTTTTAGCTGATGATAATCAGCAACGATCGCTGGACAATGGGTCAAAAAATGTGTAGCATGAACACCAACTACATAGTTCGTAATCGATAGTGATTATATGGCTTTAATTTTATTTATGTTTTTTTTGTTGTTTTTGGTTATTTGTTGTAAATTCATGATTACTCGTTTTCTTATCAGTGTCTGACATTTTGCTGCCGGTTTGTTTTCCGGCAGATAAAAGTGACTGTATCACTGAAATTATTGCTGATAAGCAGTGCCGGTCTCGTCGTCTGACCCTTATGTAGAAGGCTTTTTGATGAAACTCACATTTGATATGCATTTGGTTTTTTCTCTTAAAATTGATGATGATTTTCTCAGAGTTTAATTTTTGTTTTCTGAGAGAAGTTCGATTATTTGACTCAGTACTTAAACTAATAGATACAACAAATAACAAATGCTTGTTTTATTCACTGTTTTGAGTGCTTGCGGCTACAAGCGTTGGAGAAGCTTTTTTTTTTGTTTTTTATGGTTTTTTTTTTGTTTTAATGTTATTTTTTTCTGCCAGTCATACCTGTTTTCTTAACAACACCATCAAAGCTAAAAAGCCTTCAATTTTTTTTTTAGTTTGTTTAATGTTTACATTTTATTTTGTTTATTTTTTTTACTATTGTTTGGCGAAATTAAGTTTTATTTATTTTTAATAAATAATAAAACTTATAAATAGCTCAGTATAACATTAAAAATGTGAGCATCATGAAAAACACTGTCTATTGGACTATTTTAGGGCCTTTTATTTTGCGCCCCCTAATCTTTGTCGAGTTAGCTTATTTATTAAAATTTATGTTGGGCGTGTTTTCTATTTTAAGAAAATTATAATTACATAATTTTTTATTTGTTTTATTATTAATAAGCTATTTTCTATCTATCGGGGTCGTTTCAAGTCTGTTCAAATTATAATATTCAATAAGAGGAGAATTGTTGTAACACGTTTCTAATTTTAAACGTTGCACTGAACTTTACTACATATCTGTAGTAAACTTAGTTTACATGACAATAACAACTACTTGAACATGTTAACTAATTTATCGCTTGTGTTCTTCAACTATTCTCTAGCTGATATGGTTCTGAGCTTTATGTTATACTTCATAGTAAAAGCTGTAATTTTTCAATTAAGCTCATTTCATAATAGCTGTATTTTTATTACAATGTTGACGCCAAGGTTTATGGCACAAGTGATTCTCTGGCATTCTTTGTGATATACAGGGTTATCCATTTTGGATAATGTTTCGGAAAGTGCACCTCCGGCATTTGGCAGCTATCATATGTTCATGTCATCCAAACTGGTTTTTGTGTAGTTAAAAGTTTGCCATTTTACAATATGGAACGTTTTGTTACCAAAAAATGCGCAAAAATTAAAGAAAAATTAACAAGCATTAAAAGCTGATGTTTCGGAGCTATTTTTTTTTAGCGATGAGGCCCATTTCGCGCTAGGTAAATACATAAATAAGGTAAATTTCCGTCTATGGGGCTTTGCAAATCCCCAAGCGATTGCGGAGAAGTGACTGTCTGGTGTGCATTATGAGACCATCATCTCATTTGAAAATGATCAAGGAGTAACCGTTACAGTCAGTCAATTTTAAGCGCTTTGGCCGTATGTTAACAAATTTTTTTTGGCCTGAAATTGAAAATATGGATCTAGATGGAATGTGGTTTCAACAAGATAAGGCCACAAACCATAAAATAGCACCAATTAGAGCTTTGTTGCAACAGAAATATCTAGGAGGGCTTATTTCGAGATTTAGCGATGTCAATTGACCTCCGAGATCCTGTGATTTGACACCACTGGACTTTTTTTTTGTAAGGCTACTTAAAAAAATTATGTATACGTGAATAAACCTCAAGCTCTTTAGCAATTTGTGTCAACTTTGGTGTAGGATCAATAATACAAATTATTAACTTCAAGTTCAACATATTCCACTTCAAATGCAACTTTTTATAAATCGAATTTAACTTTTTGTGTCTATTCAAAAAAAAAAAAAAAACGGTAAGAAGCTTCAGTTTAAAAAATAAACTAATACATTTTTTATTTATTACAAATTCGGAGTCATGAAGAAGAAGAGCTTTATGGGACAACTTATATACAGTAAGATTCAAATATTAGTATACAGAACATAGCTTCAAGTTCAGTTGGTTGTTGTCTATAGGCGTTCGCAGCAATTTTTCAAGGGGGAAAAGTTACGCATTGGAGTGCACGTATATGAAAATGATGATATGAAAATGTAACATATACACATAGGAAATAAAAATATATAACATTTTTCCAGTCCAGGGGAGGGGCAAGTCCCCCTGTGGGCACCCTTGATATTGTCCATATATTTAAGTATTAAAAAAAGTTTTAAGTGCACAAATCAAGGTCATAACATAGTGTTTTATTATTCATAAAGTGAAAATAAAATTAAAATTTGTCTTTAAAATGTGCCGCTGGTGATGGCGGTATAATTTTACGAATTGGCCAAGACAGCTTTTTGTTCTGACTATGGAACCGAGAGTAACTTCAAATAAATAAAAAAAAGATATGCCGCAGCAACGAAAAAAATCACCTGAAAAGTGGAGTCAAAAGTTAGTATACAATTGACTTCACATCAACCCATTTTGGGAAATACCGTAATTTCTGCAGATGTTTTTTTGACGTAGAATACGTCGTTCTCGGAGGTAAGTAGGGTGGTTGATAGTGATCAGGTGTCGGTATTTACATTACTTTTTGAGCCTTTGGTGGGCCTAAAGTACTAATCGTACAATGTTGATCTTAGCACTTGTTGGTCTGCTTGATCCTCAATGCGACAAAAATTCATGTTAGAACTGTCTAACTTATATCAATTTTACACAATTACATGAAATATAAAGCCAACATTTGATGTTTTTGTTTGCTTAAACTTGCTACCTATTTATCGACGGCTTCCGGTTTTTTCGACGGCGAAGACAGCGCCATCTAGCGTGAAGACATAAATCTTATAATTAAAAAAAAGCATACTTTTGGGGGCATGTTGTTTTTAACAGACTCGCGTAGCCCAGTAATACTGAGTAATTTTGAGGGGCATGCTTTTTTAACAGAATCTGTTATTGAAATCCAATTAAATATCCGACCATATTATCGACAGTGAAATTTTGACACATGGGTTGTTGAACTTGTTAGCATTGAACAAATTTTGTTTGCTTGTTTAAGTTTTCTACCTATTTATGGACAGTTTCCGGTTTTATCGACAAAACCATAAAATTTGTATGGGCGCGCCCCTAAGGAGTGGTCGGAGGAAATAGGTGTCAAAGGTAAAAATGTTCCTTTTGCAAAAGTAATGGGGGTTGGTGATACATATTAACCCTCTCCGGCACTCTCTTAAAGGTCATATCCTCAGGTGTATGGAATAAATATTTTTAAAAAAGATGTCATCAAAAGCGAATTGAATAATTCTACGTCTTGTGTTACGACATAGTCGAAACTACTGTATCTTTTTATGACGTAAGTTTCTTGCTCATTTGTCAAGTTTGCATTTCGGCTGCAAACCACCTTAAACGCATTAACTTCGCAAAATCTTCTAAAACTACCGTTCAGTGATTTTGGAACAACGTTATTTTTAGCGAAGAAAGTAAATATGAGATATTTGGAGCTAAAAGAAAAGGAAAGATCTGGAGGTTACTTCCACAAAACATCATTCCAAACGTTAAACACGGTGGAGACTCAGTGATGGCTTGGTGTTGCATGTCGTCTGCTGGGACTGGAAATCTGGTATTTATTGGCTCTACAATGATTAGTCGAGACCACGTGCAAATTTTAAAAACAAATTTAATAGACAGTGTGTAAAGCTGGGTCTTTATTGCTTTGGGTCTTCCAACAGGATAACGACCCAAAGCATACAGTCCATACATGGTCCAATAAGGTCCGAGACTAACTACTAGGTGGATATAATATTTCGATAGTTCCAACCTTCAAACAATTTCATGACAATCTAACGTTTAGTTCAGAAGTTGCAGAAGTGATGCTACTGTTGATATTTTCAAAATAATTGATTCAAAGCACTTTCGTGTGTTTATTTATTTATCACTGTTTTTTAATGGGAAAAAATACCGTCCAAGCTGAGCAATGACTTCGAAAGTGTTATTCGAACTCTGCTCCGTCAAAAGCAACCATTTGCCGATGGCATACTGAGTTTAAACTTGGTCGTACAGACACAAATAACGCTGAACGTTCAGGACGCCAAAATGTGGCAGTTGTTCCACAAAACATAAAAAAGTACACAAAATGATATTGGCCGACCGTAAAGTGAAGGTGCGCGAGCTAGCTGAGACTCTGAAGATATCGAAAGGCAGTGTGGGAACAATATTACAGGAACATTTGTCGATGAGAAAGCTGCTTTCCAAATGGGTGCCGCGTTTTCTCACACCGGACCAAAACAACAACGTGTCGATGATTCGGAGAGCTGTTTGGCACTGTTTACAAAGAATAAACATGAATTTTTGCGTCGGTATGTGGCAATGGATGAAACATGGATCCAAAATTACACCCTGGAATCAAAACGGTCGTCAGCTGAGTAGAGAGAAACCGATGAAAGCAGGGCAAAGGGACCAAAAACAAAACAGTCGGCTGGAAAGGTTATGGCATCTGTATTTTGGGATGCGCATGGAATTTTGTTTATCGACTATCTCGAAAAGGGAAAAACAATCAACAGCGATTATTATATAGCGTTGTTGGAGCGTTTGAAGGATGGCATCACGAAAAATCGGCCCCATTTGAAGAAGAAAAAAAAAATTCTTTTTCAACAAGACAATCGACAGGAGTCACAAATCGATGAAAACGATGGCTAAAATCCACGAATTGGGCTTCGAACCATATTCGCCAGATTTGGCCCCCAGCGACTACTGGATCTTTGCTGACCTAAAAAATTCTTGCCGGCAAGAGATTTGGCTCCAATGAAGAGGTGATGGCTGAAATTGAAGCGTTTTTTGAGGCGAAGCAGAAATCGTTCTACAAAACCAGTATTGAAAAGAAAAACGGTGGAATGAATGTATTGCTCTTGAAGGAACCTATGGTGATGAATAAAGAAGAATATTTGCAAAAAAAAGTTTTTTTATTACTTAGTCTCGGGACTTATTGGACCATGTGTTATTAAAAAATTCTTTTTGAAAAATCGATAACTTGAAAATAATACTATAAATCGATTGGTCCTTGGACCATTCTTATTTTTATTAAAATTACTTCACTGTTAAATCACTGCGCCACAAAAATCATAATCTCTCCTTAATATGCTTGAAATATCCACTCTCCGTACAAGATCAAGGTTTCGCACAGGTTTCGTTTCAAACTGATTAAATGGCTTCGTCAATAAGCAAAATTGCCATATGTGGAGCGAAGACAATACTCAAGCCATTAACGAATCACCATTACATCCATTAAAAATGACAGTTTGGTGGGGTTACCACGCTGGCCCTTATTTCTTTCAAAATGAGGAAGGAGCTGCCGTTACGGTGAATGGCGAGCGCTATCGTTTCATGCTGACTGATTTTTTGTTTCCAAAAATTAATCAGCTAAACATCGACATTTCGTTCCAACAAGTCGTAGCCTGACAGACACCGAAAATCAAAACTTCGTGAGTACAAACGTAAAATTCGAAGATAAGAAATTCGTTTTTATCTTGCAAAAAAACGTATTTTATTACAAATTATATTTTTATGTTAGCGTCATAAGTATTTGCTGTTGCATGGAATAAGGTCCAGAAAGTTACTGTCAGAAACTTCATCATAGGAAATAAGTTTAAAAGCGAGGTCTGCTGAACCCCACGTCAGGTGTATTGTTAAATTTGGAGCACGTCAGTTACAGAGGGTTAACCATCAATTTATTGCAAAATCAATTTGGTGGCAACTTTATTTCCAGAAGTGGTCCTGTTCACTGGCCTTCGTGCGACTTAACGCGTATCGATTACTTTTTATGGGGCTATGTTAAGTCATTGGTTTCAGCCGACAAACCAGCAACTCTTGAAGTACTCAAGTCAATATTCAAGCCACCATTGAAGCCATACGGCCAAATTTATTGGAAAAAGTAGTGAAAACTTGGATTGATCGAATAGACTATGTCACTCGTAGCCGCGGCGGACATATACCGGAAATCATATTTAAAAAATAAATGCCATGAAATTATCCACCAGATTCTAATAATAAAAAATTCATTCCAACTATATTTCTGTCTTGTATTATTGTAAGTTCTCAATCTATTAAAAAACACCCTATTTATTGAGAAATATATACCCATTTTTCTTAGATCTTATAAAAAATCGATAAATTGAAAACAAATCGATAAATCGATTTTTCCTTCATATATTCTTATTTATACTGAAAGTACTTTACGAATTCATCGTCAAATCGCGGCGCCCCACAGTTATGCGAAAGGGCATGCTAGACGGAAAAAAGTCGAAATCGAATTTTTACATTCTGAATATTTAAAACTATTAAATAATATCCATTGATCTCAGGAATCATTTTTTTATTTACCTGCACTTTCTACAAAAAATGCAAAAATTCTTGAAAGTTGACCCAAAAGGTGATTTTTTTTTAAATTTTCGCTAATGAGTTTTCTAGTTATACTTAATTATTTTTTTAAAATATTTTCCAATATCCAAAAGAGTTGAAAATTGGCATACTTTATGAAAAAGATAAGATCTTTTCAAATAAAATATCTTCAATTACCTATCTTTTAAAATGTTTGCGCTATAAAACGGTATTTATCGATATAACTGCGTAAAAAATGAACATTTGGTAAAATATTTTGGAAAATACAAAAAAAGGGCCATTTTGTATTTACAAAAATGTATTTTTTATTTAACCATTATTGTATCTACTCTAAGTTCTAAAAGTGCCAAGGTGCGAAAATGGACAGTTGCCTTGTTTTTTAACCTGTTTGATGGTCCTAAAAATGCATGTATAAACTAGGTCCTGACCGTTTTGTATGAAATGTATTGAATTTGAGGTCGACTAGACTATATGTGGTGTTTAAATATTCTCAACACATTACAAAATATTTTTAAACTAAAAAAAAAGAATGTTATACATATTAAATAAAAAAAAAATATTTTAGCTGAGGTTTTTTTTTAAAAAAACCCAAAAATTGGTAAAATATTTTGTTAAATTAAAAAAAGGGCCATTTTATATATGCAAAAATATATTTTTTATTTAACCATTATTCTGTCTTATTTAAGCTCTAAAAGTGCCAAGGTACGCAAATGGCCGGTTTCCATTTGATGATTAACCTGTTTGATGGTCATAAAAATGCTATTTATTTTCATTTCAAAACCAGGTTTCAACTGTTTTTTTAAAAATTTTGATAAGCCGATAGCCCAAGCTGCTAGTGCTTTTAATATTCATTGTAAATTGAATTTATAACTAGTGAGAAATGATCTTCGACTGGGCCGAAATTAAAATAGCCCCACGACCGAACCAAAGTATATTCAAAGTCACTTTGTATGGGAGGTAGGCGTGGTTTTCACAGGATCTCGTTGAATTTCATACTGAGAGTGCATATTAAATATCGAAGCTCATAGGAAAAATTTCAAGTCCATCTATTAATTTTTGTGGAATTCTAAGACAATTTACCTTTTTAATAAAGCCAAAGTGGACCAAAATATTGTCCACATGCATGGCAGCTACCCTGCCCACTTGTTCAATCGCACCGAAATTTTTTCCACTTTTTCGAAATTACATACACGCCATCTACGTTTAATTTTGTTACTGTAGCTTATCTGATTTCTAAGATATAGCGAAAAATGTGATTAAGTTGTATGAAAGCTGCCACGCCCACTTCTTCAATCGAACCGATATTTTTTACTTTTTGCAAATTATATACAAAACGCCTACGTTTAATTTTGTTATCGTAGCTTATCTCATTTCTAAGCTAAAGCGAAAAATGTGATTAAGTTGTATGGCAGCTGCCACGCCCACTTGCTCAATCGCGCTGAAATTTTTTTCACTTTTTTCAAATTACACACAAAAATCTACGTTTGATTTTGTTGTCGTAGCTTATCCAATTTCTAAAATATAGCGCAAATTATGTTTCAGTTGTATGGCAGCTGCCACGCCCCCTTGTCCAAAATTTCTGAAATAGGTTTTTTTGCATTTTCCTATACCTAAAACGCCGGAAACTACTAAAAAAAATCCACAAAATAATATTTTCCGGCTAACTTGTACCAATCGCATCACTGTGTGCCCCGGAAATCGTAGTCTCCCTCAATTAAAAATCGAGAAGTTGATAACTTAGATATGTCAGTCATCTCTAAAATTTACAAGAGAACAATTGACACTATAACATAATTCTATGTTAATATTTAATAATGTAAAATAAACATTTGAAGTAACCGTAAAAGAAAAAAAAAGAATTAAAAAAAAATTTATTGAAGTGCACCATTTTTATGTATTTAAGTTAAATATTTCGATAAATCACACAGTTGAAGGAAGAAATCAGTAAGTAAGTCACTGATCTCAAGAAGTCAATGACCTCTTACACACGTACACATTGTTCATATTTATTTTTGCGGGTATTAAGATACAAAAATACGTAAACGTCGTAATCCACAAAAAAACAGAGGATAAAGCACTGCGAAGAGATGAACTTTTTTTATTAAAAAAATTAATTAAATATGACACACTTTTTGACACAGTTTTTATCATGTCTTAAAACGCACACTTAATTTCACCTTCAAAATCCGCCTTAGATCTATTATTAAGTAAAAACTTAGACTAGGTACATTCGACCTCCAACATTATGATTGACTCAGCATCATCATCATCATCATCATGAAGTTAGTTTTATTGGATATAATTGAGTAACAGTAACTAGGTAATTAACTGGAAGTTCTAAGCACATTCAAATTCACTTTCGCTCTGTATTTGAGCGTAACACACAAAATCATATGTTTACGAAATATCGGCCGAAAAGAAAACGTCAACACAAATCAGTGGAGATAAAGCTGGCATTATTTGAGTATATGTATTTGCTTTTATAGAAATTACAATTTATAATAAATAAACTTGAAAAACCACCATATAAATAATATCGTGGCAAAACAAAAATAATTGTTTTAGTTATTGAATTAAATTGAATTTTGACGCTACCTAATGCAACACTTGCGAAACAAATAAACTTGCGTAGAGCAACACACGTAGAGATGATCTCTTTGAGGTTATTTGTTTGTTTTTTTGTTTTGTGCCGTTGGTATTTTTCCAGGCGCCCAAAAAATAAAAGATGACAATAGTCGAGTAAAAAAGTTTATTATTAAACACAACACCGCGTAGTACCGCTCGTTGAGTACCGCAAAAGTCAGAGAAAACGTACTCTGACAGCCGACGCGTTGAAAACAACTGAAAGCAAATACAGACAGTCGCATGCTCGCAGCTCTATACCGGTCCGTCGATTCCGATCCAAAGACGTTGCAAGGGTCCATTAAATGAAAGAGCGTTTGCGTTGCTGATTGTTTTTAATTTTTTCTTTTTTTTTACAACTCATCGATCGTGTGGTATTAAATAAAATATTGTTGATACGAAAATCAATTGAAACAAAGAAAAGAGAGGAAAATAAGTTATTGCCATAAAAGAAAGTAGCAAAAATAATTTTAAAATAAATAATGTGTGCATTTATTTCGAAGCCAATAGATAAAAGTAGCGACCAGAGCTAAACTCGCAACCGGTCTGTATTCCTCTATCGTGCCTCTTTCGGTTTCGAAATCTTCCACTCAGTATTCCAGCTTTTCGCTCTTTTTTTGCGCTGCTACCATAGTCAATTATGGTTATGGTACCTGCATAATTGTGGGGGATCGGGTGCATTGATCCGACTTTGTTTTCTCTGTTTGCGGTTTTTAAGCTCATAATTATCGTTGTATATCTTGATGTACTTTATGATTGTCTTACTGTGGCATTGCACCTTTGTTGCTTGTTTTTTATTCTTTGTTTCGTTTAAGCATTTTCGAGCTCTTTGCTCAATTTTTGTATTATTTTTTTTATAAATAATATTTCATCATTAACATTAAATCAAACATCAGAGTATTTTTATGTAATGTGAGAAATTTGAGTGCAAGTCGCAAACTGCTCTTTATTCGTTCATTATTACAGTGCCTCTTCAATTATATTTTAAATCTGCCTGAGAGTATGCAATGATATTAGAAAGGGGGGTGTATTGAAGAGTATGCTACAATTATAAGTTAGGCTCATATTTAAGAAAACGTGAGCTGGGTATAGTGCTGCCACATTTACTGTAAAATACAGTTTTTCGTCAAATGTCAAATCGAATTTGACAGCTCATACAAAATCTGAAAGCGAAAATTGATAACATTTAAAGCCGATGAAGCTGTTGTTGTTGCTTTTCATTGATTTTGACAATTGTGGGTACTGAGAAGAGAGTACGATCAGCCCCGAGACAACCTTATTAATTCAACCATAAGCACTACTCTCTTCCATACAAACAACGATTTCTTCTTGTGTCTTCCTTATCGTTAAAGTGTTTTTTCGTGATACGGAATGAAGGGTAATGAACGGGTATGGGCACCACTACATTTAAAGCTTCTGTGTTGTTTCTGTGTTTGGCTTTTGTCTTTGATTTGCTCTCAATTCTTGCTCTCAGCGCTCTAAGAGCGCTCTCTGCCCATACCCGGTAATGAATGATGAGTTAAATTAGAGTTTGTTGGATGCTTGGCTTCATACTGCATTCTACCCGAATAACCGTTTCAAACAACTCACTAGTTACTGTTTGATAGAAACAAATCAAATTGAAAAATTTATAAAACCAACAAATTGTTCAACGAAATTGAGACTCACCACAGCAGGTTATTTATGCGATTAAATGGTGACACAGAGGGACAATAATGGTCCAACTGAATGAGTTAGGCAACCGTCTAAGCCATGTTAACCTTAAGTAAATTTGTAAAATGCAAGAGCAAGAGCAAGAGCAAATGCAAGATCAAGAGCAAGTTTAAGAGCAAATCAAGAGCAATAGCAAGAGTAAGAGCAGGAGCAAGAGCTCGACCAAGAGCAAGGGCAAGGGCAAGAGCAAGAGCAAAGCAAGAGCAATGGCAGGAGTAAGAGCAAGAGCAAAAGGATGAGCAAGAGCCAGAGCAAGATCAAGAGCAAGAGTATGAGCAAGTACATGAATATGAGCAAGAGACAAGAATTCTAATCATGGTAGAATAAACAAGGTAGTCTCGCGGCTGAATGCCAAGAGTCAGAATTGTCAAAAAAACGCCGAACTACGAACAACAGCAAAAATAAGCATGAAATTATTTGTTTTGATTTTGACAGTTTCGACTCAGAGGGAGGGAGGATTTTCAGCCGCGAGACTACCTTCTTTATTTTCCATGTTTAGAAAAAAGATTAGACAGAGAATACGACAAAAATTTAAACAAAGATTAGAAAAATTTTAAAATAATTACGATAAACAGAAGCGTCAGGACCAGGATAAGATGTCCTATTATGTGTATAAAAATATTCTGGCAGCTATTTGATAGGTTTTTAATAGCCATTGGTCCAAAAACCATATCGTTCAAGGGATTTTTCTCGATAAGCTCAAATAACAGATTTGTTCAAGGTCACATATTATACTATTGCCATTGAAACCTTCCTCCTAAAGTAACTGCCCACCCAAAAGGAGAAATAAATAAAGACAATCTAAAGTTTTCGGTTCAAATCAGCTTAAGTTTTCTCGGAAAATTGTACAGAGCTCATGGGCAATAAAAATGCTTACATCTTTCGAAAAATTAGGAGTATCAATATCTCTTAAAATACATTTTCTCCATCGCCATCTCAAGTATTTCAAAAATCTATTAGCATCAGAGTCCGACGAGCACGGGAAAAGTTTTACGAAATTGCCATGCCTATGGAGATGCGCTACAAGGGAAAAAAAGTTGAATGCGTTGGTTGTGGTCCCAAATAGTATTCAGCGCTGATGATGAGGAGGAAAATGAATGGAAACCTAATAATACAATATTTTTAGGCTTAGAACTTATATCATTATACATGATTTGTGACTTATGTATCGGGGTCTACGGGTTCGGACCCCAAAGAGCTTTAGTTCTTTATATAAATATTTTTATGGATAGAACAAAGCTAAGTCCTCCCAGAGTAAAATCCTATGTTGCCAAAATTGAATTATTCCTATAATCTTTACAATTTTTTCAAATGAGATCCTCTCCCATCTGCCTGATTCTCTCTCACCTTTTCTCTCTTTGTATTCAAGAATGAGGGATTTTTCTCATGACTTCAGCATGGTGAGTAATTTTATGATTTAAGAAATCCTCGGACTTCTTCATTTCAGTTTGAGCTTCCGATTTTAATTAAGGAAAAGTTAAAGTTGAAAAAAACTATGGCACCGCTATGTTCGAGTAGAACGGAATTTTTAAGTCGTCGGTCATTTTTTGTAATAAACTTATTACTTAACTATAGTAAATTGATTTTGCAGTTTAAAACAATTAATAAAACTTAATTTAACCGCTTATTGCTAAAAGTTTTGAGTTTGCACGATTATTTTGCGTAATTGACATCGAAATAAATTTGCTGGTTTTGTTGTTGCTGCCCTCTTCCTGAACTCTTCTTCACCTCTGCTTGCTGTTGATGTGGCTGCGCTGTGGTTTATATATTGCTTGCTGTTGTTGCATTTCTCTCTGGTTACTTCTACGTTAACCTTGAACGGTCGATAAACTTTAACCTCAATATGCCACCTGCAACAGTTATCAACTGTGTTGCTTGCTCCAAAAATATTGGAAAACAACAATCCAGCATTGGATGTGGTATTTGTGGAAATTGGTTTCACATTGCTTGCGTCGATGTAACCACTGAACAACATGCTTTGTTGCTCTTGCAAGGAGTGCAAAAAAAATCCTCCCACTCGTGACAACAACATTATCTCTCTTCGAGCTGAACTGCAAGAAGGATTGCGGGATATTAAAAAATATTTCACTGCATTGGTAGACGAAGTGAATTTGGAGTGGTCTTCTACTTTAAAAGACCTTAAATCCGATATTTTCAATTGCAATCAATTAATAAAATTAGTTGATACTGCTGCCAACGATAAAATCAAAGAATTGGAAAATGAGAAAAACATACTGCAGCGTAGACTTCACCGTGCTGATATTGTTATTAGTGGCCTGCCTTCAGGAATGAAAAATATCTACGACCATGTCATGACCTTGTCCAGTGTGTTTAATCTGCCTTCCAACGCAAATGACATCCATCAATGCTGCTACATTCAAAACCAAAAAGCAGTTCTTGTGAAATTCAATACTGTCAGGCTACGAGATGACATTATGAAGCAATACTTTAAAACAAGAAATTTAAAACTATGTGACATTATGGGTGGATTACATTAAGATCTTCAATCAAGGATTTATCTCAACGACCACTACACGCCAGCTGCAAGCAAGCTTAATTTTATTTGCAAAAAGCTCTTAAGAGAAAAAAAGATTAAAAAATTTAAACTTCTAAACACTGATGCTCCCAAATCTATGTAAATCGAATGCTCGACTTTACTAGAATCTTCTGATCCTGTTATTCCAGTTCTTGGTACGCTGTCAACACTTCCTTCATCTGATAATATAGGTTCCCCAACGGAATAGTATGTTTGGAACGTATATAGTATTCTTTTTTCTCTTTTTAATACTTTTATTTAACTGCGTTATTATTACTCCGTGTATTCATTTTATATATAATATTTTATATATTGTATATAACTACATAATGTTTACTCTGTTACGCTTACTACATTTTTTTATTGCTATATATTGTAATGGCACAAACGCATCATGAGTACCCTTTTCATGGTTTTTTACACCATGCGTCAAGTGTGGTATGGTCCTTAACGTACACTACGTGAACATACCCACTTGACGTACGGTTGGCACCCCTGAGGTAACGAAGATGGCGGATCAACGTTGGCGAAGCAGCGCAGCGATCGGCCATCGTTCTTTTCCTGTCGAGCCATCAGCGAGGACGGTCGCAAGAGGAAATTAAAAAAAAAAAAAGCCAAGGAGCAAAAGCTCCAAACAACCAAACGAAACTTAGGTAAAATGAAATAAATAAACTGCATTTTTTTAATATGGTATATATAATAAAAACAAATTAACTACAATATAGCATATAAACGAACAACAACAACTACAACACCAGCATCATCATCGTCAGCCACAGCCAACGGAGCCCTAGCGCTACCGCTGTGCGCTGCAACAACAACAACTACAACACCAACATCTGCATCGTCAGCCACAGCCAACGGAGCCCTAGCGCTACCACTGTGCGCTGCAACAACAAAAACTACAACAACAGCATCTTCATCGTCAGCCACAGCCAACGGAGCCCTAGCGCTACCGCTGTGCGCTGCAACAACAACAATTACAACACCAGCATCTTCATCGTCAGCCACAGCCAACGGAGCCCTAGCGCTACCGCTGTGCGCTGCAACAACAACAATTACAACACCAGCATCTTCATCATCAGCCACAGCCAACGGAGCCCTAGCGCTACCGCTGTGCGCTGCAACAACAACAACTACAACACCAACATCTTCATCGTCAGCCACAGCCAACGGAGCCCTAGCGCTACCGCTGTGCGCTGCAACAACAAAAACTACAACACCAGCATCTTCATCGTCAGCCACAGCCAACGGAGCCCTAGCGCTACCGCTGTGCGCTGCAACAACCACAACTACAACACCAACATCTTCATCGTCAGCCACAGCCAACGGAGCCCTAGCGCTACCGCGGTGCGCTACAACAACAACACCAGCAGCATCATCTTAGAGACAACCATCACACCCCGGACAGGACCACCCCGACCTGGGAATGAGGTCGCCAGGTTTTTAAACAAAAACAGATATTATTTAAAAATTTTTTTTTATTATTCTATATTTTTCATACTAAAAACAAAAACAGATATTATTTAAAAATTTTTTTTTATTACTCTATATTTTTCATACTAAAAACAAAAACAGATATTATTTAAAGTTTCTTATTATTTTATATTTTTCATAATTTAAACAAAAACAGAAATTATTTAAAATTGTTTATTATTTTATATTTTTTTTAATAATTTAAAATAAGACAAAATTTAAAAATAACTTAAACTTAAACTAAAATTAAAACTATATATTAAAACTAAAACTAAAACTAAAATTAAAACTACAACTTAACCCTAACTAAAACTTAAATTGAAATACAAATAAATCTAAACTCAAAGATATAACATAAACGTAAATTTAAACTTCAACAAAATTTAAAATAACATTACAACTAAAACTAAAAACGTAAAATTATATAAAGAATAAAAATATAAACATTGAAATTAAAAATAATATAAAAACTCAAACAATTTTAATAATGTAAAACAATAAAAACTAAAATTAAAAAACCAATACTAAAAACTGAAAATAAAACTAAAAGAAACTAAAAAAAATAAAATTTCAATTTAAACTAAAACTTAAATTGAAATAAAAAGCTACACAAACTAAAATTAACCTTGCAATTAAAACTTAAAATTACATTAAACTGAAAACTAAAACTTAAATCTACACTTTATAAAATTTAAAACCAAAACTAAAAAAAAAAAAAAAAAAAAAAAAATTTTTGAATTTAAACTAAAACTTATATTAAAATACCAATCCAAACTAAATTTAAAATTAAAGTATAACATAAACGTAAATCTAAACAAAACTAAAACTATATAGTAAATTAAACTAAAATTTAAAATGTAAACAAAATTTAAAACTAAAAATTAAAGCTACAATTTGAACTAAGCTAAAACTTTAAATTAAATTGAGCATAACCGTAAATTTACACTTTACAAAATTTAAACTAAATTTACAATTCACAGATACACTAAAACTTAAAAATACATATATATATATAAAACCAAAACTAAAAACTGAAACTAATACTAAAACTTAGTTAAAACTAAATCTAAAACTTATATTAAAATAAAAATAAATTTAAATTTAAAAGACTACAAAAACGGAAATTTAAACTTAAACAAAGTTTAACTTAATATTACAATTTACCCTAATACTAAAACTTAAATTAAGAAATTAAACTAAATCACCGAACATTAAATAAAACTAACAAGCAAATATATTTAATATTTATTTAATAATTTAAATATAAATTAATTAATTTTTTTTTGAACTAGATCTAGAATTAAACTACCAAAATTAACTTAAACTAAGCAAAAACTTAAACAAGATTTAAGAAAAATAAAATAAAAATATAATTTTATTAAAACTAAACTAAAATTAAAACTACATATTAAAACTAAAACTTAAAGTAAACTAAAACTTAATATTAAATTAAACTAAAACTTACAATAAACTACAACTTACAAATTAAATTAAACTAAAACTTAAAATAAACTAAAACTTAACATTAAATTAAACTAAAACTTAAAATTATAAATAAAACTTTAATTATTTAGTAAGCGATATGAACTAATCTCGGTAATATAGCATTTATTTCCTTTGAGCCTCAAAATTTACGCTTAAGTAAGACAATGTAACAACTTTTATATCATATTTTGAAACAAATATCGTTTTGATATATATTGTAGTTTTTTTTTCAAAAGTATATTTAAATTTATAATGTGTATTAAATGACCCAGAAACAAAAAAATAAAATGAACTAGTTTTCATTAAAATGGTATAGGGATGGAAGATTGGTTCTGACTAGGGAGGATCCCAAAATGTTCGCCCCGGGTCCTCACGGTGGGTGGGATACGTGGGGCATGGGCCATACCATCCGGTCCATGAGCGTCGCGGTTGGGGTTGAGTGGAGGAACAGGGCCCCCCCCTCTCATTCAAAAATTAAAATCCGGTTTTTCTTTTTTTTTATTATTTACAGATACATGAGTTCACAGGTCGAGCTCCCCAAACTTTCATTCCGCACGAGAAATTTTTGTGTGCGGCAAAGGGGTGCTACCGGCCCAGAAACGAACCCCCCCACTTCCCGAACTGGCAGCACAGTGGTACGCAAGCTCGTGCGGGCCCTGGACGGTAGCATCCCACAGGTACGGTTGTGCGCGTACGCGGGTCGGCCGTCCTGGTTTTGTCTTTCGTCTGGCACAGAGACCAGGAGCGCCTCACAGGGCGCTCTCAAAACAAAACAAAAATTATAAAAACCAGGGCGACCGGAAAGAAAAGCAAGCGAGCGCACGCCGAGGCCAAAGGACAACCGCCACAATATCGATCGACTTCTTCATGAATTTATATTTTTGAATTACTAAATGAAATTATTTAAATGTAATGTAAACAATAATTTCGAAATATTGTTATTATATTATCATATATTTTTTTATTTTTCTATTTTAATTATAGTTTTTATTAGAATGTGTTGTACCTTTTTACTGCGACTTCTCTACATACTATATGACTATGGTATCACCTAATGTAAATCTGGGTTCCATTATCAGTAACAACTCTGAACTATATACCAAACTTCATGAACATAGTCAAAATCTTAATGTTGGTCACGTTAATTGTCAAAGTCTCAAACCTTCTTTTCCTTCATCTAAACTAGAAGAAATTAAATGTATTCTAAGTGGTTGTTTACTGGATGTTTTTGGTGTCTCCGAAACTTGGCTTAAACCATATATTTCTAATAAAGCAGTCGATATTCCAGGCTATTCTTTATGCAGAAACGATCGTCCAAATATGAGAGGTGGTGGTGTAGGTCTTTTTATCGCAAAAGAAATTAAGTATAGAGTTGTTTTTCGTTCTTCTGAATATGGTATCTGTGAGTGTCTGTTTGTCGAAATATGTCACAAATTGCAAAAAATTCTACTTGGCGTAGTTTACCTACCTAGTGGTGATATCTCGTCTTTTGAAAATGTGTTAGGTGACTTGTTTGTAAGATATTCAAATGTTATTGTAGTTGGCGATTTCAATCATAATCTTTTTGATATTTCGAAATCAATAAGACTGCGTTCCTTGGGTTTACGTTGTAATTTGTCATGTGTTCATAATTCCCTACCAACTAACTACGATGTTCAACATAACTCCACATCACTTATTGACTTCGTCTTGATAAGTGATCCAAGCTTGGTGAAACATTCAGGACAAATGTTATCACCACCAATTTCTCATCATGCTTTAATATTTGTTTCCCTTGACATTCCTATTGTTCGTGAAGATGAGTTTATTGAATATCGTAACTATAACAGTATCAATTTCGAGAATTTAAATTCATTTATGTGTGAAATTGATTATAACGAAATGTACTCTACTAGTGACGTCGATGTTCAGCTCGATTTTTTGAATAGTGTTATAACTGACGCTTTTTCTTTAGTCCCTATCACAAGATACAAGGTAAAGTATAAGAATGGTAGTGAATTGAATTGTAGAGGGGTCGTTTATGCGAAATCTTTGCGTGATCTGGCTTTTAAAGCATTTTTACAGGATAGATCAGAAAGCAATTGGAAAATTTTTTGTAAATATCGTAATCGTGCAAAGTCCTTTATTCGTAAAGTAAAGAAACAGTTAGGGTCCCGGCTATTTCAAGGTCAAAATTCGAAACAAATGTGGAACACATTACGAAATACTGGTTGTTTAAATTCTGCTATTTCTACTGAAGAATTCAATGTTAACTGTATTAATCAATTTTTTGTGAACAATCAAAATGCAAATACTGTTGACCAATTTGATTTTGAGGCCCATGAAGATTCTATTAATTGTTTTTCCTTTAATAACATTTCAGAAGACGATATTATTCAAGCTATACTAAACGTTAAGTCAAATGCTATTGGAAATGATAAAATTCCAATTAAATTCATTAAAATAATTCTGCCTCACATTCGGAAACATTTGCTTTATTTTATTAATAATATTCTAATGACCTCCAAGTTTCCTCAATCATGGAAAGTGGCTAGAGTTGTACCTATCCTAAAAACTAACTCATCAAACTCAATGGATAACTTAAGACCGATAAGTATATTACCAGCACTTTCAAAAGTCGTTGAAAATATAATTAAAAACCAAATAATGGTATACTAATCGTTTTTCTCTTATTGATAACTGCCAATCTGGTTTTCGGAACGGTTACTGTACCTCAACACTGCTCCTTGGTCTAACTGACTCAATTAGAGAAAACATAAACATAAACAAAATAAGTATTTTAGTGTCCCTTGATTTATCAAAGGCATTTGACACCGTAAATCATTCAAAACTGATCCAAAAACTTAAACTTAAATTCAATTTTTCTAATACTGCTTGTAGGCTTATATTATCATACCTGTGTGATCGTCAACAGTTTGTTTTTTTCAATGGTCAAGAATCTAGTCTGGTTAATATTGTTTCTGGTGTCCCACAAGGATCTGTACTTGGGCCACTTCTCTTCATGTTGTATATTAATGATATTGTTAGCGTCCTCCATCCGAATACGTGTAAACCATTTATTTTTGCTGATGACATACAATTGTTGTTTTCAGGTGAAGTTCAGTTTTCAGATGTTCTCGAGTCTGTAGTCAACTTTAACCTATCTCATGTTTCTTCATGGACGTCTGAAAATTGCTTAACCATAAATTCGAATAAAACAAAGTTTATACAAATTAATCCTACTAGGTTGGTTGTGGATCAATTAGACATTCGGCTACATAATAAGCAGATACAATATGTTGAAAACATTAGATGTCTTGGTGTTATTATTGATGCAAAGTTAAATTTTGACAAACATATTGATGCTTTAAGCTCCAAAATTGGAGTTACTTTAAGAAAGCTTTATAGCTCAAACATGTATTTACCCTTTAATGTTAAATATAAAATTGGTCATGCTTTACTTATGTCAAGTATAACGTATTGTGTTGAAGTGTTTTCCGGTACTTTTGCCTACAATATAAAGAAAATTCAAGTAATTGTGAATAATATTGTACGTTTTGTCTATGGAGTTCGCAGACGTGATCACATATCTGATTATACTCATAAGTTTTTGAAATGCTCTTTTAAAAATTTTATAAGTATTCGGATATTGTTATGTTTTTTCAAACTTATAAAAACGAATCTGCCCTCTTACTTGTTTCAGAAATTTAAGTTCAGTCGGTCCACTAGGAATACACAAATAATTGTACCAAAAATATCATCTTCAGTATTTGAACGGTCGTTTCTAGTACGCACAGCTCGTATTTGGAATAAGCTTCCCATTGCTATGCCAACCTTTTCTGGCACTTCAAACAGTTACAAAATCAAACTTCTGAAACACATTTGAATACACAATAAAAATATTGATGACCTTTATAACCGTTACCGATGACCTATAAATTTTAAATCTTTTCTTCGTCTTAATATTTGTCGCTGCTGACATGGGATATACCCCAAATCCAATAATTTTTAATAGTTCGTATAGATGTAAGGGAAGTCGTAAATAGGTACACATATTAAATTTGATTAATTAAGATATCTCTCGAATATAGATACATGCTTGTAATATAGTTTTTGGCCAAAAAATAGGCTTTTGTATTACTAATGAAGAAATAAAATAAAAAAAATAACTCAGTGTTTCTTTATTATACTATTCAAATTATATGTATAAGAAAAATACTTTATCTTAATAAGCTATATCAATCAAAATAAAGTCTTACTTAAATTATCAAATAAATAAATAAATAAACTTACAGCTAACATGAATATTACTGAATCATACAAAAATTTGTGATGTTAACAAAAATGTTATAATTAAAATAAAAAAAAAAAAAAAAAAAAAATAAAGCTGAAAGTATTTACATTTTTAATTTATGAGTTAAAGTTTGACAGTTCATAGATTTGGTGTAGCGCAGAGATTTTTATTTTTTAATATTTCAAAACTTACAGATAATAATAAAAAAAAAAAATACTAATAAATTCTTCAAATTAAATTTTCGAATAGAACTAAAGGTAGTTTTTAAAAATTTTAAAAGTATCTCGAGAATTTCCTAATATTGCCAGAAAATATATATTTATTTTCCATGAAAGAATTACTTTTAAGAAACCTTTAGAAAGACATATCTTGAGAATTATAAAAACAGAAATTTCTAGATTTCTTGAAAAATCATTGTTTTCATTAGTTGTCTAAGAATAAAGTTGAATTCCCAGCCGTGAACATCTTTAAAGCGAATTGGGCCTTGAATTTTTGACTGAAAGAATTTAGAATATTTTTAGCAATGAGTGGTTTATGTGTCGCTCGGGTTACGCCCTCTTCGCTGGTGCCACCCGCACGTTCTTTTCAACATCATCTTGATCCTCGTCCTCATCTAAGTCCTCGTCATTCTCCACTTCCTCATTGTCATAACCAGCATTCTCCACTTTTTCTTCCTCCGCATAGTCCATGACTTTGTCGTACCTCTTAATACTGTCATCTATAGAGTCCTCATATTCTTCAATCTCCTCCTCATCATCATCATCATCATCTTCGTAATTTGCACTCAGCAGCTGCTTTAAGGGTGTATCCGACAACTGTTTATAGTCATATATATGACGTACCTCCCGTGGTGGAAGTTCTTTGCTTAACCCAATAAAATCGGACTCATTATCAATATCTTCCCTGTAGGCACTGATGGTGCCGCCTTTGGTACCAACACGTGGTTCTAGTTGTTGATGCTGTAGTTGTGATTGTTGTTGCTGATTTGTCAGTTCTGTTCCCATTCCACTGGGTTCATTCTCAAAAAAGCTGCCGAAGGAGGCATCCAGTAAACTTAATAGACCTTGCATACCCGTTGGAGGTTGTGTTGGAACATCCTGAAGATTGTTCAAAATTGTGGACGTAGGTGAAGACACTTGATTTGTTGTTTTCAATTCGGCACTAGTTGTTAGCTTGAGCGGCATGGCAGTTGCTCTGTTGATCAGCGTTGTTGGCTTGACAGTTGTTGTTGTTGTTGCTTGTCGCATGGTTGTTTTCATTATCGGCTTGTTAGTCGTCGTTGTCGTTGTTGGTCTGTTGCTTGTTTTCACAGTTGTTGGTTTAGACGTCGTTGTCGTTGTTGTTGCTTTTGTTTCTGATTTTTTGGTTGTCGGCTTCCTTGTTGTCGTCGTCATTGATGTCGTCTTTGTCGTCGTTGTAGTTGCTGGTGTTGTCACTGTGTGCAAGTGTTTAACCTGGAATGTCGCCACGCTTCCTCGTTGTTCATTCGGATCCGCTATCCTGACGATCGGTTCACGTTTTGGTATGATTGGTACAATTTTGGGTCGATGGGGATCGAGCTCATCTTTACCATAGGTCTTCACTTTAGAGTGACCTTCAATTATAAGATACATTGGGCCCATTAGCGGTTTTTCGGGTTGATTGTAGTGCGAGAAAAGCGAATCGGTAGTCATTTCCATGGGTGCAACAGTGGGTCGAAAAGCTAAATTGCTGGTTTCAGGTATCAGGAGGCGTGTTGCTGCTTGATAGTATGGTGATGGCGTTGTTGTTGTTGTGGTCGTTGTAGATGTAGTCGGTAATGAAGTCGACGTTATGTAGATGGGGCTTGATGTATAGCTAATAGGTGACATAGTAGTCTGCCTAGGGGGTATGTTAGTCGTCGAGGTGGTCACAAAATTGATCGGCTTATAAGTGGTACTGTAGGCGCCAACTGCATGAGGCGAGACAACATCGTAGCTTGGTTTTGTAGCAGGACCCATCAGATACTTCGTAGCTGGCATAGTGGGGCGAATCGGTTTAATCAACTCCTTCTGCAACAGTTCATGTAGCCAAGGCTTACGCGCCGGCGCTCCTGATCCGGTTTTCGTCACGTGTTGGCTCGGACGTATTGCGTTTGGAGAATATGTCTCAGCAGCATGCGACATACCCGGACGTGTATAGCTCAGGTAATGAGCGGATTCCTGCTGATGTGAGTCATAAGAACTGCCATGAGCAACATGTTTCATAGTCATAGTTGTGGCTGTTGCCGTTGGAAAGCTGTGCAAGTGCGGCGCAGTTGAATGCATGTGCGTCCATGGCGACGTTGCCGCAGTGGAATAATACGGCTTGGTGTGTTTCATGTTACCTGCACCGGCCATGGATGATAATGTTGAGCCTGCATTAGTGAAGCTGGGCATGTTGTGTCTGTAGTCTGCAGCATTGGCCGAAGGCTTCATCATATTGTGCGTGCCAGCAGACCCACTAGATCCAGTTAAACTTTGCATTGGTGGCGGCGGCATGAGATGTGTTGGCAGCTGATGCGCATAATAACTACGCCGAATTGATGAGTATTTCGGCTGCAATACCGGCAGTTCGCCTTTAGCATTTTTCAATGCATGCGGCACAGCGGGGCGCAAGCGTTCATTTGCGACACCAAGTAGAAGAATTTCATTTTTATCATTAGCTACCGCTTTACTTGCCGAACTTGAGCCAGCTGCGGATCCGGTACCACTGTCATTATTTCCATCCTTGTCGCCATTGTCAGCCGCCCAGTATCGCACCCGCTCCAGAGCTGGTGGACTGTAATCATATGTGGGATCATTTTGCAGTGGATCACCACGTCCAACGGGCCGCCACTCATTGTTGTAATCCATGCGTGGATTAAAGTTACGTGGTGACTCAAAGGCGCCTGGAAAAAAATGCAAGAAAACGCATTAAAAACATATTTTCAGACATAAAATCCTGCATACCCTGCAGTTTTTGATAATTACTGAATATCTGACGAAAATTACATACTGGGCTAACTTGAAATGAAAAAAGCACCACCTCATAATATTTATATTCTAATAATCAATTTTTTCCGATGCGGCACATTATAAGGCATATTGGGCACATTGCAGAACATAAATATTTTTGATAAAAGTAAAGAACTGCGGTGCCAACTTCATGCACTTATCAAATACACATAAATATAGGTATGTTAGTATGTGCCAGTATAGCTGCAGTGCGAGTATAGCTGCATCGATGCGGACAAGGCGGCTTTGCAACTTACAGTGGGCCTGTTTGCCGTCTGTTTTGCATTTTATTGCACCCAAGCTGATTTTTCTTTATTTTATTACGTACGCTGATTGGTGCTGTAATTGCAGCAATAACAAGCGTTTTAATTTGATTAGCTTTGAAAAAAATCAACAACATTGTCTGCGGCATGTCTGGGGCATGTTTGTGATCAGCAATAGTGAGTCTTTTGAATTTTCCCAAGCATCTTCAGGCCAGTTACGGCTCTCGTTGGTTTTTATCGTAACGCATACCATGCAATAACGGCAAATCATAACTTTGTCATGCAAATCATAACATAATAACACGTTAACGTGTAAACAAATGTTTCGGATTAAAACCAGAACTAAAGAGTTGGGGATATTTCAGCATGTGTATTAAAAAAACCGAAGCATAGAAAAGGCTTCAAAAATATTGTCTTAGCATCACGTATATTAGCACATTGTTTATTTTCCTTAGCTTTAGGATTTCAGCTAATACCTTTTTAGCCAAGTCTGTCTTAATTGGTCTGTCAAAAATGGGGTGATAGATTGGTGGGAAGGCAATAAGGAAATTATAAGGCAATCTACAAAACTTCTCTATCACTAACTACAACTTCAAGTCGAAAATATTGATGAGTTTTCAATTTGAATTGATTAGAAATGGGAAAAGAAATATAGAAAAGTTAAAGCGTAGGACTATAGCATGGTCGGGATTCGATCCCAAGGGCTTTGGGATGGTAGTCAAGTACGCTACTTACTCGACTACCGAGACATGCTTAATTAAGATAAACAACTCTTCCCCCTTAATGTTACACTTTTGTCCCCCTTAACTTACACTTTTTATGGTATGTACCAAAGAGGTTGGCGAATTTATTTTTCATTATTATGGGCGAACATATGTGACCCGGTCTACGAAAAGGGACCTTCGGTGTGAAAATATCATTTTTCACTTTTTTGGCGATTCGGATAGACTAATGTGTGCTCTTTCTAATGGCGCAAAGCAGAAGTTTCCAACTCGTAAAGAAGTTTGTCAGGAATTTTCCAAAAAAAGAGCAGAAATGAGTGAAAATGAAAAAAAATTGGACATTGAATTATAACATAATAAACATCATTTCATACTTTTATTTGAAGGGAAACCAGCCATTTTACATAAAAATCGAAATATAAAATAAATAGAGGATAAGCTGAAAATAAAAATATTATTTTGATTTTCCTTTAATCTGGGAAATATTTTTAGACAAAAAATTTTTAGGATTACTTATGGACCATCAGACAATAGTTTGCAATGTATGAAAACCTCAAATATAAAATATCCAACTGCTTAGTACAAACAACTAATGCTAGTGCTTAGGCCATGTATATGGATTTGAGACTTTATTTTATTTTTTTATAAGCCTTTCTACTGTATTCAGCAACCGAAAAGCTCACAAGTCGACGTAGAGAAGGGACATTGTCTATTTTATCTAAAACATTCTTCACTTATAGAATGTTATCAATTTTGGTTGGGAAATAGTGTGATGAAAAAATGGGGTTTTCCTTTCAACTAATGAGGAAAAGCAAGTCATTTTTTATGTAATACTCTAATCTGAGCCTTTTCTTGATCAATAGCAGCTATGGGCACGGAGCAAGCTGCGGAGCATTGAGAGCAAAGATTTGTGTACCAACACAAAACGCAACAAAAAATCAAAGACAAACGGCAAATACAGAAACAACACAGAAGCTTTAAATGTAGTGGTGCCCATACCCGATCATCAAAAATGATAGAAACAAGATTACGCGTTCCGCTAATGAGAAAGAGAGGGCATAACGTCACCCAACGCTTTTGCTTACATTTACTGCATACATATATATACTATATACTAAACATTTTTTCTTCTTATTTTTATAATATGTATATGGACCTCCTAAACCCATTGGTGTTATAAAATTTTGTTGATCTCGAATGGTTTAGGATATAAAAATTATTAAAGTTTGAAAAATTTACATTTTTTCGTATACGGAAATATCCATTTTTTTATACAGAAGAAGTAGTTCTTTTTAGTCTACTTTCTCGCAAGAATTTATTTTCACTTTCGTCAATTTGCCGAAGTAATCAGACAGTTGCATTCATTTTGTTATGCGTGACGTCATGCAGTCAATTGAGAAAGAGAGCATTAGATTACGGGACTGCGGAACGCACAATCTTGTTTCTATCATTCTTGCCCGATCATCAGGATAAGAACAAATACACACGGATTAAACAAAGTGATTGTGGGAATCAATTGTATCTAACCTAAGACCATTGGGAAATAGTTTTACATTTTGGTAAAAAGGTCTGGAGATCATTTAAGCTCTATATACATCATACGAGTAACCTTAAATATGAAAATTTAATAGTTTAATAGTTTAATTATAGGGCCGAAGGAGTTAGGTTCTACTGAAGTTGTGAGTGACTATATATGATCCGGGATTCTACAGAACTCGCCGGGACATTTTTAGCAAAAAAAGCCAGAAAAAACAGATTGTCTAAAGTTTTGTGTTTTTAACAAAATATCATGTGAAGAATTGTAGATAAATATCAGAATTCTGGAGAAACAATTCGTGCTTTTTAGGTACAAACGGGACGAAACTGAGTCAAAAAAAAATGTCAGTCAAAAAGAACTGTCAAAAAGAATTGCTGCCAATTTCGATAAAAATTAAGGTGCTGCTGTACTGTTTCATTTAACGCATACCCAATGCACTGTTTACTCGGGGATACTTTCACCAATCGTTGCCTCCCAGTAAGAACTACAAATAAATTAAAGTATTTTTTTAAACACGGAAAAATTACATGAAGTTCAATCAAAACCGTTTGCAGTTTTGAGTGCGTTTATCTTTTGTGCAAATTCCGGGACTTTTAGGCAAATACCGGGACTCGGGACACCAATTGAAAAACCGGGACAGTCCCGGCGAGTTTTAGGCAAATACCGGGAGACGGTCTCCTGGCAACCATAGGCCTCGTAGAGAGCCGCTACAAGAACGAAAATGCATTAATCATACAAAGGCGTTGCATGGAAACAATACTCGGTGAGTATATGCGGCATGATAAATGTTATAAAACAGAAATGAAGGATGGGTACTTGGCCTTACGACAAAAATGAAAAATAAATGATTATATCATAAGGTCGCGGAGGTAGCAGCTCATGCAACAAAAATGCAATATTATTGCATGGAATTATTACTCATTAAGTAGAAGTGCTTCGAAAAATTTTGTCTTATGACAGAAAAAATCAGTTCTTTGACCTCACAACAAAAATATAATAAAATTGTTGGGGCAATGACACTACGAACGCAACCGTTTAATACAGTAGAATTTTAACTCTGTGACTATTGGCGCTACGGTAAATTTTATGGAAGGACAGAAAAGCTGAAGTTATATGATAAAAATATATAAAAAATAGTTAGAAATGATCTTCGACTGGGCCAAAGTTAAAATATCACCATGGCCGAACCAAAGTATATTCAAAATCTTAAGCAGTCAATAAAATGTTTTGTATGGGATGGTTTTCATCCGATTTCATACTCGGAGTGCATACGAAATATCAAAATCTTATTTGCAAAATTTCAAGTCCATATATTAATTTTTTTGGAATTCTCAGAAGTTTTACCGTTCTGGTAATCCAAAAAACACTGTACTATTGGTAAGTGTGCTTTTCATCCGATTTAGCTCATTTTCGAACTTAACCTTTATATTTTAGATAAAAGCTTAACTATCGAATTTCGTTATGATAGCTTGAAAATGATGGCTGCAATCGGACGGACAGACAGACGGACACGGCTAAATCGACTCAGGTGGTGCAAAAACTGTAATCGAAACGGAGTGATAAGTTGATGGCGTTATGAGGCCATTCAGGGAACTCCTGAAAGTAACCAAAATGCACCAAATGCAAAAAACCACAATTAAATAAAGATTGAATGACAATTATATGGACAAGAATTCAGACAAGGATTAGGAAAAGAACTATCATAAGGAACAAAGATTAGGACAAAAATTCAGATACACCTGAAACAATATATAAATATGACAAGAATGGAAAATTTGATAAAGACAAGAAATGAAACAAGACATAGAACAAGAATTTGACACACTAAGAATAAGATTTAGGACAAAGAATGTTAAAAAAAGGGACAGGGATTAGATAAGTGATTCGAATATGGTTAAGTTTAGAAGCGCAAGAAGTAGGCATGCTGTAGAAGTTGGCAATTATTAGAACAAATATAAGAATAAGGATTAGTTTGGGAAGGAAAGGAACAAGAATAAGGACAAATATAAAGATACGCTGTCACGTCGTCAAAACCTATGGGTGTATCCACGATAGAGCCAACTTATGTTTTTTTTTTCTTTACAAATCTATCCTGCTTTATTTGGGTGGTCAAAGAAATGGGTTGTTTTGAAGAGACCTATTCAATAGGCGATCGTTAATCCATTAGGGAAACATAACGCTTCTGGTGATTTAACAATAAAAAAGTAGGCAATACCTTGCAAATCATAAGAGTCGTAAAACATTTCATAATAATTCATAAAGCTTAATAAAAATTATATCCAAAAAATGACAAAGTAAGTAAAAAAAATTGTATCCTTTAAAATGGATAAATTGATCTCAGGTTGGAAAAAATGTTTTCCTTTAACAGAACAACTATTTCATCCACGTTAATACATTATTTGGAATTAATCCTCGTACTTTTCAGTATCGGAAAATAAAAAAAATTTGTGAATTTGCAGTTCTTTTTCGCTCAAAACCGTCATATTTCTTTTGAGCTATGTAACGGCAATTTTGGACAAGTAAATCAAAATAGCACATCCTGGTTTTGGTTGGGATATTTCTCATGTATTCATTCAAGGATTTAGCTCAAAAAGAAGCCTTTCCTTGTAAGTTCATGGGTTAATTGAGGAGCTTGCAAGGTAAGAAAACTGTACGTGATTGAAATGATCAATTAATTTTTAAGGATAACTGTTTATAATCAAATTGTCTTTGAATCTGGTGCCTATGTGTTAAGAAAAAGTTATGTGATCCGCGAGTATTGATGAGTGGAACGAAAGCATCAACACAGCATTACCACCGCAACATCATCGAAACAAAAATGTTAATGGACCCTCGTTTAACACTCCTAATAAACAAAAAGCACAAATCAGCTGCAACTAGCTCCTACCAGCTGCTGGCACATTGTGGTTTTGGTTGAGGCTGCCTCCTAACAAGTAACCTCAACTTGATTTCAATTCGATTAAAGTGTAACGAGTAGCGTTGGCCTAAACCACAAGCCAACAGAAACAACAAACAATCACATTAGTTTTACAACAAGTGTTGGTAGCGAAGCAAAATCTGATGATCAACGTTGATGGTCACTCAATCACTCAAACGGACCAAAACAAAATCAAAGTCAGGCAGTTATATTAAAAAATCATAGAAACAAGCGCGATAGTTGCTGAATTATTAGCTAAAACCTGACAAATCGCTTTCCATTTTAATATCAAAACACTAGCAACCAAGCAACCAGTGAACAAAATTGGCAGCACTTGGCCGGACGCGCCAAATTCCGGGACTGAACTCATTGAGGCATAAGCGAGTTGAAGAAAAAAAAAAAAATGTGTTGCTAAAATCAGACAAAATTATTTTTGTATGATTAACGTAACGCTTGACTAGAGATGATTAACAACAAGCAAGTTACTTGTCCCGCGATGGATATAACGTTACCGCGCTATTGCTGTGATAATCTCAACTATTTCAATTGTATTATGATTAGACAACAATTATGTTGTGCCAATAACAACAAAAAAACTAAAACCACTAAAAAGCAATAAATGCATGAAAATATAGTAAATTCTTGCATAATTGCTGGTAGCTACCACTTTCATTTTCATTTCAACGATTAGCGGGGAAAAAAAACTAATTTTAACAGTTTTTGTTTATGGGTTGTTTTTTTTTTAAATATTGTGCATAATTATAGCACAAGACAAACATGTTGCGGTTTTTTAACGAAACATGTTGCTAAGCAGGCTTAATTCGAATCTTTGTTGCATTCATTGCGTTGGTCAGAGCAACGATCCTTTGGCTATGTGCAGTAAAAGGAGGAAGTAGAAATTAAATTATTTTAATTACCTGCAACATCTTGTTGATGTTTGGCATCATCTTTGATTGACTGTTCTTGCTGGTGTTGGTGCTGTTGCTGCAATGACAAGGCATGCGCTGTCGTTCCACAAAGACTGAAGCAACAACATATCGTAACAAAATAAAATTTGTTGCGATCGATCATCATTGCTGTCAGGGTATCTGCAAAAGGAGATAAATTCGCATTTAATTTGATGATAATTAAGTAAAATTAAAAAATATTGGAAAATTATTTTTAAAAAATTATGAAACTTTCAACTTCAACTTTCAAAAGTTATGGAATTAAACTTAAAATTAAATAACACTGTGGAACAAATTCAGGTTAGCAAAAGTTAGGTCGATTCTGAGAGTGAGGGGTCAAAATAGAGGCTAAATTAGTTAGTTAGTATGTTAGTTCGAATTTTTTTTAATCGACCTTCGAACTTTGCAGTCAAATGCCGATTTTCATCATATTGTTTTTATGGTTTTTTGGCTATAACTCGATATTTTTTCAATCTGTAAAAGCCAAATTATTGCTAGGGACCTGTGCAACAATTAAAATTTTTTAAAAAATTTATTTAGAAAATTTTTGTGGTACTTATGAAGCAAAATTTTGGAAAAATTCTTTTTTTTCATGATTTTTGAAAATATTTTCCACAAAAGTAAGTCTTTTTTGCTTTCTGTTTGATCTATAATATTATTTCCTATCTATAATAATTATAAATTATTTCCTTTCAAAAATGAAGCCATTAGTTCTGATTTTTTCTGAGTCAAACACAAATTTGCAACAATTCCATCCAATTGGTTTTGTGTGACTAGGATTGGGTTTTTTGATGTTTCATAGGATGTACCTTCATCAGGGTCGTATTCTGAGAGGAGCTTCATGGATGTAGCAGCGGCGGTTGTAGTACTGATTTCTGTTTGAAGATCAATACTTAAGTATGTTGGTACTGGAATGAATTCTGAGTGCGGTAATGGTAATTGGGCACTTGGTACTGCTACATAAGTTTTATTCTTTGCTTTCCTTCTATTCAAAGTTTTATGGTAGTTGATACATCCATAGCAATTTTCTTCTTGATGCGGGCTGTTGTCTAACCAGATCATTGGTATACCAAAAGGCATAGCCTTCTTCTTTTCACTTTTCCATTGCATAAGAGTTGAATAGCAATTAAAGCAAACTTTTTTAGGGGCATAGTTTACGTCAGTGATAAACTCTTGCGAGAAATATTGTTTATAGGCGTCTACAAATATTACAAAAATGGTCCATTTTACATTTTGCTTCCGACATTTTTAATACAATATATATTATACAATGTTTTCCTTGTTATTTTTATGAGACCAATGCACTTAACTTAAATCACTCACAAAATGAAATATGTTTCAAAAAAATTAATAGCGAATTTTATCACGACCGAGCGAAAATTAAAAGACATCAGCTGAGTTTCGAGTCGTAACTGAATCATTATTTTTGAAATAAGTTCGCTTGTACGAAAAAAAAAATCGAATGTGGTTGAAAACAAAAAAGTTGTTTCTTGGATGATTCTTGGAACTTCCCTTTTTAATTACTTCTACCTAAAGCAAAAAAGACTTAGTTTTGTGGAAAGTATTTTCAAAAAGCATGAAAAAAAAAGAATTTTTCCAACATTTTGCTTCATAAGCACCACAAAAATTTTCTAAATAAATTTTTAAAACAATTTTAATTGCTGCACAGGTCTCTAGCAATTTGGCTTTTACAGATTGAAAGAATATCAATTAGTCGACGAGTTATAGCCAAAAAACCATATAAACAATATGCTGAAAATCGGCATTTGACTGCAAAGTTCGAAGGTCGATTAAAAAAAAATTCGAACTAACATAAACAAACGCCGCGATACGGATCTTCTAATTTAGCCTCTATTTTGACACCTCACTCTCAGAATCGACCTAACTTTTGCTTACCTGAATTTGTTCCACAGTGTAATTATTGAAGTAAAAAAAAATTTCAATATTCCTATTTTTGCTATTATCCATTATTAGCATATACCGAAGGGGGCATAGGCGTCCGCAGGAATTTTTCAAGGCGGAAAGGGCAAAGGTATACATTGATGTGCTCATACATGAAAATTATGATATGAAAAAGTAACATATATACATAGGAAATAAAAATATATAACATTTTTCCAGTCCAGAGGGACAAAGGGTCCCCCTTCCCCGATGTGGACGCTCTTGGAAGGGGGCTCAAAACTGTTGAAGAAACGTTATCATGAATTTGGCGGTGATTTCAATATTTAATTCGATAAAGACGACGTTTTGTTAATAGTCAGTCACAGCTAAACGCAGTCTTTTCTGTAATATTGAATTTCCGGTAAATCTTTGATTATTTTTTTCCTAATACTCTTGCAAATATTGTTTTCCAAAGCTTAATAGCCATCCAAATAGTTTTTATAAAACCATAAGAGTTACAACTTTTAGTTACTATAGAAGTCATAATAAGTAACATAGGTTCTATTACAAGCTTACTAGAGTAACATGGGTCCAACTACTTACAAGAGTAACTTAGGTTCTATTACAAACTTACAAGAGTAATATAGGTTCTATAACTAGCTTATAAGAGCAACATAGGTTCTATAACTAGCTTTTTTATAGCTTGCCTCAAGCTTAACAGGAGATTGTGTGTTAGTTGGAAATTAAATTATAATCATAATGCTCAAAAGCTTCAAAAGCAATTAAACAAAAGATTAAATAAAATATCATTCTTATGATAATAAGCAAAAGTTTCTCGTTCTTAATTATTTTGTTGGATTCAAAAACTTAAACCAACACCATCAGGTATATTTCTACTTACAAGAGTTTCAACTTACATGGGTTGCTACATATATTTCGGAAAAAAATATAAAGGTCGATTTTTTTTGTTTTGCAAATAGACAAAAAATTTAGAAATTTTTATCACGGCTACACTTAAGACACGTAAAAAATAAGAAATATTCCGTTAAATAAGGAAAACAAACAAGTACAGAAGAATTATTCTTCAACACGACAATGCGAGTTCCCACACATCAGCTCAAGGGGTCATCTGCCATACAGTCCCGATTTTGCTCCCAATGACTTCTCTTTTTTTCCGCACTTTAAGGACAAACTGTGTGGACAACGTTTTTCGATGCATCAATAGCAGAAGCCGTTGATGCGTTCAAAAATTATGATGCATGAAAAAATGTATCAATCATAAAGGAGATTATTTCGAAAAACAAATAAAAGAATTCAGTCTTTATATTTATTCCCGAATGACATTCACATTCGTTTCCATTCAGCCATTTAGGAAAAGTGATTGGGTTAAGCTTATATATAGTGCTGTGCTTCTAATTAGCAACGACTTAACTAATCGTATAATTTTTTGTACTACATAATCGATGTGAAAAAGTGTCATTGTTTTCTCTACATGGCAACTCTGCTGTCGATAAACTATCGAAATTTGTTGAGTTGAACTGTCCATAAGCCCGTTATGAGCATGTTTCAAAATAAAGTGGAATAACGTCCGTGCATGTAATTAGCAATGCGGAACTTTTTTAGTGTTTTTTAGAAAATCAAAGATAAAATTCTAGTTCATTGAAAAAAAATATAGATTATATATGATATTTTACGTGTTTTCTAGCGTTTTCGAATGAGTAGAAACAAATCTTGCGATGAAAGCACACGGGTCATAATCGTCCAGAAGCACAAGGGCGGACATTCTTACGGCAAATTGCAAAGTCTTTAAAAGTATCTAATGGTATTTAATGCTGTGCAATATTTAAAAAAAAAATAAGACTGTAAAAAAGGTATCCCCCAAACGTAGAGCCCGTAAAACTACTGCTAGAGAAGACGAGCTGATAGTGCGAGAATCTAAAAAGTTTCCTCAAATGACAGCCAATGAAATTCGTGTGTCAATTTTTGGTGAAAAGATAGCTCACCTTCTGTAGAAACTATCAAATGAAGAATAAAAGAAAATGGACTATTTGGAAGAATTTCCCGGAAGAAACTTTTAGTGACGGAGCGTAACCGCAAAAAGCGGTTGGAGTTTGCCAAAAAATATCACCACTGGACAATAACAGCCCGATTCTGCGTACTTGATAAATTCACCTTATTGAATATTTATCAAGTATTGACTATTTATAAAGATTTGGTATTCTGTAATAGAAAAAAGCTCTTTAATTGGTAAATTTGTCAATATCTCATTTGCTGTTGATAAATTTATCAAGAGAGTTGTGGTTGCTCGTAGCAGGCAATATCAAGATAAATATTAACATAATAATATTTATGTTATTATTTGTAAAATAATAATTATTTTTTACAAATTAATACACTTTTGTGGAACATAAGGAAAATGAAAGCAGAAATCGTTTTAATTATTGCTGCTGTTGTTGTTCGTATATCGAGTGTTGCTGCTTTTCACACTCCTCTCTTTGCTTTTCATGCACCTCAAGCTGCTTCTCACGCTTTGCTCTCTGTGTTATGCTATTAATGAGAACAATTCGCTGTTAACAGGAATTCACCTCCTCTGGTGAATTACGAAAACTTTTTATTTATCAAGGTTGCTGTAGAATACTAAAAACGCTTTCGCTTGATAAAATTCTTTACAAATTTTATTGATAAATTACTTATCAAGAAAACGCAGAATAGGGCGGTAAATGAATGGAAAAATGATGACACTAAGATAAACAGAGGCGTCCGTAGCGTAGTTGGTTAAAGTGCGTGGCCGCTATGTCAAAGAACTCGGAGACCCAGGTTCGAACCCCAGCAGCGACAGAAAATTATTTGAATTAAAAATGATTTTTCTGTATGGCCGCCACCTCTCTGCAGACAATGGCAAACCTCAGAGAGTAATCAAAATGCCATGTAAAGCTTCTTGAGAACGAGAACATTTCGTTCATCGCCGTTCGGAGTCGGCGTTAAGCATGTAGGTCCGGTTCTCGGTCAATTGTGTACAAACTTAATAACACGCACAACACAATTGATCATAATAAGCTAGGTCAAAGTCCTTTCAAGGGCTGAAATAACCAGTTATTTATTTATTTTTTTTAAGATAAACAGAGTCTTTTCAGATGGAAAGGCTTATGTTCGTCGTCCGCGGTCCAAAGAGTTTGACCCTAAGTACACCCACCCCACTTTAAAACATGGTGGCGGAAGCATTATATTATGGAGTACAATGTCATGGCGTGGTGTTGGCCCCATTCACAAAATTGAAGGTCGTATGGACCAGTTCCAATACATGTCTACACTCAACGACGTAATGTTACCATTTGCAGAGGACCACATGCCTGTTAGATGGATTTTTCAACAAGACAACGATCCAAAGCACACAGCACACAATACAACAAAGTGGTTTGCAGATAATTTGGTCATATTATTGGATTGGCCTTCATGTAGTCTTGACCTTAATCCAATAGAAAGCCTGTGGGAACAGTTAAAAAGAAAAGTTGGACTGCATAAAGAAGGAAATTTCGGCGAACTTTACGAAAAAGCTAAGGAAGAATGGGAAGCGCTACCTGCAGAAGTTTGTCAAAAGTTAGTTGAGTCAATGCCACGCAGATGCCTTTCAGTTATTGAAAAATATTAGTTTTGCAACAAAATATTTACCTTTTTAAATAAAAATAAAAAAATTTTTATGTGAAACAAAAGCGTTGTTAATTATGTGCACGAACATTATTTAAATTTATTTTGAAAAAAGCTCATAACAGACTTATTGACGGTTCAACTCAACAAATTTAGATAGTTTATCAACAGCAGAGTTGCCATGTATAGAAAACAATAACACTTTATCCGATCGATCTTAAAATTTTATGTATTACAAAAAAAATGTACTATGTAAATTCGTTGCTAATTAGTTGCACGGCACTGTACAATGCAAAAAGCTCTTTTCAAGCTTAATTTTCTTAAGAGAAAACACTACGCTTATAGTTCAGAGGTACATTTTTGACAACATTTTGGTTGATTAAGATGAGGACAGAGTAAAGAACGGAAATGCGCTGTGTTCCGGTTGGGGGAGGGGGATGCAATTTATAAGAATACGAACGGACATAGGAAGAAAGATTATTAATATAATAAATAATAATAATCGAAAAAGTTTACTTCCAATTGCAAAAAACACTTAGAAAAAGCTTATTTATAATTGTGGGAAAACACTTGGGTAAAACTTTTTTAAATACCTACTTATTTTCAATATTATTCCAACCGATCGATTAGGTTAGGTTAGGTTGACGTGGCTGTCTCCTATGAGACACACTTAGGCCAGTTTGACCCGTTGTGATACCAGGGGGTTAATTATTTCCACTCTATCTGAACCAGTTGGAGCTATTTATGAAGCTTTGTATTCGGTACACCTAAGTTTTTGAGAGTTCGTCTAGGTCACTGTAGAACCAGTTACCTAGGAAGAGATGGCGCTTTCCGGCCAGCGATGGGCATGTGCAGAGAAGGTGTGTTGTGGATTCAACCTCCTCCTCATCTCTGCAGCTTCTGCAGAAGTCGTTATGGGGAATATTCAGTCTTCGGGCATGGTTTCCAATCGGGCAGCGTCCTGTTAGAACACCTATTACGATATTTATTTGGTCCCTTCTAAGGGATATTAGTTCTTTTGAGCGTCTTAAGTTCAGTGTTGGCCAAACTTGACGCGTTATACTGCATGTACTACCCGTTGACCACCTGATGTTGGTGTTTACAAGGGATAGCTCATTTAACAGTAGCTTACATGTTGCGAGAGGTATTCCAATTTGTTCCTTATCTGTCGATAGGGGTTTGGTGGTACCGTTTCTAGCAAGTTCGTCTGCTTTGCAGTTGCCTTAGAAGTCTCTATGTCCGGGGATCCAGCATAGGAATATATTGAGCTGCTCTGCCATCTCATTTAGAGATCTGCGGCAACTTAGAACTGTTTTTGATGTTATTTCAACAGATTCCAGGGCTTTCAAAGCGGCTTGACTATCAGATAGAATGCAAATATCTTTTGCTAATATTTCGTTCATCTGAAGCCAAGTGACTGCTTCATCTATGGCAGTGACTTCCGCTTGGAAGACACTGCAGTGGTCGGGGAGCCTAAAGGCATGGTTAATATTTAGGGATTCAGAGTAGACTCCTCCCCCTACTTTGCCATCTAGTTTTGATCCATCAGTATAGATTCTAGTGGCATTGTTTGGTGGAGGGCTTCCAATCTCCCACTCGTATCTGGAGGGGATAGATACATCAAACTTTTTGTGGAATAAAAGTTTTTGTATTTCGAGGTATCGGGTATCGATATAACCGATCGATTGATTTCGTTTATTCTACAATTACTTATAAGCATTTCTCAATAGTAAACTAAAGCTTTTTCTAAGCTCGTTGAAAGCTTATTTTTAGCTTGTTTGGCTGATTGGGTTTGCTCTTTTCTGCGTGACTCAACTAAACACTTTTGTAGCAGAAGTGTGTGAGATCTTGAATAAAAAAGAAATTGCTTGTGAATATTTTCAAAATGAAAATCAATCAAATTATAAAAAAGAAACCCCGCTCTAAATAGACTTTAATTTATTCAGTAACCGATACTTTATGCTCTGCATTGAAATTGAAATCATTGCTTTGATGCCACCTATGGTTGAAAGAGTTGAATATCTTATACCACCCAGAATTGCCAAATCTTCACAGACGTCGTTCTCCTCCTCAACATTTGACCGCAGACAGTTTTTTGATCGCTCTTTTAGAGTTGATGTTGAACGGCGCTTAGCCGTAAGCTTGCAACTTAATTGTGCAGATCAATGGTTGTTGGCTGGAATAAAGCTATGCAAGCCCATGGGAACAACAAACAAAAAACAAAAAACCAACAACAACAATAACAGCAACAACTGGTTTTAGCAATAAAACATCTTTTGTCGGAATAACAAAAAAAAAAAAAAACAAAATCAAAACATAAAAAATACAATCAACAATGTTAGTGCAGTTGAAGCCAACGTACGATACGATTGGCTGTTTGTTGTCTGTCCGCCCAACTCCGATTCCAAGACCAAGTCCAAGTTTATGTACATCTTTCCCAGCTAATATATTATTTTTGCACTGTGACTTTATCAACTGATGCCGCACATTAAATCATGCTGACTAGCTGACTGGCCGACTGGCTGGCTGGCTACTCTCGGTTACCATGTGAAAATAATCTCAGATGACTTTCGATTATTCTTTTGCGAGAAGCTCAGCTGCTTGGAGTAGATTGTGTTGCTTGGTTTTTTTTTTCTTTTTTTTTTTGTGATTTTTATATTATTTGTTGTATTTCCGAACTTTGTGCGTTTGGCTTGCGTTTACATTTTCATGACATTTTGATATTGTTTTATGGCGAAAAGAAAGGTAAGGCGGTTCCTTAAAGCTTTATGTGCGTGTGCATTTGTTTTTTTTTCTGTATTTGTATTGCAAAAGTGAAATGTTCTTGTGGGTGGTCTATAAAGGGTGCATATTCGGTGGTGTATAGTGCATCTTAATTTCATTGGAAGTTTTTTTAAAAAAATTTTTGAATATTAATTTTTTTATGTGTTTTATTTTTGGTTGAATTAAATTGGGAAGCAATAAATTTAACAAAAGAGTTAATGACCAAATTTGGAGCAATGGACCGTGTTTAGTATACCGCTACTTATAATGTTATAAAACTGTTCTAAACGGCTTCAGCGTTATCATCATCATCATCATCATCATCATCACCATCATCATCATCATCATCATCATCATCATCATCATCATCATCATCATCATCATCATCATCATCATCACCAGCAGCGCCAGCATTTACGGCAGATAAAGTATCTTTAAATTGTCGACGGCGGCAAGTGTTTGTTGTGTATTGTTACGTTGTTGCGTTGTTCGTTATATTCGCAAGATTCATTATCAGGGTGGGCTGAATTTAAACATCATTCGATATGTTGAATGAATTTTTTTGAATTTTTGGTTTTTTTTTTTCAATTTTTTTATCTTTGCGTTGTGCTGCAATCTAAAGAAGATACTTTTGCTTTTGCTCATTTGTCCTCAGGGAATGCAAATAATAATATATGCGCATGTGCAACAAACAATGTAAACGTGTACCGCAAACTACTGATAGCGCCTCCAATGCATGTAATTTGGAAATGAAAGTGAAATTTTAAGGAATCATACCTAAAAATTTTAAAGCAAATGATGTATATTTCGGCAGCCAACCCATGTTCGTGTCTTTAGTCTTTGGTTTTGTGTTAGTTTTTTTTTTCCAGATGAGTATATGAGTCATGGTTAACTCACTTAATGCGATTTTATGTTATAAATTGTTACATAATTATATTGCTGTTAGGAATTGAAAGTGCTATTTTGGTTTGAAATATGAAATGTGACATGATTATATGACCAATAGGTTCCACTAGGGTTATCAAATAATTATTAGGATTATTAAATAATCAAATAAATTGCTTCGACTATCCAATTGATTTTATAAATAATTCTAGTAGAACCAGTTTTGGCCAACAATTCATAGATGTTTATAAGGAACTTCACAGAATCCAAAAACTTAAAAATGAATCAACATGTTTCATAGTTAATCCCTATTCTATTGACTCTAGAATAATTTATTTGTATTATAGGAAGTTCAAAACCTTAAAAATATTCAACGGCCCTACTAGTTCCTTAGGCAGTCCCCGAGGAGTCTAATAAAAATGTCGAAATTATTTTAATATAACCTATAGGGTTCAACCGAAGCATAGATTTTTATTCAAAGACAAAAAACTTTAAATAATGGAATGACGCAACAGGCTCCGTAATAGATGCTATTAATTTAAGTTCGAAAAGTTCACAAAAACCAATAAACCAATAGGTGACAAAATAATCGGTTTTGATTCCAGGTGACCACAGATCGCAAATGTTTCATACATAATCCCAGTGGTCCTATTGACCTATTCGTCCTATTGGTCCTAGAATCATTTAGAATGTATCAACAAGAGATGTAGGGTTGCAAGAGTGTAGTTCTTAACATCTGAACACTTGGCAGTTGTCACATGTTGACATTTGTCATTAACAAAACGGGAATTTTCGGGATGTTTGACTGAAAATTGAAGAAAAGTATATAAAACGACCTAATCACCCCAATTCGTCGCCGTTCTCAAGAACTCTTTCTGTCCACATTCACACTGCAGCAAATATCGACCGACAACTGCCATGTTCACACATGAGCTACTGCTGTAGCACCGACCTAAGCAGAGGACGAACGGAAAATTTTTTGCAAGAAATCATGTTATCGTAATGATCATAATTTTCACATTAACAGCCATATATGTAATACTTCTAAATATATTGGCAGTACACTCAAGGCACATTCGCCAACATAAGAGTGCAGATATATTGTAATATGAGCGAGAAAATATACGTATAAACGAATGTACCCGAAATTAATTGTGAAAATAAAAAAACTCAGGAGCGGTGCTTCCATTATCAAAAATTTCAGTTGAAATTTTCGTTGTTCGAATTTTAATGGATAAAATCTTGCTTGTTTTCTTGTTGAAATTTAATCATATATCACGCGTTGTTGTTATAATTGTTTTCTAATGGTCCGTACTTGTGAATTTTACAGAACAAATATGATTTGTTTTGTTTTATGTTTGGTGCAAACATTTTTCATAACAACCGCCTCTGTGACGATTTGACAATTTTTTGTGTGTAGTCATTTTCATATATTCAAATATACTAATACAAACAACAAAATCTCATGTAGGCTGTCTTTCTTTGATTTCGTGGTTGAAATTCATTGAAAATGTAGGTTGCTGCCAATATAGAAGTATTACATATATGTTAACGTCTATATTAATAATTGGTTGGTTTGGTTTTTTATAATTTACTTTAAATATTCACACCCCTATGCTGTAAACGTTTGTAGCTGTTTCTACACGTATTGCTAAAATACTGAATTCTGTTCCAGTTTTTGTTTGTTTTTGCGATATTGCGCCTGTAGCTGTAAACAGTCACACATACAATCTTTTTTGAATAAAATATATCCAAACACCACACAGTTTTAATTTAAAAACCCACAGTTTCGATAGTATCGGAAGTGTAGACATAAAATTCCTTTTTATACAGTAATGGAGAAAAATTCCGGTTTTTGTAGTTTTTATTTATTTTGATGTTGGTTTTGTGTTGGCCTTTTAGATTTGTATTCGGGTCAAATAAACAGAGAAATAACTTTTATTATTATAATTATCTTCACCCCAGCGTCAGCTTGTGGTATTTAACACAAAAAAAATAATCCTGAGCACCACACAATCATATGGAGTGAATATGGAGTGAATGTGGAGTGAAAGGTGGATGGCTATTTTTTTCGTAGCAAAGTTTTTTCCAATAAGTGGAATAATTTTTTCACATATTGCAGCAAAACACAAATTATAACCTTCTTTTGAAAAACCAGAGGCTCGAAATAGATTTTAAACTAACGGTTTCTTCAGCAAAGTTGAATTTGCTCCGTAGAACATTATCCAGGCCTACGATTTTTTGAAAAAAAAAAAAATTAACCCGCTCTAATGTATATAAAGGGTGGTTATCTTGACCTAAATGTCAAGTTTTTTTCTGCATTTCATTTGACATTTCTCAATTTCAGAATAACTCAATTTGAACCGTTAAAGTAATTCAGGCTTATTATGAAAATGGGCTTTGAAATCAAAATGCATATCGAGCACTTCGTGATTTTTTCGGTCAATTTAATCGTCCAAATGTGCGTACAATCGGAAAAATCGTGCAAAAATTTAAACAAACCAGGTCTGTAGGAGATGTGAAAACACCAGTGCATGCTCGTACAGCTCGTACAGCTCGTACTGCAGAAAATTTTGCTGCTGTTCGCGATAGTGTGGCTGAAGAGCCGTCGCCCTCAACTCGTCGTCGTGCCCAACAATTGCACCTCTCACGCTCGTCGTTGATGAACATTATGCATAAAAACTTGCATTTACACGGTCAGAATAGTGGCAAGAAATGGCAACAGTGGATGATAAATTTTCGAAGAGAATCATCTTCAGTGATGAGGCACATTTTCACCTCAGTGGATTCGTCAATAAGCAGAATTGCCGCATTTGGGCGAATGATAATCCAAGAGTGATTGTCGAAAAACCAATGCACCCACAAAGAGTGACTGTTTGGTGCGGTTTATGGGCTGGCGGCATCATTGGGCCGTATTTTTTCCAAAATGAGGCCGGTCAGACAGTAACATGGAATGGTGTTCGCTATCGTGAGATGATAACGAACTTTTTATGGCCCGAATTGGAAGATATGGATGTGGACGATATGTGGTTTCAACAGGACGGTGCCACTTGCCACACAGCTAACGAAACAATGGTTTTTTTGCGCGACAAATTCAATGGCCGTGTTATCTCACGTGGTGGCGATGTCAATTGGCCGCCAATCATGTGATTTGACACCGTTGGACTTCTTTCTTTGTGGTTATTTGAAAGAAAAGGTGTACGTCGATAAGCCAGCAACAATTCAAAAGCTAAAGGATGAGATAATTCGGCACATTAACGGCATAGAACCTCACTTATGCCTCGACGTCATCGAAAATTTGGACCATCGGATGGAGGTGTGCCGCCGAGGTCGCGGCGGCCATTTAGCCGATATGTTGTTCCATGCATAATTGAACCATACCAATATTATCATAATAAAAAGCAATGACAATAATTTCCTTAATAATTTGTGTTTTATTCAAAATCAACATCGGCCTTTAAAATCTAACTACCCTTTATATATATAACGTAGATAAATATTTTTGACTTTATTTAAACATTTGCGAAATAAAGTTGCACACGAGCAGTGGCGGATCTAGGATTCATAAAGGGGGACTGAAACTATACTTTTGTATTCCAAAGGGGAGGCTAAAGCGTCTTTTTGAACTTTTTTAATTTTTTTCCATACAAAAAATTCTCCAAGGGGGGGCTAAAGTCCTTTCAGCCTTTCATGTAGATCCGCCACTGCACACGAGCCGCTGAATGAAGTCAACAACGATACCAAACAATTTAAACGTATCATGACAGGTGATGTAACATGGGTTTATGGTTATGTTGTCGAAACTAAGGCGCATTAGTCCCAGTGGAGGCATTCTTGATTGCCAAGACCGCAAAAAGCTCGACAAGTGCGGTCAAATGTCAAGGCTAAGCTCACAGTTCACCATGAGATAGTTCACCATGAGTTCTTGCCATAAAGTTAAACAGTTGTTAAGGAGTACTACCTACAAGTTTAATGCCACTTGCGTAAAGTGATCCGTAGAAAACGACCGGATTTGTGGAAAAACATTTAATGGCTTTTGCATAACGATAATGCAACTGCTCATACTTTATTGCTTGTTCGTCAATTTTAAGCCTCCATATTCGCCAGATTTCTGTTGCCAAAAATAAAACGAACATTAAAAGGCTGTCATTTGCAAGCATAGATGAGATAAAAAATTAATCGCTGAAAGAGGTTTAGGCTATCCCAAAGAAAGAGTTCTAGAAGCGTTTTAGGGATTGGAAAAATTGCATAATATCTAATGGGATCATTGAAGAAGATAACAATAATGTTGATGATAATTTTTGTTATAAAAATATTTTTCATACCTGAAACAAAGAGAGATTTTGTTCAGGAATAAATCTCATTCAAAGAACAAAAGATTTTTGAACATAATATATTGCTCACAGTAAAAAAACCAAAATTTTTTTGTTCATGAAATAGTTTTCGGTCTGTGAGCAAAAAATAATTCTAAATTTTTTGTTCAAATCAAGGAAACAATTTTTCTAAATGGATTTTTTTTTTCTGTTTTTGAGCTCAATTTTTTTTGAACAATAAATAATAAATGATAACTGTTGCAATCCCTGTTTTTAACGTATTTTTAAAAATAAACAAATTTTTTTATTTGTGATTCCTAATTAAGTTCTTTCCATTGTATTTCTTTAGAGGCTAATTAATACAAACAAAAGACTTAAGAAACGAACCCGACACTCAGGAGCATGTTAAGAAAATTTAAATTTCATAAGGAACCTATCTCAAATTTTAGATAAGATTATTAAATCAACTGCTTAAAAATATTCACCTACATTCACACATACATTAACACATACATAAAAACGTTAATATACATTCATAAACCGTTTTTAAAAAGACTTCACAACTGCGCCTTTGTTGCGATGAAAAATTAAAACAAAAACTAATAAAAACACAAAAAAAAAATGGTGTGCCAGTATTTGTCACCAACAAAGTTGCTTTGGCAGAGCGCAACACTAGTAGCAGCAAGCAGGCAGTAGCACAATTGGTGGCAGCACACACAGATGGTGGCAGCAGTTAATTTCATTTAAAGAATGTCATCTTCACTTTAAGTGAAAGATAAATAGTTAAATGCAATAAGTTAACATAAGTTTAAATCATAAGTGGTAGGAAAACACAACAACAACAACAAATACAACAGCAATACAATTAAGCAAGCAATAACAACAACAACAACTTCCTAACAGACCGAAATGGACTACAGCTGTCCGTCTAGTCATACGTCTATCAGTAGCAGCAGCAGCAGCAGCAGCAGCAGCATCGAGCCTGTCGAAAGCCTGGCAAATATTGTTAAATATAAAACTGAAGATAGACAGCAAATGAGTGAAACTGATGTTAATTATGTTGACAACATTAATGTTTGAAGATGATGATAATGATCATGCTGAAGATGATGAGGATGTTAATGAAATTGTTAATAAGTTGGGTACGCTTTGGAAGGCATAAGAAAAGGCGCTTAAGTGGTAGGTTATCAAACATATTCAAGTGTTTTATTAAGTAGTAAAAAACGCACCATAAACTGTGGCAATAATCCAGGAGCTAAGGACTGTTATTAAAATCGGCAGCTGCGGCTAAACTTTAGAGAATTTTTTTATGATTTTTTCTCTTGTACGTTTTGAATTTTTGAAGTTTTAATGCTTTTTACTGAGGCTTTTAATTAACAGGCTTTTAATTAAATGTAATGGCAAACGTTTTCTCTAAGCTATGTGATAATTTCGTGTTTAGTTTGATGTAAATTTTATTTTGAATTAACACCTTTATACTTTGTTTTTGCTAAACACTGCAGAGTATCCTTTATTTGGATTAAATGTTCGCGATATGTTTTTTTTTCTTATTTAAATTGAAACTTATGAAACACTTAGAAATTTCACTTTTATATTATTTTGCGAGAATTCAACGGTCATTGATTTTTTTTTTTTATAGAAATCAGTTGTTTTTGTTTTTTTTTATGTTTTTCTTTTGGTGCCGCCAAAAACATCTGTTCAAATCAACGTTCGTTCGTTAACTGATTTCGCGTTGTTTCCTCGCATTACCAGCAACTTGTCGCTGCTGATTGTTGTCGATGCCGTAGACACAACATTTGAGCTTAAGCAAAACACACCGTGCACCATACCGAATCATCATTGTGCTGTCTTCATTGCTTTAACAACTTGACCAAAGCAAATCAATAAACCCTCCTCTGCTTGGTTTAGTTGATGTTTTTGTTGTTGTTTTTGTTGTTGCTGCTGTTGTTTGTCTGCAACAAGTACGTGCCCGCTGCACATGCGCAACTTTAGCTGATAATGGTGTCTTTAGCCGTGTCTGTCTCTCCGTTTTTGATGTCTGTCCATTCGCTTTGTTGATATTGCTGTTTGCTTTGCTATTAACTTTGGCCAAAAAGGAATTTTTGCGCTTTATTAATGAATTTCCATTAAAACTGTTGCAGCAACATTGCTTATAATAGAATGTATATAAACATAAATCTGTTTTTTTTTTAAAGTCAGTCAAATAAAATTTTGCAGTATTTCAAGTTTTATTGTCACAACATTGCTTATAAACACATCGTTTTTTTATAACTTACAACGATTTCATATTTAAATAAACAATTTCATTGATAAATTTCAATTATTTGCTTTAACCAGCTTGGTTGTTGTTGTTGTTTTTTTATTTAATTTTTGAGCAAAAAGTTTAACCCATTAAGTCCGGGAAGAGCACAAGTTTAATATGATGTTTGAGACTTATTTTCTGCTATTAAAAATTGGAATAAAAAATTCCAAACATACCTATTCTTTAATTTTTGGGGTCGCTCTTTCGATTGGTGCAGTTGGATTTGCAGAATAATGACTTTTGGAACCAATATGGCGCATTTTAATTAAAAAAATAACGAAATTTTTTGCGTTTTTCTTTTTTGCGATTCTTTTTCGCATAAATAAAGTTACTGAATCGGTGCCAAACTAAAACCAAAAGTGCACAAAATATCTAAAGTATAACTATGAATATTTTTTTTTTTGGTTTGAATCGACCTAACCTCTTCAATATATCAATACGTAAAAAATTAACGTTATTTGGTAAATTATGAGTATTATTAATAAAATTTACATCTCTAATAATATAATTGTCCCAAAAATATATAAAGAAGGGGTTTTTGAGATCGCTGATCACGAATTTGAGGTAATATTTTCAAAATTTAAGATGGCGGATTCAATATGGCCGACCGAATTTCATAAAATCTTCAAAATTACAAGAAAATGTGTATAAGGGAGTTTTTGAGGCCGTTGATCACGAATTCGAAGTTAGGTTTTCAAAATTTAAGATCGTGGATCTGTAGCTGATTAAATTTCATGAAATGTCTGAAACCAATGCGATAATGTTTATTATACGGGGTGTTTACGATAAAAAATTGGTTGTTTCCGTCCGTTAGCCGTTTTATAAACGCTTCCTAACTGGAACCTTGTAAAACCTTTATATTTTTATAATTCAAACGAAGTTATCTAAATAAAAAAATAAATAACTGGCCATTTCAGCCCTTGAAAGGACTTTGACCTAACTTCTTATGATCAATTGTGTTGTGCGTGTTATTAAGTTTGTACACAATTGACCGAGAACCGGACCTACATGCTTAACGCCGACTCCGAACGGCGATGAACGGGAAAGTTCTCGTTCTCAAGAAGCTTTACATGGCATTTTTATTACTCTCTGAGGTTTGCCATTGTCTGCAGAGAGGTGGCGGCCGAACAGAAAAATTATTTTAATTCAAATAATTTTCTGTCGCTGCTGGGGTTCGAACCTGGGTTTCCAAAGTTCTTTGACATAGCGGCCACGCACTTTAACCAACTACGCCACGGACGCCACAACGAAGTTATCTAGCATTTGTAAATTAAGTCCAATATTTTTTATTGAAATATTCGTAATTTTAGATACTTAAAAAATCCGAAATCCTAAGGAAAAATAAATAAAAAAAAAAAAAAAAAAATTAAAAAATAACAAATAAAAACTAAATAAAAGAACAAAATAAAATAAAATAATAAAAAAAAATTAAATAAAAAAAAAAAATACTCTTGGCGTCCACCTCCACCTGGTTTGAGTTCGGAAACATTTATACAACGACTAACTGACGGAAACAATCAAACATCGTAAACACCCCGTATAATAAACATTATCGCATTAGTTTCAGTCATTTCATGAAATTTAATCGGCTACAGATCGACCATCTTGAATTTTGAAAATCTAACTTCGAATTCGTGATCAACGGCCTCAAAAACTCCCTTATACACATTTTCTTGTAATTTTGAAGATTTTATGAAATTCGGTCGGCCATATTGAATCCGCCATCTTAAATTTTGAAAATCTACCCTCAAATTCGTGATCAGCGATCTCAAAAACCCCTTCTATATATATTTTTGGGACAATTATATTATTAGAGATGTAAATTTTATTAATAATACACATAATTTACCAAATAACGTTAATTTTTTACGTATTGATATATTGAAGAGGTTAGGTCGATTCAAACCAAAAAAAAAATATTCATAGTTATACTTTAGATATTTTGTGCACTTTTGGTTTTAGTTTGGCACCGATTCAGTAACTTTATTTATGCGAAAAAGATTCGCAAAAAAGAAAAACGCAAAAAATTTCGTTATTTTTTTAATTAAAATGCGCCATATTGGTTCCAAAAGTCATTATTCTGCAAATCCGACTGCACCAATCGAAAGAGCGACCCCAAAAATAGTAGAATAGGTACGTTTGGAATTTTTTATTCCAATTTTTAATAGCAGAAAATAAGTCTCAAACATCATATTAAAATTGTGCTCTTCCCGGACTTAATGGGTTAATTGGTATTAAAATCATCAGTACTCTTGTCATGTAATCCTCTGAACTAGCCACGCTTAGCAAGTTCGTGTCTTAAGTCTTTTGTTTTCTTCTACCATTTTACTGCAGCACGTTCAAATTATGTTTAAATTTTTGTTTTACAACATTTTTTTAGAAAATAACAGCTTCATCTGAACCCCCACTCATTGAACAACTCATACAAGCCACCCAAAGCAAATACTTAATTCAACATACAGCCATATCCACAAAATCCATCACAACCTGTCACTTCTTTTCGCTTCAATGCCTGACAAATTCAAATCATAAACTGTCATCGTTCTTCCCCCCTCTTTCAGTTGTAATAGCGGATATTAAGACCATAAATATTTAACACTGACATACCTGTCGTTCACGTATATTATTCGGTAACTTTCATTTTCTAACGACTAATGAAGTAATCTCCAAACTTCAAAACTTTAAACATAACACAACATTTAAAGTTCTCCATTACCTGAGGTCAGCACTAAAAGGCACTTAATTTTACATTCCTCCTCAGTTAGCTTGTGGTACCTAACATTGATGCACATAAAAATAAAAAAAATTTGCATCTTCAGTTTATGTTCATTAAAGTTGTAATGATTATGTTGTTGTTGGGGTGTTGAAACATATGTTTGACGCATAAGGAAAAATGTTTTTAAATACTAATAATTTTTGCCGCAACAGCAGCATCTGAACATGAGCTTCAAAGTGCCGTTGTTAACAACGTTATGCGTTAATTAAAAAAAAAATGAAATACACACGGAAAAAATCGTTTATGTTAAAATTTTTAAAAAAGATAAAATTAAATCAGAATTTTTAAATAAATAACATTATATTAATAAATTATAAAGGCGGGCCAACATTAAAATTGGAATCGCTTTAAAAATTCATTGAAAAATTCTCTGCGAATATTATTCAAGTTATTTCGATGGTTCCACGATGGTTTGGTTCTACCATCGTAACCTATGCAGTGCAATACGGAAAATCCAAGCAACTTTTTGATTGCTATTCCTTTAAGTGCTGGACTTGAATTGCAAAATCTCATATGGGTTACTGTTTTGTTAACCGTTATCAGACAAAACTGCATCCAACTTCATCATATCAATCATATGAGTCAATTACTATGTTAACTCTGCATGGAAACACGATTTGAGATGAGTTTCGTCAAATACAAGAAAACTCCACGAAACTTGTTGGATTAAGCAGAGTTATATCCGTCAAAATGATTTTTGTGATTAACCTTTAAAAATTTGGTAGGCTCACGAGTTTTTTTTTAAGTGAATATCTCATAAAAATAAATAATTGTAAAAGCAACTTTCAGTTGCCTAACCCAACGAACCTGAAAAGTCTAACCCAACTTTACAGGTTGTGAGTTAGGACGCCATTTTCTGAACTCGACGAAAACCCTATTCCCGAGTTCAGTCTGCATGGAGGCGTAGTTATAAAGAATAGTTGTCAATTCATCAAAGTGCAATATAAGTTTTCATATCGCTGAACATGTCAAATTTCAACCCAAAAAATAGTATTTGCGGGGAATTTCACTTCATAACTTTAAAAAAACAAAAACCAGCAAATAAAGGCTATTGAATTCTTGGGAAGACTTTTGGCTACCCTGATATGTTGGAAACAACATGCAGAAATTGGTTTGCAAGCTTCAAAAATAATGATGATAATGAGCGCTCTGGAGAACAAAAAAGTTTCAAGACATGGAATTAGAGGCATTGACAAAGATCAGTGTCGGACGTAAGGGGTCGTTTATAAATTACGTGACCAATTTTCAACTTTTTTTAAGCCCCCCTACCCCTCCGTTACTTTTCGTAGTGCATTCTAAAATCCCTCCCCCAAATTTGAAACGTAAATTGTTAACGAACCCTAAGCTGTACTGTCGAAATTATTAGAAATTGAGCAGTCCATCGATTTCAAACTTTAAAAGCATTAGGAATGATACAAAATCAAAGATTTCCGGATCTCAGACGAACTGAAGCCGAGACATATCGAATAAGTTTTTTTTAGCGGCTTCAAAGATGGAAAAGTAAAGTTTTTTGCATCGTTTCGTGATTGGCAATCAAAAATGGTTACACCAAAAAACTTCAAGAGTAGGAAATCGTGGTATTTATATACATACATACAATTGGTTGTGATGTATTCTATAACCTGCTCAAACCCTCAAATCTTCACTGGAAATCGCTACCGATTACAATTGAATCGTGTTGAAGGAAAAATTGCCGGAATACTTCGAAAGACATGAAAAAGTTATTTTGCAGCAAGACAAAACCAATTTAGGACACGTTTAAATATTAAGTAATAATAGTAATAATACACTAAGGGAAATAACGTATATTAACATTATCCACGCCTGAGTATATATTTCATTTCATCATTTCACGTGGATAAATCAAATATTTTCCTTACAACTCGTTTTTTTTTCGTATTTAAATTTTATTTATGCCACACACTGACACACATATTCCATACAGCTGCCAAGCAGCCGCCAAGCAGCAGCAGCATCGCACACTGTTCCTGCAGTTTATTTCTTGCAGTTGCAGGTTTCTTATAGTTCTCATTTAGTTAATGTTGCAAGGGTAATATAGCATGGATATTTCGCAAATATGATTTGTGAGTGCGGTGGGGAGTGCGATGCATGATGAATTCATGTAAGGTGGAGTGACAACTCGGTATTTTCTCAAGAATGTCACTCTACTCTACATGATTTCATCATGCATCGCACTCACCACCACACTCACAAATCATTAAGTAAATGCGTTATTGGTGCAAAAATGACTCGCTTTTTGGATAAATTGAAAAAGTTTTTGGATAAATTTAATATTTTTTTCCTTAGTGTAGCTGTAATAATCCGATATTGCCCCTTTTTACTTATAAATATTCATAAATATTTCTTCAGGTCGATGGATGACACATGACCTAGTTGAGCAGCACTTCCATTTCTATATTGATGCCAAAAATTGGCTAGATTCTTGGATTCTCTAAAAAAATTTATTGTTATTTCATAGAGGAATTCACATACTGCAAAAAAGATGCCAAAAAGTTGTGACTCGCGATGGAAAACACGAACAAAAAAACGACTAGGGCTTATTACGAAAAGAGAACTTATTAACCCGATAGTAAAAACCTTTAATAGTTTTTCTTCACCTAGAAAAAAAGCTTATGCAAAATTAACAAAAAACCTAGTATTATTTATAAGGTGTCTTTGACAGTTTTCAATGCCCCTATTGTTTTTCAAAGTTTTCTCCAAGATGATCAATACACTTTTGAATTCGTTTAGAAAAACGCTTGCCAGCCATCTTCTGGCATCTGGCATCTTCTGACGGAACAAGAAGAAGTCTCAAAAGTGCTTAAAAACTCTTTTGTTTGAGCTGATGTGTGGAACTCGGTTTGTCGTGATGGAGGATCTTTCTACGGTGGTTGGTTTTCCTCAATTCTCCGAAGAGTTCCGGCAAACAAATGGTTGTGTATCATTAAATATTAAAGTTCTCTATTGCTCAAGTGGTACAGTTGCGACGTGACCGGTTTTTCTGAAAAAACTAGCAACCATTTGATTTGATGTGCTCCGTTCGCGGACAACTTTTATCGGGTTTTTCTCACTTCGAAAGGGCCAAACAGTGTATTGCTGCTTTGTTTCGGGCTCATAAGCATATTTCCATGATTCGTCGTCACCTTTGGTGATGATGTAGATGTGTTTCGAACCACAATCGGTGTATTTTTTCAGCATTTCCTTGCACCAATCAACACGAGCCTTTTTTTGAGCAACTGTCGAATTAAGGGGTATCCGATGGGAACAAATCTACCTGATGCCTAAATGCTCATGTAAAATCGAATGTATACTTATCCGACTAATGCCCACGAATGACTCCATCCCACGGTATGTCACATGTCGGTCTGCTTCTAATAGTTCACACACAGAATCGATGCTTTCTGTCACACAGCCGTTCTTGGACGATCTTTACGAAATTCGTCTTGGAGAGAACGACGACCACACTCGAACTCATTGAACCAGAGTTTTTCAGTGGTTGGGTGTAGTGCATCATAACCAAAAATCGAATTAATTTAATCGATGCATTCTTTTCTTGTCAATCCAAGTCGTAAATCATAAAAGAACATCAGCCAAAAATGTTCACGATTCAATTCCACACTTTTGGTGAAATAAAATTATCAAACCACTGTAAACAACACAATAAGCAATAACAATTTTAAGCGTTAAAACTCGAATTTGAAGCAAAAAAGTGTGCGTGTCAGCTTCGACGCACGACTGGAGTTTACTGCTTAAGATCGGTTACCTTGGATATTTAAATATACTTAATAGGCAAAGGGGGTGACTGAAGGCATCTCTTATATTATGTGCTAGATGAGGGGGTTGCCATGACTCGGGTGAAAGAGAGAAAAATTGAGCGAATAAGAGAGTACCACTGAGCGCATTATGATTTTCACAAAGCAGACTCTCATACAAGCCTTGCCACTATTTTTTTCAGAATACAAACTTGATATATTTTTGATTCAATATATTGTATTAATATTATTACTTGGTAGTTTGGTTGGTTTACTGCAATTATAATTATGAAGTTAAGGGAGACTTGAAAAATTTCAGCATTCCAAACAATTAAGAATTAACTTATCTTTAAAGAAAACAATTAAAAATAATTGTAGGCAACAAATTCTTTGCTGACTTGCTACAATTTTAGCAACTCTGACATAAAATTAATTCACTTCAAAACAACCCTGTTATATATCACAAATGCCAAAAAGTATTTCAGATGTATCTATTATTTCCATAAGGACTAAAGCTGAAATATTTCTAAAAATAATTTAAGTTATAATGAAATAATTGAAGTAAAAACAAATTCTTGGATTTTACATTTTGTAAACAAACTTTTATATTTTTTTTTTTTTGTAAATTTATAAAGTGAATACTGAAAGTAATAATGCATGCATTTTATTTCTTAAATACAAGTATTTTATATATAACTTTGTTGGTACATAGGTTGCAAACAAATTTGGGGCAGTAACAATTTCAGTAAAAATTTGGTAAAATAAAATTTTTTAAGTGGCAACGCTGGTCTGCATTGCGAAAATCTTAATTGCTCTCAGTACCGACCAAAATCAATGTTGCTTGCTCAGTGATTTTCAATAAAGGGAATTTTATAACTACTCGTTAATATTCGGCATATAATGCAGAGGCCGGGTTTGAGTGTGCATTTTTTACTTAAAGCCAGAAAGTTTTAGTTATCTTTTTAAGTACTTTTAAAATTTTTAACAAAAAAATATTTTAGGCTTTTATTTTTTAAGGTAAAAATAAAAATAAGAATTCTTTTGAAAAACAATTTTATAAATGCACCTGAAGACCCTGACCTGATTGGTAAACAAATAACATAGAATTTGGTAGCTACGTCAAATAAAAATAATCCCTTTTTATGAAATCATCATCTTAGTATGCACAATATGCAACACTTCATAGTTGCCAACTAATATTCCCATACAAATTCTCTTTTTCCCACAGCAATTAAAAAAAATTCCCACATGGGATATTTTTACTAAAAAATTCCCACAGCAATTCAATATCCCACAAAAAATCTCACAGCCATTAAAAAATCCCACAAATGGGAAATTTTAGAAAAATATATATCAGTGATTAAAGTTATAAGACATATATTGAGAACTTCTCTAAAGATGTTTTTAAGGGAGATTAATTGTTTAAAAATTAAAGTAAATAAAAAACAGAAAATAAAGTATACAAAATTTTATTTATAAGTAATTAACTGTTAACATTGAGATCAAACGTTTAAATTTTAAATTAACATTAAAAAAATTTCAGCGATTATTAAAAAAACAAAAATTCACATACATATATTATTAAAGTTATTAATATTATTATGTAATATAATAATTAAAATTATTTATATTAAAATGTGAAATAAATAAGTAAATTCAAGGAAAAAAACATTAATATTGTTATTTAATTTAAATTAAAAAATGTATCGGGAAAAAATCCCACAAGACTTAAAAAATCCCTCATTGAATTAAGAAATCTCATGGGAATTCCCACATCCCACAGCAATTAAAATATCCCACAAATGGGAAATTTCCCACAAACCTGGCAACTATGCAACACTTGCTTTTCTTAAAACTATTCTCTCACTCTCACACTTTCTATAAATCTACGCTCTTATTTCTCTCACCAAAATATGCATAGCATTGTTGTTGTTTCATTGCATCGAAAGGTCATTCCCAATGTGCCAGACGGATGTGTTTTGAATTCGAGACGAACATACTTCGTATATTTTATCCGAAACAGGTTGCGTTTTAATAAAATGTTTTTTTTTGTATATTATAAGCGGATTTGTTACCGGTTCGAATCGGGTCCATCAAAACAAACGAGTGAATTCCGCGCTGATGGACTCGTAACGGGTTCGAAACGGATCCGCATTCGTTTTTGTGCATACTGGGTTGTAAATGAATTTTACTCCTTATAAAATTTGATGCCATGGGCTACACTAAGGGAAATAACGCATATTAGCATTATCCACGCCTTAGTATAAATTTTATTTAAATATTTACTTGAATAAATCAAATGTTTTCCTTACAACTCATTTTCCTCCCGTATTCGAATTTTATTTATACCACACACGTACACACATATTCCATACAAGCAAGCAGCAACAGCATCGCACACGTACACACATATTCCGACAAGCAGCAACAGCATCGCACTCTGTTCCTGCAGTTTATTTCTTGCAGTTGCAGGTTTCTTATAGTTCTCATTTAGTTATTGTTGCAAGGGTAGTATAGCCTGGATTTTTGGCAAAGAAATGAAATCATGTATGGTGGAGTGACATCTTGATATTTTCTCACAAATATCTTGTACCGGTTGTCATTTACCTACATATTTTGCTTCTATTTTTTTATAATACTTGTTCTTCTTCTAATTTGAACTATTTTTGACACTTGGTGCAATATTAGGACTGTCAAAAATAGTATAAATTAGAGAACGAAAAAAGTAAAACGGAGAATTGATGGACGCAATATTCAATTTAAATATGCTGTTTTTTAAATTCAATATTTTTACATAAATGTTCTTTAAATGCCATAGTTTTATATAATTTAATATAATTTAATTTAGTAAATTTAAATAGTAAATATTTGAAAGATATTTTAAAAAAATTCGTGCATAATTTTAATATATTTTTTATATTAATTCTGTTTATGTATTTAAATATTTCATTTAATTATAAAAGTGTTTAAATAAATTTTATAAATTTACGTAGTCGATTTAAGTAAATACGTTATTGGTGCAAAAATGACTCGCTTTTTGGATAAATTAAAAAAGTTTTTGGATAAATTAAATATTTTTTCCCTTAGTGTATATATGAAATCGATTCTAAAGGAGTAAACTCCAAAAAGTTCAATTCTTATTGTAGACAGTTGTAGACAGTGTTAAATGTTGATTTTTATAGTGTTAAAAAGTTGAATTTAAAGTGTTTTGCACAATTGTAAGTTTTTACACGAATTTTATAAATATATTAGAAGTTGAAATTGATTTTATGTGTGAAAAGTAGAATTTAATTTGTAAAAAATTTAATTTTAGGAGCAAAAAGTTGAATTTAAAGGAGTAGGTGATGTCAAAAAGTAAAATCCAAAGCGTACAAGACGAATTTGAAGTAAAATAAGTTAAATTCTAATTGTAAACAGTTGAATTTAAAGTTTTAAAAGTAGAATTTGGTATGTTAAAAGTTGAATCTGATTTGCTAAAAGTTGAATTTTAAATGTCAAAAGTCGAATTTGAACTGAATATAAGAAGTTAATTTTACGTCTTAAGTGTGAATTTGAATTGTATACAGATGAAATTGAAGTGTAAAAAGTTAAATTTTATTTGTACATGTAGTTTAATAAGTCGTGGCGTCCGTGGCATAGTTGGTTAAAGTGCGTGGTCTCTATGTCAACGAACCTGGAGACCCGGGTTCGTATCCCAGCAGCGACAGAAAATTATTTGAATTAAAATAATTTTTCTGTACGGCCGCCACCTCTCTGCAGACAATGGCAAACCTCAGAGAGTAATCAAAATGACATGTAAAGCTTCTTGAGAATAAGAACATTTCGTTCATCACCGTTCGGAGTCGGCGTTAAACCTGTAGGTCCGTTTCTCGGTCAATTGTGTACAAACTTAATAACACACACAACACAATTGATCATAAGAAGCTAGGTCAAAGTCCTTTCAAAGGCTGAAATGGCCAGTTATTTATTTATTTTTTTTTTTTTTTAATAAGTCGAATTTGAACTCATCAAATTTGAATTTGAAGAAAAAATTTGTTGAATTTGAAGTAAATAAGTTTTAATTTTAAGTTTCACCTAATGTTTTAATAAAAATTCACCTAAATTCTATTCGTAAAATCATACGAAGAATACCTTAAGATTTTGGATGTTACTTCAAGATTTTGTTTTTCTTCGATTCATGCGATGTTTTTTTTTTGGCGAGCAGTTAATTTTTTTTTTTTGTCAACCTGTGGAAAAAAACTTTTTAGAGTGTCCTGGTACACATCATATTCAAATCAAGAAAACTCCACTCTTTTAATTGTCTTCGATTACACCAAAGACCGCCTCGAGCGACCATTCATGGCATCATCCCACACATACGATTAATGCACGCTTCAACAACATTTAGCTGCGACAGCGAGGCACACAAAAACAATCGCCAACAACAACAACAACAACAACAACAACAACAACAACAACAACAACAACAACAACAACAACAACAACAACAACAACAACAACAACAACCGCAACAACAACAACAACAACCGCAACAACAACAACTAAATGCTTGCAAATCGATATCGTCTTACAATATAATTTAACTTAACAGCCGGCAAAACATCCTCAGGCGATAAAGTTTATTTTTATTTTGCTTTGAGCAGACTAACTCACTGACCGACTGACTGGGAGTGCGTGTGTGTGCTAAACGCTTGTTTAGCGTATGTCTTTTGATAAAAGATATGCAACTGTTTTTTGTCTATTAAAAGATGCAGGTAAACAAAATATGGAAATGTTAAATCAACAACATTATGTTGTCGGGCACTTAATGGCAGCAAACTGGAAACGGCCAGCAACAAAAGGCTTAAGTTGATGATCGGACGCAGACTACGATGTCAGATCATGTGTGTGGACATGTTGGCAGGGAGGTAGTAGTGTCTTGGTTGGGCACCTTTTTTTTTCTTATCTTGCTTATCTGCTGTGTGTTTAGCCAAAGAAACTACCAACTTTTTACATGCATGCGTACGATACGAATTGGCTGGCTCGATGCGCCAGACTTTACAGCGACAAAATTATTAGAATCAATAAATTTATGATTTTCAACTGTTGTTGTTGACTGGCTTAATATTTTCTTAGATGTATGTGTATGTAAGCTGCATGTTAATTAAATGACATTCATTGCGAATTCATTGCGTTGCACATTGGGTCAGAAAATATAACAATGCGACTATTTTCTCTTGTTGACAGTACGCGTACGAAAAGCTTGAGGTCGAATTTTGATTTACTTGATGAGTACTCGTTGTTTTTAATCTATTTTGAAAGTTGACCAATGAAAGTTTAAAAAATAGCCTTTGCAATGGTGATACTTTGACCTCTACACAGAACCAAAAACGTACTTAATAACAAAGAAAAAGTTCTTTGTCCCAATGTAATATACATTAAAATTGGTCCAAAGTACGAGTTCCTTGGTTCAATGAATCTTTGTTCTTACGTTATTTCTTTGATATGTTATGAAGAAAAATGATTAATTAATGACACATACAACTGTTACAATAAGTTAGTCTGTCCTTAGAAATTTTAAAACAATATCAAGATATATTTTAAAAAATCAGTTTCTTATTGAGATAAAATTCTCTAATGGCTTTTTAGATATTACAACACAAGAACTGGAACAAAATTTTAATGAACACGAACAATGAACTGTTCCTTAAAATTAAGAATAACGATTCATTGAGCCAAAGAATTCGTTCTTTGGGGCAATAAATAGTTCTTAAAAATCAATGAATTTCGCTTTATGAACGAGATTCTTTGATTTTAAGAACAATATTTGGTTCAGTGTATATGACTATTGTCTTAGGAGGTATTCCTAAAATATTAGTTCAAAATTTCATTAAAAAATCCCAACAAATCTAATATCTGGCCTGTAATATTTGTTTGGGATCCAATGAAAGGTTAAGAAATACATATTCCAATGGTGGTGCGTTGACCTATTTACGACTATTAATTCAAGATATCTGATCATTCATTCGATGCCAAACATAACTCCGTAACAAATAAAGAGGGCCAGGTATCAGATTTGTTTTGAGTTTTTGACTTATTTTCGAAATATCTCTCTGAGTCAGAGACCACCATTGTAAAGAAATTGAAACTGTTTTTGATTTAGTTATTTTATTGCAGTCTTACTACGAACACGATCGCAAATCAAAGACCAAATTCTATCGCTTTGATTTGAGTATGCAAAATGCGTATATTGGTTACAATAAAGTTTTTACATCGAATACTGTTTCATTTTCTATATCTGCATTGGAAATCCGCATGTAACTGGCAACTCAATCGATCGATTCGTTTACCAACCGCCGGACCTAAACAATTAAAACTTGCGGAGGTCTGCGGGTCATTACCTCTGCAAAAGGCAAACGGGACGTAAGGATGTATTTTCTGCTCTAAGACAATCGAACCAATGCTATTTGTGCCTTTTGCAAAAAAACCATTTTGCTTTGCCAATGATGGAAGTTCCTTCGAAATTTATCATAAAAAAATGAAATTTCAATGTATTGATCAAAAATACAAACAAACTTATTTTTATTTCATATAAATCAACTCTTCAACAAAATCAAATGTGTCATTGATTTTTACTGATGATGACCATTGGGACATGAGGTCCTGTGAGATTTGGTAGTCGCGTGGATATTCGAAGTGGACTATATTTTTTTGTTATTTGTTATTTGTTAGAGAGTATAAGGTTTCCCGCAACTTCGTCAAAAATTGTGTGCCTGTAGCCTCTCCCATCCCCAAAATATTGCAGCAAGAACAAGGGTTAGAAAAAGTCAAGATTTTTAAACTTTGGGGTGGTCTGATATCTTATGTAAGCAGCGCGAAGGTCTATCTATTATTCACTTCAATGCGAGAAGTCTAAACACCTCCAAATTAGATAGGGTATATAGGCTATGTCTTTTAAAACTCTAGTGTTGACGTTATTTGTGTATCTAGACGTGGTCCTAATGACTAACTTAATATAAATAACTATAAGTTATTCAGGAATGACAGAATTGATAAAAAGGGTGATGGAATTGCTATTTACTGTTAATTATGTCTTAAAGTAAAACTTGTAAATCAGTCTTGTGGGTCTGATGTCGAATATTTAAATGTTGAGCTAACTAATAATAATGGTGCAAAACTGCTTGTTTCCTGTGTCTATAACCCGAACAGATCTTTCAGTATTGTACCTTTCTTTTGTGACTTGTATCAACGTATTACCAACTTTGACTGTCTATATGTGGTGATTTCAATGTCGACTTACTAACTAAGGATAGCGTCCTGATAGTTTTTATGAAAAAGTAAATGCAGCTGGTTTGACCATTATCAACTCATCGATTCCAACACGCTTCGCTCCTAATGTTACCCCGAATCTTATTGATATCTTTATCCTGTCTGATGTCTCTTTACTATTACTTTTCGACCAAATATCATTTATTTCTGAGCATGATCTACTCTTTTGTTCTACAGGGTGTTTTTTTTAGAGGTATAGAACTTCGAATTGAAATAAAACACAAGAAAATCGTTTTAATGTCCATCAATTTGGCTTAATTGGAAGGATAATTTTATGCCATTAATGTTTGAATATGATTTCGGGCATGTGGCCGCCGCGGCTGGCTCGAATAAAGCCAATTCTACAGGTCCAATTTTCAACCACTTTTTCGAGCATATGGGGCCGTATGTCGGCAATAACGCCACGAATGTTGGCCTCCAAGTCCCCTAACGTTTCTGGTTTGTTGGCGTAGACGAGTGACTTCACATATCCCCAAAGAAAATAATCCAATGGTGTCAAATCACACGATCTTGGTGGCCAATTGACAGGTCCATTCCGCGAAATTATGCGCTCACCGAATGTTTCCTTCAATAAATCGATTGTGACGTGCGCTGTGTGGCATGTACCGCCGTCTTGTTGGAACCACAACTCATCCACATTCATGCCATCCAATTCGGGAACAAAATAGTCGGTTATCATGGCTCTATACTGGTCTTCATTAACGGTAACTGACTCTCCAGCATTATTTCGGAAGAAGTATGGCCCAATGACTTCACCAGCCCATAGAGCACACCAAACAGGCAGTTTTTGTGGATGTAATGGCGTCTCAAGGATCTCATGTGGATTCTCTTCACTCCAAATGCGGCAATTTTGCTTGTTGACGTAGCCATTCAACCAAAAATGAGCCTCATCACTGAACAAAATTTTGCGATGAAAATCAGCATCGAGATCAATCTCATTTTCGGCCCATACACCAAAATCACGACGCATTGCATGGTCTCGCGGCTTTAATTCTTGCACAAGCTGGATCTTGTAAGGTCGCAAGCCAAGATCTTTGCGCAAAATCTTCCATAAAGTTGATGGACAAAGCTCCAATTGCTGTGCACGGTGGCGAATCGATTCATTCGGGTCCTCTTCAACATTTTGCTCTACAGCGGCAATTGTTTCTTTGGTGCGCACTGTTTGACGTCTCTGCGGATGCGTATTATCACATAGAGTAAACGTAGTGCGAAAACGACCCATGGTTAACCGAATTAATTGCTCTGATGGACGATTATGTCGACCATAAAATGGACGGAGCTTGCGGTAAACTTCGCGAACTGAACCATTATTTTCGAAATAAATTTGCACGATTTGCAAGCGTTGTTCTTTTGTCAACCTGTTCATGATGAAATGGCAAACCAAACTGAACATAAATGACATTAGAGTTGCCAGATTTGACCACAAAATGCCAGTTTTATCTCTATTCGAAAAACAAACCCCTAAAAAAACACCCATTATTAATTTTAAGCCTTTTCGTCTATCAACTCCGGTTTCTATTTCTTATCGTGACTACAAGTCTATTGATTATAATCTGTTGCAACAATATTCGTCTCAGATCTGTTGGGAAGATTGTTGCTTTAAATTAAATGTTCTCGTCTCTTATGTAAACAATGCCTTTGGACATTTTGTTACTGTTCGTAAGTCGGTAGTTGTTAACAAGTCCTGTCCTTGGTATGCGTCTCTAGTCAAATCAGCTATCAAAACCAGAAACTTGGCCTATGCAAAATGGGGAAAAAATCGAAATAATGAAAACTGGGAAAGCTAGCTCGCAACCAAGTCGTTTCAACTGCAAGGCAGTCTAAGAATAAATTCTTTTTCCGTAAACTCAACTGTTCACTTCCTTCTAAAGTTCTATGTAAAAATATACGATGTTTAAGGGTATGTAGCAAAGACGATCAGAAGGGTGAGTTTGAACCTGATGCTCTTAATAATGTCTTTCTGTCCAATTCCTTGTCTGGGTTTAATAATAGTCCTCAATGTAATGTTCGTAATGTGCTTGTTAAAGACCAGTTCTCTCCTTTTGCCATGTTGTGAGAATGATGTTATTTTGACTGTTATGAAAATTAAATCGTATGCCATTGGTGACGATGGCATTCCTTTAAAATTCATAAAAATTATTTTACCATATATCATTAAACCACTGACGCATATAATAAACCACTGCTTTACTGTTTCCTGCTTTCCTCACTCTTGGAAACGAGCTACTGTCATTCCAATTGCAAAAGTCACTAATGCATTCGCTATGAAAGACTTTATACTTATCAGCATTCTTAGTACGTTCTCAAAAATCTGGGAATCTTTTTTTTTTATGTCTAAACAAATAAATGAATACTTAGAAGTGCAAAAACTATTATCACCATATCAATCGGGTTTTCGAGCAGGCCACAGCTGTGCGACAGCCATTTATTTCAACCAACAACCCCATTCCCTGTCGGTTGAAACAGTGCCTGGGGTGAATTGAGACACATGAAAATTATCCAAAATATAATTAATTAACATGTTTTATTCATCGTTATTTATTTTTTTTTTTTTTTTATTCATCGTTTCATAATATTTTACGACTCGTAATGACACAGTTGAACATAAAAATTATTGTTTTATTAATATTCAAGTTTTTCACAAAACTTATAATTTTACATTATTTTTAATTAGCCTTCAAAAATTTATATTAAGTATAACTTCAATTATATAATAATCAGATGTTGGTGACGGTTACATTTTTGTTTTTGTAGTGTTTGTGTACTACTTACTTACTTGACATAGACATAGTTTAACATTAATTATAAGTTCAATTTTTTTCAACTGTTTCAACTGTCCCCAAACGCCAACCAGGTATAAAACGGTACACTGTAAGAATGATCATAAATACGAATAAAAACTAAGCATAAGCTATATTCTAGAAACTTCAATTAAAACGATATAAAACTCTCAATACTCTAATTTTAATAAAACCATAGTTATTGAAAATGTACGAACAAAAAATACTTACTTTTCCGTTAAAAAACACAATGGAGTCTCCTATACATAAAAATGCATGTTTCGAATTGTCGCCCGCTTCGTTCTACCCTTGTCCCCCTCAACCTCATCAAGCACGATGGCAAGATATTCGCTTTGTTTCAACCATCCACCGTTTCAACCGTACCCAGTCTACCCTATAAACCACCATACAAACCAGCAAAATGAAACTTCATAATAAAATAATTTACAATAAATTTTTGAAGTGAAATCTTTGCCTTTGAACAAATTTGTGTATCCATTCTGCAAAAACTAAAAAGTTGCAAGTATATCTTATAATGTATCACGTCTACGTATAGATGCCACATTTTAAAAGCAATAGAAAATAATCGATGATTCTTTGACCAATTGATTTCTCTGAATTATTGAATTATATACCGAACATATGCCTATAGACCTAGATCACTATGTACAAAAAGGCAAAATTATCTTATAAAGTCCCAGTGATCCAGCTATATTACGGTCATAGAATCATCGATGTTTTTTATGAGTCCACAGAACTCATAAAACTTTCAGGAGAGTCCTTGAAGCTCAATTATACACTAATGTACTCTGTTTTCATGCCGGCCTTTTATTGCCATGTACGAACGGCTCCTTGAGCATAACAATTTTAATTCCAACTACGCATATTATATTCCAACTACGCATAGCCCACTGTGCGTTGTAACTTATTGCAATGAAATGGCAAATTAAGTGATGATCTTTTTTGGCCTAATAGAAAACAATTTCTAGCTGACCTTAGAAAGCAGTGCTTTTGAAGTTTTGATAAATGTGAAAAAATATCCACCAAATGATTTGCTGCCAAGCGCCAAATCCATTATTGCTCTAAGCCGAAGTCCAAACAACACCGAAACGAAAGACTTAAGAAAGCAACGCGCTATGTGACAGTTTTTAACAAAATTCAACAAGCGTTGTCTGCATATTAAATGCTGTGCATAATTGTTTTGGAATCGAAATGCACAAAATTTATGCCACTTAAAAGAATTTCTTTTCACCAACAACCATGACTACTTTCCACACTATTTTTGATTTGGCATGCAGCGGACATTTGTCAACAATTTCGTCGCACGCACTTGCAACCTTCTATAGCACTGAACGAAAAACGTTTCAAAACAATTTAAAAAACAATAAATTTCTAAAACAGTTGATTGAACTACAATTTGTGTTTAGGAAACACACACATACGAGTATACACACAAACACCTTCTCGAAATATTATGCAAATTTTCTAAATTGAAATTTGCACCAACAGTGCTTGGAACTTGCACATCGAATCCATCGTTCGTTCGTTCGTTCGTTCGTTCGTTCGTTCGTTTCATGCTGCTGACTATCAGCTTATTTAGCCATCCATCAGTTTGCTTCTGTTCATTTGTCAAATTGTCAATCGCTTGTCATAAAAAAAATATTTATTATTTACTTTGGTTTAACTTACGGGCCAATGCGCGCAACATTCAATGTTTGTTGTAAGAAAAGCTTTAACACCACAAAGTTTGTTAGGTGTTTTTTTTTTTTGTTTTTGTTTTGGTTTTTTTTCGCCCATTTTGATTTTGCAGGTAAATTTGGCAGAAATGGAAAGTGCTGAAAGTAGTTTTTTAGGCGCGTCTGTTGCAACTTTTTGGCGTGGTAAAACGTGGTGCTAATAACATTATTTGTCAAATTGTTGTCGGTTTAAATATTTAATAAATTTCTCTATTTGCATTATGGAATGTTAATGCCTAACGTAACAATAGACACGGCTTAGGACTGCAAATAAATTTTTGAGGACATGGAAAATAATAATTGAATTTATCATTGATAATAATTCTAAGACGGGCTATAATAAAGATTCTTCTTAAAGTAAAAACATCTTGATAGCTTGAAAGTCACGAAATTTTCAAACGAGTTTTTTGAAAAAAATATTTATAAATTCAATGACACATGGGGTTACCAAAAATTTCTGTTTTAAGGGATATAGAGGAAAATGGACACGAAATATCTCGGTTTCTGGAAGAGATAGCCCAAAAATTTATGAAAAATCGCCCAAAACGAAAAAACGAAATTTTACCTAACAAAACGAAAAAAGCCAAAAAATTTTTGGAAAAATGAACCAAAAACAAAAACGAAAATCACCCCAAAAAATTAAAAATCGCCCAATTTTTAACATTGTGTTCCCACACGAGATACGATATTCCCTTGAAATGAGCATTTTCAAGACAATTTTTTTTGTTTTTTTTTAAAGTCTATTTTAATTGAATCATTTGATGAGATAAATAGTACATAATTATTTATTTATTTATTAATATAGTTATTTATTAACCACTGTTATTGAAACATGAAATAATAACACGTCAAAGCGTTTGAAAGCAGCAAGAAAATGAAAAAAAACTCGCCAGTTTGTTTTTTTTTTTTTTCCTAACGATAGTTGAAAACCCTGTTTTGTGTGACATTTTAGCACCAATTTTGAATAGAGCTGTGTGCAAATTGGACTAAAATTTAGGAAATGACTTTTCTTTTCATTGGAAATTCCCAGTAGTGCAATAATTTAGCAAAACAGCTGACTTAACTGTGCGAAACAACATTATACAACTAAATTTAAGAATTTGTTGTAGCGCCCATTATACAATTATACAAGGTAGGAGTAACAGTTTTTCATCTTGCACCAACAGTCAAAATAGTATAATTTAGAGAACGAAAAAGGTAGAACAGAAAATAGAAAGTGAAATACAAAAGCAAATGACAGTCGGTGCAAGACACTTGTGAGAAAAAAGCCAGTTGTCACTCCTACCTTGTATAATTGTATCATGGTAGCGCCCATGGTATAATAGGTCCGTTTCCGTACGCACTTCAAGTTACTTGAAGTTGCTTGAAAGCGTTTCTTTACACATTTGTCGAGCTCGAGAGAGAAGAAGAACAAGCAAAATACCACTCTCTCGAGCACACCATCGGCCATTGAAAACACAAGCAATGTTGAAAACGTAGAATTGAAAAAAAAAACATCAACTTCAGCAGCTGCATGGTATAATAATACAAGGTAGCATTGACAACTGCTTATTTTCTCTTCTACAAGAAAACATCTCCTGTCAAAAACAGCTTTTTGTGTAATTGCATATGCAGCTGTTGTGGTTGTTGTTTTAACGTAGAATACGTTATACGGGGGTGTTAATCTGGAGCACAAAATTTTGAGAAAATGTTTGTCACTTTCATTATAAGTTTTAAATACTTTATGCATGCATTGAAGAAAATTCAAGTATGGTCGTAACATATTTAATATGTCTTCTTTTGATTTGTATTTAAATAATCATATTGCTACATATAATTTTTTTGATTCTATAAGTAAATCAAAATTTAACTCCTTCAAATTTTGTATTAATTTTCATATGCTTTGTATTTTATGTATGTATTATAACATCATGTGTAAGAGCAGTACGATTATCTGTGTGTTCATCACAGAACCAGTGTGAGAAAGAGAAGAAGTATAATGACCAAGTAGCGAACGACAACCATGATAAATACAACCATGATTTTTGTTTGTCTTTTCTTTTAATATCAAAGACATGCTCCATATGCGCCCTTTGCAGCGTTTTTTTATGCGGCGGCCATTGTAAATCCATAGGAATTTTTGATTTGTGTAGAGATTTTCTATAGTTCAGACACAAACCTTACAATCAAAAAGCCTAGTATGCTGTAGAAACGAAAATTTCTTGGCATATAATTCTACACCCGAAATATTAGTGTAGAGTCAAAAATGTTTGTGTGGAGAAAAAAGCAACTACAGTACGACCTAGCTCAATGCAACTAATAGAAATTCGGCCAGTTGACGTAGTTAATGTTGAAGAAACACAATTAAACTTCTAAACATAAAGCTTTATGGCTCTGAATCCTAGATATTGTGGTTTTATGTATTAAGATATGCACTTTGTTTCCTTATATATTGTTTTAAGAGATTTTTCGTACATCAAAAATGTATTTTACAAGAAAAGAAGAACTCAAAGTAAATAATATAGAAGTTTATGGAAGTGTACGCAAATGGAAGTTGCGATAATTGTGCATTTTTTTTTAAGTTGCGTTTACTGAGTCAACAATGTAAATTTTTGAGTATTGCGATTATCGAGTGTTGCGTAAAGCGAGGTCGAACTGTTTTCTTATTGAAATGTCAAAATTCTGGTGCCAATTAAATGCCCGGATATATAATCGACAGCGAAATTTTGACATTTCAACTCTCCACTGGTTGTTGTACTTGCCAGTATTGAACAAATTTTTCACCTCTACAGTGATGGAATTTTATTTTAAAAATAATGAGAAACGATATGACGAGTATGGGTGATTTTATTTGAATAAAGAAAATATATTTTAGAAAACATTTTCAATTTCTAAAATTTCAATGAAGAATTATAATATTAAACAAGTAAATTTACAGTAGTATTTGGTGCAAGTATCTAACACCCTTTCTCAACAAATACATTTTTAATAAGATTTCTAAATTTTGGTAAAGGTAACGGTTTTGTAAGAAAATCCGCTAACATATTTTCAGTCGGACAATAAATTAGATTAATAACACCATTTTCTAGCAAATTTCTTATATAATGATATCTTACATCTATATGTTTACATCTACCGCTAAATTTTGAATTCGTCACCATCTTTATACAACTCTGGTTATCTTCGAAAACTGTTATTGGATCATGGATCAAAATAGACATATCTTCGAGCAATTGTTTCAGCCATAACAACTCTTTTGCAGCCATTGATGCAGCTATGAACTCAGCCTCTGTTGATGATAGTGCCACCGACGTTTGCTTTTTAGATGACCATGATATAAGACTGGAACCTAACTGAAAAATGAAACCACTGGTTGACTTACGGTCTGTATGATCTCCAGCCCAATCTGCATCCGTATAACATTTTAATTGCAAGCTTGATGTTTTTCTTATCAACAGACGATAATGTTTTGTGCCTTTAAGATAGCGCACAATTTTCTTAGCAGCTTCCCAATCACATTTGCGTGGATTTGAAACTCTTCTACAAGCAATTGATACAGCCAGTGCAATATCTGGTCTTGTAGTAGTAGAAATATGCAACAACGATCCCACTACGCTCCGGTATGATTCGTTGCTTGTTAGAATGTTGCTTTCATCATTAATTTTTATAAATTCAGGATTCATTGGTACGTTACTAATGTTTGCATCATCTAATCCAGTTGCTTTTATCAATTTTTCTATTTTTTCTTCTTGGTGTAAGCAAAAGTTTCCTTCCATATCTTTCTCAATTTGTATACCAAGATATGATGATACACTGCCTAGATTCTTCATTTCAAAATGCTTTGCTAATATTTTGAAAATATATTCAATATCCTCATCCTTTTGAGCACAGATAAGTATGTCATCTACATACACTAATAAGTAAATTTGCTCGTTTCTTAAGATTTTCCTATAAAGACAAGTATCCGCTTTACTCCTCAAAAATCCTTCGTTAAGTAAAACTGTATTAAGTTTATCATACCAAGTCTTTGCAGCCTGCTTTAGTCCATAAAGTGACTTCTGGAGTTTACAAACCATATTTTCAGACCCTTTCTTAACAAAACCCTCTGGTTGCACCATAAAAATATCTTTATTAAGATCGCCATTTAAAAAGGCCGTCTTAACATCTAAGTGGTTTACAGTTAATCCTTTTATGGCCGAAATAGCAAGTAATGTTCTAACAGTTGTATATTTTCCAACAGGTGCAAATGTTTCATCATAGTCCTCCCCGAACCTTTGAGTGAATCCCTTTGCCACTAATCTGGCTTTATATTTAGGCTTATGGCACGAGTTACTTTTAAGTTGGAACACCCATTTACAACCAATGGCCTTTTTGCCAGGAGGAAGCTTTGTCAACTCCCAGGTCTTATTTTGTTCCAAAGAATGCATTTCTTCATTAGCAGCCGATTGCCAATTATTACGTTCCTCTTCCTCAAGTGATAACATTTCCATCCATGAATTTGGAGGTGCTTTTAAAACAATATCACTTGCAGACAAATAATTGTAATTTACAGGACCTATTGCTTTTATTCTTTCTGACTTACGCGTACTTGTACTTACGAATTCTTCAGCAGATTCATAGTCCTCGACGTCATCAAGAACTTCGGAATTAGTGTCTTCATAATAATCTTGGTTATTTACATTAATAGGCAATTCAGAAATTTCCTGGTTTCCGGCTTCTGTCTGCTTTTCTTGATTCTTGGAATTGGTCTGTGGTGAAAACTTGCATCCCTCATTAAATTTGACATCTTTACTCATTATAATATCATTTGATCCTAATTTAAGAATGCGATACCCTTTCGAATTTTCTGCATACCCAACCAAAATTCCTTCGAATGAAACATTGTCCAGCTTCTTGCGTTTACATTTTGGAATTTGCACGAACACTTTACTTCCGAATACTCTTATGTTGCTGAGGTCAGGTTTCTTTTGAAACCAAAGCTCAAATGGAGTTTTCTCTATTGACTTTGAAGGCAAACGATTCTGTATATAGTTTGCTGTGCATACACACTCAGCCCATAAATTCTTCGGTAACTTGAACTCATTTAGCATTGCACGCGTCATCTCCACTAGCGTCCTATTTTTACGCTCAGCAACGCCATTTTGCTCCGGACAATGCGGAATTGTAGTCTGCATTATTATGCCTCGATTAACCATAAATGATTGCATTTCATGATTAATGAACTCACCGCCATTATCGCATCTTAGAATCTTTAATTTCTTCTCTGTAACGTTTTGTACTTCCGCGACATATGCTTTAAATTTGGAAAACACTTCACTTTTCTTCGTCAGGACATATACTTTAGTGTACCTTGAAAAGTCATCAATAAATGAAAGAAAGTACCGCTTACCGCCAACAGATGGCACATCAAATGGTCCGCACACATCTGAATGCACAACTTCAAGTACTTTTGCCGTCTTTGTTGAACTTTCCTTTGGAAATGGTATCCTAGCCATCTTGGTCTTTGCGCAACAATCACAAAAATCATCCTCGTGACAAGTGTTAATAGTCAAGCCATCTACAAGATTTTTACTTGCCATATTCTTAATATCTGTCAAGTTTCGATGTCCCAAACGACGATGCCATACATGAATGCAATCAGCACTACATTTACTTTCTGCAACAGCTGCAATGTTTTGTTCGCACAGTACATACAAATTTCCTTTACGGTATCCATCAGCTAGAACTTGTCCATCTTTGTTTGCAATAATGCATTTTCTGTCATTAAAACTTACATTTAGTCCTAACGATGTCATACTTTTCACAGATAATAGACTCCCATTGAGTTCAGGTACATACAAAACGTTTTTGAGCAACAACTTGTTATATTTTCCGTTTATATATCCTTGACCAATGCCCTCTGCTTCAATGTGATGGAATTTTTTAATTTAAAGCAATCTTTCTTTATATGTCCCATTTTGTTGCAATGGAAGCATTTTACTTGCTTACGTGGTTTTTCTTTTGCAGTCTTCAAAGCTTGACTTGATTCAGTAAATTTTTCCTCGCTTCCAACTTCGTTTCTCCGCTCTGCTTCGTCCAGCAACTTCTCCGTTATGTACTCCAATGAAATCTGCTCTTCTGGTTGACCCCCTATGGCTGTTACCAACGCGTCAAATGTTTTCGGCAAGCTATTCAGCATTATTGCCACCATGGAACTGCACTTGATTTCCTCACCTCTATCTAGCAACTGCGCCCGCATTACATTTAGACTGTCCAAATGATCCTGCATATTATCGCCATCCTGCATACGCTTATCGTATAACTTACGTAACAAATGCAGCTTAGAAGTCATCGTCTTACGTTCATATATCTTTTTGAGATTTAGCCACATATCCCTTGCTGATTTTAACCCACGAATATAATGCACCTGTGCATTTTCCACGCACATTGCAATTGAAGCCATTGCTTTCTGATTCCGCTTTCGGAAGTCCTGGGTAAGTGGGCTTGGAGGTGGTGCTTCCACTACATCCCACAAATCTTGTTGTACTAGGTACATCTCCATTTTGAATTTCCAGGTAAAATAATTTTTCCCATTCAACAGCACAAACGACATCTTATGCTCCATGACTTGAATTGCAAATTATTTTTCAGACGATATTATTTTAAAGAACGCGACTGCCTGGGCCCATAACCTGATGGAATTTTATTTTAAAAATAATGAGAAACGATATGACGAGTATGGGTGATTTTATTTGAATAAAGAAAATATATTTTAGAAAACATTTTCAATTTCTAAAATTTCAATGAAGAATTATAATATTAAGCAAGTAAATTTACAGTAGTATTTGGTGCAAGTATCTAACATACAGCGTACTAAGTAGCGAAAAAAAAATTCCGCTGCCTTTTCGCTGTCAAAAACTCAATGCATTCCATATGGAAAGTTTCTTTCCGCTTCTACAGCATACTGGGCTTAAGCAGAAAATGAAAAAATGTTTATGAATAACAATGTTAGCAAGGTTGCATAGAAGCTGCGTAAAGCGTTAAACAGTGCGTAAATATACAAGCGTTTAAAGGTTGTTTAAGGAAATCTATTGAATAAGGCTGTTAATGACTAACGTATTCTACGTCTGACCTATGCGCCCGTGTTATCTAACACAGGCTTGAGCTTTTTTTTCACTTCAACGTTTTCAACATTGTTTGTGTTTTCAATGGTGGATTGTGAGCGCTCTTTTTTTGAATATATTTTTTGACAGGAGATGTTTTCCCAAGCAACTGTCAATGCTACCTTGTATTATCATACCATGAGCAGCTGCAGATTCATTTGCACAAACAGTTGTTTTTGACAGGAGATGTTTTCTTGTAGAAGAGTTGTCAATGCTACCTTGTATTATTATACCATGGCAGCGCAGCGCCTATTACTATCTCGTTTCTTCACATTGGCGAGCTTAAAATAATATATAAAAGATCAACGCTGCCATATGATCGACTGAACAACGTATGATTTTATGTGGAAATTATTTTTTACTAGAAGTAGATTTTTCTACTTAGAAGTAGAAATCTAAAAAAAAAAAATATTCTTAAAAAAGCAATATATAAAAGTATGTTTTTTTAAAAATCAACCTGTAAGAATTAATTCGAAAATTTTCCCGTTTTTTCACTTTCGCCCAATTTAAAGTTCCCACTTTATTCCCCACAGATATCAGTCTCCAAAATATGGCAACTTTCAATTTAGTCACGAAAAGTCTACTCGAAAATTTACTAAATTTCAGATAAGCACTGCATTACCGACAAACTTCCAATAATTAAGAGAATTCAGTCAATTTAGATCAATTCGCACACGCCCAAAGTACGAAATTAACTCTTAATACATTTGAAGTTATGACTTATTTCTGGAGTTCAAGTTGAATTTTCAGCTTTGGTGTATTCAGAGACTTATAGAAGAATTTTATGACAAATATTTTTGTGGAACATTTTAAAGCATTATACATATCTTTATTTTATTGGTTATCTCATCAAAAAAGGGTAAAAAAAGACCCATACATTTAAAAGTTAGAGGGTTAAAATGTTCCACAAAAATGTTTCTCGTAGTATTTTACATAAATCTTCTGAACATATCTTAAGCCCAAAATGTAAGGGTCACATGGTTTCTCATCCGATTGATTATAAGAATGTTCAAAAGAGGGGAAAATTAAATCTCCCCTAAAATAAAACACATACATAAACTTTTAAAGCAGTGTCGGCCAAAAAAATACATACACAGTTCTTTCAGTTTTGTAGTAGTGTGCGCCCAAGTGAGAGCATTTTCAATCGTAGACGACTCTTCCGCGATAGGACCGGGCGATTAAATACATCGTCGACGATGTCGTATTCCGATCGCGGAAGTTCAGTACAACGGGAGAAACTGTGTCAAGCCGGCGACTCTTCCATTTGAGTCGTCTACGATGCGCAGAAAAGAATCGTGCAAGGCGCTTTTATTCCCACTTCAAACGATCCTTCAATCAATCGCCTAAATGAATCGTCTACGATGCTCCAAAAACAATCGCTGAAGAGTCTTCAAACTATCGCCAAGACGATCTTTAATTCATCCTAAATGCTACAAATAAAAAGGATTGTTCTGTATTGTCCATTTTTTTTTTTTATTTAAAATAAAATTAATTCAATTACTTAAAAAAAATCAGTTTGATTAGAAATAAAAATATATACAAAAAAAGAAATTATTTAGGAGCCAAATCCCCCTTCTTTGTTCCATCATCCTTCTTCGTCCGATCACCTTTCCTGAGCCGGTTACCAGATGAACAAAATGTTGTTGCAGCACTTTGTCAATTCTTGCAGCGTCAGTTTTAAATGTTAATTGACAAACATCTTAAAAAAGAAAACCAAATTAGGAAAATGTAAGAGCATGAAATAAAAAGTACTTACTTGTTATAATTCTCGGAATATTAAATCCCTGGATGCTAGGCTTATTATTTGTTCCAAGCCATCTTTCGAAATCAGCCTCGGCACGTATTCACTACTCAACAACTGAGTTGAAATGAAGCAAAAATCAGTTGTTCAAAAAAAGCAAAAACCAATTTTTTCTTTGTAAACTTTTCTAAAAATAACTGTTTAATTCGCCAAACGATCGCGAAAAGCATAAGCGGCGACTTTTGAGTCACATAAATACCATTCTCAAGAGTCTTATGCGAGTTTTGGCAACTAGCACTCTTTAAATGCTCGCCAAGATGCGTGAACGACGATTCACTCGTCTAGAAATCGTCACAACGACTCACAATAGCATCATTCGGAAGAGCAAAATAAAATTCTACTTAACAATCGTCTGGACCATGATACAATTATACAAGGTAGGAGTGACAACTGGCTATTTTCTCACCAGTGTCCTGCACCGACTGTCATTTGCCTGTATATTTTATTTTCTATTTTCTTTTGTGCTTCATTCGTTCTTTCATTTTTGACAGTTGGTACAAGACGAATAAACTGTCACTCCTACCTTGTATAATTGTATCATGGTCTGGACGATTAAAAAACGAATCGCGAAATGATCGCGCTCGTCATACACTCTTCTAAATGCTAGCTGGGAAAGAATCTCTCTTTGGCTTACACTGTGAAAATTTTACTTCATAGGAGGGTTAAAGAAATTTTTTATTATTTACATTAAGCGGCATTCTAAATGAATGCAGGTATATGCAAGTGAATTGAAATTTCTTACTAGGTAAATAATATCTAATATTATTTATTGTCTAGGGGCCGTGTTATTAATAATAATTAATAATAACATCAATTTTAATATTTTATTAATAATATCGATATGCATATATTTATTATTAATATCAATATTACATATTTATTTGGAAAGTAATCTTTTACTAATAACATTTAACCCACTCCTAATAGTACTAATATTATTTATATTGCATATTACTTCAAAATAAAAAACCACTGGTAGCGGCCCCTACTTTCTTCTGACAAATTAAGTTTTCGCTTCCACGAAACAATTTTTAAAGAAAAAAATATGCTTATTCCCACATTTGGTTGAACATTTTTTTCCCTGTAAGCATTTAAAATTACGTAATAAATTGCACGCATAGAAGCGTAGTGTTAACTACAAAGATAATATCTTTGGTTAACTATCCAAAAGCGAAACATCGACTGAGCGCTCTTGCTACGAATAATCGGCAGCGTCATGGTGTAATTAACAAGGTGATCGTGACGTTTACTAATTTCCCTACGGTTGTCAAAAAATGTTGAGAAAGTAAGAAAAAAAGAGACAAAATGCGGAACAGTGTCAAATTTGCTTGCACTCAATAAAAAATTGTAATAGATTGTTTGCAACTTTTGCTTGGAAATTACGAACAGCTGTTTTTGACAAGAGAGGGTAAAATTTTTTTGAGATAAGCTAAAAATTCACGATCACCTTGTTAATTACACCATGGGCAGCGTCAGTGTAAAAGCACGACAGCCAGTTTTATGTCGGTGTAAAAATACGAAGTTAAACGAAGCACGCGTGCATAGGCGTCGGCCGACACTGTTTTAAAGCGAAGATACGCGTATATTTTGTTTTTTGGCCCCCTCTTTCAGAATCCATTGTCAGAACCTTGTTATTTTTTTTTTGTGTTGAACAGTGTGATATGCAAAAAAATATTTCCGGCCTATTGTTGTATCTTTGACCTCTTTGGAGCATTACCACTTGGTCCGATCCATTGTTGTAACAATTTAGGTGCATAGTGGTAAATCAATTCTTCATCACTGGTCACTAATCAACCCACAAGATTTTTTCGTTCCTGGTTAAACCAGGCTGAATATTGCTCAGAATGACGAACTCGTTGTTATTTGTCGATTGTTTGGACACACCCCAGGAAACATTATGACTCTTCAAAGACTCATATAAATGAGTTTTATCGTCATAATGCGCTCAAAAAAGACTCTTTTATGAGTACTTTTTCATAGGTTATGGGCTTCAAAATATGATTCACAATAATGACTGCTTTATATCTTATTTTGGACTCAAAATTAAGACTCTTTTAAGACTCGTAATAAAGACTCTTTAAAGACTCATAATAAAGACTCTTTCAGAACTCATCTAATTTAGTCTTTTTTGTCTCAAAATTAAGACTCATATATAATATTCTTTTAAGACTCATAATAAAGACTCTTTAAATACTCATAATAAACTTTAAATAATCTTACAAATTAATCTTTTGGACTCAAAACTAAGACTCTTTTAATAGCCATATTTAACCCTAGAACTGCATCGCTATTTTTTTTACCTATTCCTGTATCGCGGGGTGAAAAAACACCCCAACTTTCAAGGGTCCGTATCTCGGACACAGTGTGACTTTGATGGTTCCATGGGGGCTCATTTTTTTCGTCTTTTGACCTAGAATCACGTGAACTAAATTGTTTGGGAAAAAGTTTGGAGGGTCCGGGAATATTGACCAAGAAGGCCAAAAAACGTGAAAAACTAGGAAAAAATTTATTTTTCGTTAAAATGATGATATCTCAGTGAGTTTTTGACTAAATCTAGTAATTCCAGCGGGGTTCTAAAGAGGAGATACTATGTTTAAGGGGTATTATAGTGGTTTTGGCCAATTTTCCAAAAATGCTATTTATTTTGAGAAATCAAAGTGCGCAAATAGCAAGAATTTGAAAAAACGATTTTTGCTGCACAGATCGTTACAATGAATAAGAATTTCGTTCAAATTGGAAAAAAACATATTTATTTGAAACTATAAAGTACTACGCCTCAAAAACACTTGATTAAAAAAATTTCATCACTCAAAGTTAACTTGTATCACTGAAAACTTTAATATCGTACTGCGTCTAATCTAATGAACAAGTAAGAACTGTAATATTTTTTATGTCTGTTTAACTACTTGTTAGCAGGTACCGTTTTTTTTTAAAGAGAGTGCACATTTTTGGTTGTTGTTGGTAAGTACACTCAATGAGCATTTATTTCCAAGCAGTTGTTGTTGTTATTTTTTTAACCAATATTGAGAGCAGAGCATTTTCTGTTATTAAAACAAGTGCAACTAATCAAGTTGAAGGGAGCGTATATTTGTAAATATATGTGAAGTGGGGCCACTATACACTCATTACTTGTCCAAAAGGTTAAAACAACACGAAAATAAAAAAACTTTAAGATGACGAAAAATATACACAAACTGTATCGTGGGGTGAAAAAGCACCCCAGACGCACTTCTTATGTTCACTGCTTGAGCAAGCACGTGGTACGGATGCCGCGAGCATGCTCCCTCTACTCTCAGACGTTGAAACAGAATTATGGTTACGGTCCCGGGCCGTAAACGAAAGGCGTTTGTGTCTGGCGCGAGATTAAAGCCAGTCTGGGGTGCTTTTTCTACCCACGATACAGTTCTAGGGTTAATACTCTTCTAAGAATCATGCAGGGTGCGAAGAACGTTTGATATATAATTGTTTTCAATTATCGTTCTCTTCACATAAAATTGTGCTCGCATATTCTTACGAACGAATGAAGAACGCTCTGCTTGCGTCTTTATATTTATCACTGATAAATTTGTCAGCTTCGAATTTTTTCGGACAAATTTTTCACACAACAACAAAAAACAACGAACGTTCGTTTGCTATCGTTAATTTATAATGAGGGTTTGAAGAAAAAATTCAGGAACGTTCGTTTGTACGTGGAATTGTGAGCACGCTGAAAAATATAAAGAAGAGACAAAATAGCATGTGGACTGGATATGGAATGTACCTGCATATGAGGAAAATTATGTTTTAATGCTTTTGAATAACTTAAATAAACTTGATTCGCCCACTCAAATGAAAAAGGAAGGTTTGTTACGATTGCTGTTATATGATGAGATGATATGATTGGTACGGTATAATGGATTATATTATGGATAAGCTACGATCTGGTATCATGGTACGGTTTGATGATAATGAAATGATGCAGATATGAATGTATTTTTTTAGAGTTAAGTATTTCTTTTACAAAGTAAAACGAGACATAGGTAAAAATTCAGTAAATAAGGTAAATACGGAAAATAAGGAATTAAAACGTTAGCAATGTTAAACAACGAAAGGATAAGTGGAAAAGTAAACTAAAAATTAACATTTTTTAAGAAATTTCCATTTAACTTAACTAACAATAAATTGTTTATGGTTCTACTTCTTAATCTTGAACGTTGTTTTGTTAAAATGGTAGATAATGCACTGAATGCTCTTTCTATGGAAACTTGGCTGGAAGGAACTGCTAGAACAACTTGTACAAGTTTATATAAATCGCTGTCTTTCACGGATATTGTTTTCCAATAATCAAGAACATCACTTCCAAAAGGCAATCTTTGGCCATATGCCAAATTATCTATCTTTTGACGAATACTTGCAACGTTTTGTGTTGTGATTCTGCTACTTCTTAAAGACAGCTCTTCCTCTAAAATATTGAAAGGATCGTTTGGCATGAGATGAACATTATCTTGCAACAGCTCACTATTTGCGTCACTAGAATGTAGTTCGTCTTGCAATGACTGAAGTGTGGAGTTCGTTCGTAATATATGTATCTATAAAAATATTTTTAATGATTTTTAAATATGTGAGGTTTCATCGATCTTACCACAGCATTTTTTTTCTGCTCTTCATTTATAAACGGAGAATCAAAAAAATTCAATCTGGGATCAAAATAAATAGCGGATAGAAACGCATCGTTGGTTAGTAATTTTTCATTCCTTTTTTGCATGGATTCTAACAATAAAGTAGTATAAGTGTTTTCTTCCATTCTCTTTAGTTTTGTTTCACAAAGAAGCCAGTCTCGATAAAAATCACCAATAACATACTGTTCAGCTTGTAGTTGTTTTGTACATTCTGCCATTGGTTTGAACCCATTCACAAATTGTTCAATAAAACCCCAATCAATTTCGCTATCAATACCAAACTCTACATCATTTCCAATTATATGTTGTTTTAAACTCAAAAGAGATTCTAACATATCATATGTAGAATTCCACCGAGTGATGTTGTCGATTGTGGGCATACGTAAGTCAATGTCACTACGACAACTTCGAATGTTAGCACTTAAGGTTTTGACAATTCTTCTACATTCTTCCAGCTTATTTTGCATGGTCTTAAATGCATCAATAGCAGCCAATTGAATAGTATGCGCCGCACATCTGACTACAGCTAGAACAGATTTTAAGCGATCATGTAGCACCTCATACTCATTACTGTCACTTTCTGTGTACGGTTGAAATTCTTCATTCTGTGTATCTAACATGTCTTGTTGAAGAAGCTTAGATGCTTTTATCATATTCGCCCCATTATCCGTGGTACTTGAATATATTTGTGTGAGTGAAATATTGTACTCTTGCAAGGATTTCAAAATTTCATCTTTTAAAAAATAAGCAGTATGTCTTTGTTTTGACTGTATCATGCCTATTGTGCTTATCATAATTTTATAATTCGAGATGTATTGTAAATTTATTCCCAAAATACTTTTTCCCATTCTTGAAGCAACGTCGACTTTAAGACAAAGCATTTTTTTGTGCAATTTTTGTTTCAATATATCTCTTATATGATTTGCACAAAGTTCCACATGATCGGCACTGTTTTTTGAGTTCAAATTTAAATTAAATTTATTTTCATAAGGACCAATAATTGGTTTGAATTAGTCTTCATCGTCAAATATCCTGAACGGAATGTTTTTTACTGTTACAAGGCCAACACAGCTCTTTAAAAAATCACTTTTATTTAATATTATATTAGAATGTTTTGGTTCTTTGTTACTTGATGATGTTGAAGCATCTTCAAAATTATGTTTGTGCACACTTTCGTAATGTCTTTTTATATTTCCTAGTACACATCCCATGAGTGCTTTTTCGCACAAAAGACACTTCGAAATGTTAGTTTTTTTGTCATAGCTCACCAGTGATTGTTTGTCTATTTTGGATACTCTACCCATTTCTATTTACTTCTTTAAAAACACTCCAAATCAGGTTTAAATACGATTGTTTTCAATAGTCAGACGCGTTTTTATAACTGGTAAAAAAATAAATAACGTGCACTCGAAAAATCAACACAAACCCGACGATACATTCACAGCAGCGAAAAAATTATTCTTTCTTCAAACGCTCATTATAAATGCACGATAGCAAACGAACGTTTGTTGATTTTTGTTGTTGTGTGAATAATTCGTCCGAAAAAAATCGAAGCTGACAAATTTATCAGTGATAAATATAAAGACGCAAGCAGAGAGTTCTTCTATCGATTGCGAACGTTCATTTATTTTTAAATTTTTCGTTTGAAATTTTACTCACAAAGCAAAAAAACGAGCGAGAAGATCGTATTTTAATCATTTGCGAACGAATTTTTCCGCACCCTGGAATCATGTAATGAAATATTTAAAGACTCATAATGAAGACTCTTTCAGAACTTTTAGAAGTAACAATGATTCGTTTAGGTTGATATATATTTTAAGATTAGAATTTATTTAAAATATTTTATAATTGAAAAATAAAAAAAAATTACAAACATATTTTTTTTTAAACTTTTCAAATAAAAAGTAATTGTAGAAAAATTAAAATTAAAAATTTACCATATTCGATTGCAAGCTTCTCAACTGCACACTGAACGACTAAAAGATAAATTATGACGTATTGGAGCATTCACTTCGAAAAATATTCACATTTCCACAAATTACCATCACATTACAAATTATATATTAAGAAGATAAAAATATAACTTTAAAGTTTATAAAATCCTCTTAAACCTAATTATCGAGTTCTCGTTAAACACTCGTACACAAAACTCTTTTATGACGCCTTTTTATAATAACGCATGTATGACGCCTTTTATTTTTTTTTTTTATAATTACGCATGTATCATGCAATATAAGTGTAATCCTTTTGTGAGTCTTTGTTATGAAAAATCATAATACCGTCTTATTTAGGACTTTTTAATGAGTTCTTTTTATTAGAACTCAGAAAGCAAGCATAATATTGACTCTTTTAAGAGTCCTATTTTTGAGCAGTCATTTTACAATCATATCAAAGACTCCTTTAGGAGTCTTTCAATTGCGTACTCATAAGACATGCATAAAAAATACTCTTTTAGAGTCTTAGTTCAGAGCAATAATTTTACTATGTTATCAAAGACTCCTTTAGGAGTCTTTTTATTGCGTACTCATAAAACATGCATAAAAAATACACTTTTATGAGTCTTATTTCTGAGCAATCATTTTACAATCATATCAAAGATTCCTTTAGGAGTCTTTTTATTGCTAACTGATAAAACACGCATAAGAAATACTCTTTTTGGAGTCTTTTTTTTCACGAAGGATGCGGCATCTTAACAGATCTTCCAACCAGTTTTTTTCTACCCAAATAATCATGCAAAATATAGACCACCAAGTCAGCAAATATATCAGTAACGTCAACTATCTCACACACTTTCACTTTCGAACTGTCGAATACGATAACATGGATTATATTTATCATTCCTGAAGTTGCTACCTCTTTTGGGCGAGATTCTCATATCTTCATCAGAAGTGCTTGCACTACCACGTTTGAATTCATAAGAACTCGAAATTCACTTTTTTTCATTGTTACAAAAAGAACAAAAGTTACTCATGACATACCAATGACTTATTTAAACAGCCTAGTATTTTAAATTGGTTATTGCCTCACTACCTTATAATCAATAACAATAAAATCTCAACCGAATACAACTTTTTCTTTTATTTTTGCTATAATTTGAAAAAGATATTTTTAAGTGAAAACAAAGTTGGAAAAAAATTATGTGCAAGTGCAGATTGCAACCAACACCAAAGAGTTGGTGTTGATGTTGTTGTTTCCAAGAAATGGCGAAATTGCGGGTGTTTGCACGTCTTTTTGGCCAAGTAGTCGTACAAATTAACTTATATGGAATTCTAGATCTGAAAATTGCCATCTTTTGTAGCAACCAGCCGGCCGGCTTCATCGACAACCACTTTTCTTTGGCCAAATCAAATAGTTGCCAGCAACAAGTAGTTGTTGTTGCCCATTGATTTGTCTGAAATACTCAATGAATGATGATGACTGTTTGACTAACTTACTGACTGACTGACTGACTGACTGACTGACTGACTGAGTGACTGAATGACCGAGTGTTTGCATGAATGCATGAATGGTAACGTCATCTTTGTGGTAATGACGTTGACAGTGGTAGGCTGTGCACCAACACACCTGGCTGCAGCGCTAGTTCCTCCATGGTTAGTCTTATTCGTACAGCATCAAGTACTGAGGCAAACCTAGCCTACTAGCCCGGCCTTGCTGCAACACCATATTTATTGACTTTAATATAGACTGAGCATTAAAGATGCTTGTAGTTGCGCTTTTATTTTATTTATAAACTAGCTTTTTCCCGGCGCGCGTTGCTGCACCCTGCAACTATATGGGAACATAATAGGTGTATTCAAAACTTTTCTTAGACTCATAGTTTGACACCACTGTTATTTTCCACTGCCCGTTACAGTTTCCCAGTAGCAGAAGATCACCAAATAGTAACTCCATTTTGAGTTTGTATGTAAGTATTGCTACTTTTACTTTCAAAGCTACAATAATACATACAAATTTTAACTGTATGGGCGGAGCCACACTCTCTTATATAATGCTCATCCCAGTTTTCTAGTAGATGGACAATACCATGATTTAGTACAGTTGCCGACAGTAAGCATACAGACTAAATTACCAAAATGTAGCCCAATCGACAAAAACTGTAGGAAATATAGCATTTTTATTGATTTGTGGGTGGTAAAAGGGGGTGTGACAGAAATGAAAGCCATCTCGTACTTGAAAAATATGTACTGCCAAAATTTCAGCTCTATCGGCTAATTAATTTTGAAGTTTCCAGCCATCACACAGACAGCGTTTTGCTTTTTGTATATACATATATATTTGATAAACATTATTGGCTATAACTTTTGATTGTAATGATAATTTTTTTTAATAAATTAATTTTTTAGCTTGTATATTTTTTTCAAAATTATAAAAACACAATATTGGAAAAAAAAATTTTGTTCGAAAAATCAAGGGGTAGGCCTTGCTTTTTGAATCATAAAAATGGTTTTTTAATTTTTGCGTAAAATTTAAATAATTTTTCCTTATTAATGTTATAACTTTTAAATAGAGTTGACAATTTGTGAATTTGAATTTAAATTAGTTTTACAACAAAAACAAATTTTGAGCCTTTTTGTGAGGAAACCCCCACAATTTCAGACCTTTTTTGAAAAAAATATTTAAAATATATATACTCAACTAAAGGTATTTTTGCAATAAGGTTTTCATAGTATTTTGATGAAGCTTTAAGACAACATAAAAATTTAACAAAATGTATACAAAAGCAGCGGAGATATTTGACTCGAAAGTCGCAAAATTAAATTTCTGATTTTTTTTTATCATTTTTGAGCAACGATGTTGCATTAAATATATCGTTGTAGTAAAATTTCTCATAGTTTGATGAGAAAATAACGGAAATCATTTTCATTTTACTAAATTTTAGAAATATTTAAATTTTGTAAATATTTGCACATGTAACCCAAGAAAACAACTAAAAATATGCGATTTTGTAAAAAATTTGTACTACAGCACCATCTGGTGTCCAAGGTGGTTCAAAGAAGATATTGGTAAAAAACTCATCGTACCTGGAAACTACTATATACCAATTTTCATTCTAATTAAATGAGCGGTTTGGGAGTTTTAGGTGGTTTTGCAAAAAATTTGTACTATAGCGCCCTCTGGTGTTCAAAATAGGTCTAAAAAGATAGCAGCAAAACACTCAACGTATATTAAACCCACTGTATACCACTTTTCATTCTAATCGCATTAGCAGTTTATGAGTTTTAGGCAGTTTTGTAAAAAATTTGTACTACAGCGCCCTCTGGTGTTCAAGGTGGATCGAAATTGATAGCCCACAAACACGCACCGTACCAAAAAACTTCTATACACAAATTTTCATGCTAATCGGATGAGTAGTTTAGGAGTCTATTGCGGCCTTACAAACATAAACTCCTTTTTTATATATATAGATAGATAAATATCTTGGTATTTATAAGTAGTCATGGACAAAGTTGTTATTTTTCAATAACTGTTACTGACTGTTACTGTTACTTAAAAATAACAGTTATAAATACCTGTTACTTAAATACCTGTTACTCAAATACTTATGACTCATATATCAGTAAATCGAATAACAGATGTGATTCAAATAACATGCGTGATTTATTTACAACTAAAATTGGAGTTTTTTACTCATAATCGAAAATATTCCATGGAGAACAAATAAAAAAGGGAAACATTAAAAAATAACAAATCTTTATTATTAAAAAAATTTTAAAGCAACACAAATTCAATTCTGAGATCAATACATTCATTGCATTAAATTTTAGGTGGATCCAAAACAGGCTATTAAAGTATTGTGGGTGACTTGTTGAAGATTTTTTAAAGAAATAATAGCAGTGTTAGTACCTTTTTGTGTTGTTAATCGACAGCAGCATTAAATTTAGAAATCGAGCTAACCTGAGCAGTACTGCCCTTTCTTTTGACTATTTTTCCTTCCCAAATTTGAAATTGTGTTAGATCCACCAATGAAATAATAAAATATTTCAAGTATATAAATAAAAAAAAAGGAACAATTGTTTTAAGTTATTTTGCAGGTGCTTATTAAGTCAACAAATTAAATTATATGCGATTTATCCTTGCATAATTTATGATTTTGATTTATAAATAGTAACCTTTCCACTTGACTTGACTTAAGTCTAGTTCTGCGGTCGTTGAGAATTAGCCCGGCTTTTGAGAAAAGCCTTTCACACGGAACTGATGTTGCAATAGCACACAATTTTTCCTTCACTAGCTGACTCAAGTTAGGAAAATTATGACAATTTTTTGCCCACCACATCAGCGGGTCTTCGTTCCTTGGCAAAAGCGGTTCATCTATATATCTTTGAACTTCAACTATTGCACAAGACGAAGCTGTTCCCTTTGGCTTAAATTTAGCTGCTTTTTCGTCAAACAGACTCCAAATAGATGACATGTCTTCGGGGGGCAATGTTTCGAATTCAACACTCAGAGTTTGTTCCTCAATATATATAATTTTAAAAGCTATTGCATTTATGATCATCTTCTTAACTCGATCCGACACAGCTTCATTGGAGAATGCAATATTCTTAAAACGTGGGTCAAGAAAAGTAGAAAAACATAACGTAGTACTATTCTCCATGTTATCTAACCTTTGAAGAACACCAGCTCTCAAGGAAGTTATTAAAGTTTCGATGGTTGAATTTCGATCGAAGATTTCAGCTCCAAACTTTGGAAGAATATTTTTCAACCCATTTACGATTACGATAACAAGAGATGCTGACAAATATTTTTCGCCACTCACTAAGTTAGTTATTGCCTCAAATGGCTTTAAAACTTTTATCGCATGCTCAATAGTCAACCATTCTTCTGAAGTTAAAACTGGAAGTTCCTTATCAACTAAAGCCACCGTTGCCTTAATTGCATCTTTAAGTTCATAAAAACGCTCAAACATATAGTATGTTGAGTTCCAACGCGTAGCTACATCAAGAATAATTTTTTTTGGGTCCTTTCCTGTTTCAGAATTATTTTGCTGGTATGATAAAAATTTGTTATTTGCTGAAGTGCTTCTTTTAAAATGAACTGCAATCTTTCTAATTTTTTCGATTAAAGGACTTAAACATTTTAGGCCATCTTGCGTAATTAAATTTACGGTATGAGCAAAACAACTAAAATGCTTTAATTTTAAATGGTTTGTTATAGCTGATTTAATATTTGCTGCATTATCTGAAACTCCAACAATTATCTTGTTTAAAATGCCCCATTTGTCAATAATTTCTTTTAATTTGTTAGCTAAGTTAAGGCTTGTATGGTCATCATTGTAGCTAGTACATTCGAGAAGGCATGACTGTAGTTGGTATGTTTTGTCAATAAAGTGAATGGTGACTCCCAAAAAGCTCTCGTTATTACATGATGTCCAGCAGTCAGTCGTAAAACTACATTTGACAATGTTTGTCACGATCTCTTTTGTTTCAAACAACGTTTTTTAATAAAGTGCAGGTACCATTGTCTTCGAAATCTTTTTACGCCAAGGTAAAACATATGAAGGGTTCAAAGCATGAACGAATTCCCTAAAGCCATCATCTTCTACAATCCTGAATGGTTGAATATCTTTTGTGAACAGTCCCATAAGCTTACTATCTAATTCTTGCTTGTGTGACATTTTCATTTTTTTAGGCAAAAATCCATAAAGCGTATCTTGAACAAATTCTGATTTACGTTTTTGGTTTGAAGCTGTGTTGGCTGAACATGACTGTTCGGTTACATCGCAATCAATGACTTGAACCTCGGTAGATGTTGGTTCTGCAGATGATCTTGCAGCGGCGCTGACATTAGCCTTATAAACAAAAATACAGAAAATGTTGATTATGGCATGAAAAAAACTAATTGCGTAACAGGTTGGCAGCAATTTGTACTGGAAATTGATAGTTAGTAGCTTTCGCGGCCCAAAATTAATACTTTAGATACAAGCCATCCAAATAAAGGTCAAATGCGATATCTTACCGAATAATTCTGTGAGGAGCTCCTTGGGATGCTGGCCGTGTTATTAGCTATTCGCACTGTTGGATGTTTTCTCTCAACATGTTTTCTTAAATTACTTATCAAAGCTTTATAAGACAGCTTTGTTTTGCAATTATTGCATTTAGCGAAGTTGTTATCCTCTGATGTGAAGTGTTCCCAAATTGGACTGCTTTTCTTTGTTATTATGGAACTCATACTCTGAATTGCAAAAACTGTTACATTATCTTTTGTCTACATATTAAAATAATATTAACCTGGTTATAATAAAATTCCCTTCCAAATGAGCTGATGAAATTCCCTGTTACTTTGATTTGTTACAATTGTAAACAACAGCAACAGTCGCGGTCTAAATAACAAGGCTGTTACTTTAATTGATACTTTTCTTTGAAAAAGAATAACAGTCACTGCAACTTTAATATTTTTGTAACAGCCTGTTCCTATAATTTTGTAACAGGCTGTTCCTGTTATTTTTGAGTAACAGTGACAAAATACCTGTAGTGGAATTCTCAAAAAGTTAACGATACGAAATCGCTATGCTTAACTTTCGACGTTTGTAGTTTGCAATAACAAATGTTGTATTCTCAAAACTCTGCTAAGCTACAATTTTAGCTAAGAGTTTCGTCAAAAAGTTAACTACAAATATTGCTTAGTTCTATCGAAAATACGGCAGCACTGCCATTTGACAGATAAAAAAATAGAAAAGTGAAAAAAAAAAAAACCAACGAAAGCAATTATAACAAAATAAAAATGAATACAAACAAAAAAAGGTCAAGTCGGGCAACAGGCGAGCAGTATGGATTGATGGTGGATTTTTTTTAAGCCAATAAAGGCCTAGCAGAGGGGAAGTTCGTGGCAATGCATGGTCGTCAGATAGCAGCCGAGAAGTGGGACGAACTCGCTGGCCAGCCTAAACAGTGTTGGAGGAGCGGAGAAGTCAGCGAGCCAGTGGCAAGTGGTGAGTTCAAAATGCACAAATGCAGTTCTTTAATAAAGTTTCGAAAAATTTTCGTTGATAGGCATGGCGTGACCTAAAAAGCCGGACTTCAGTGAAGGCAAGAGAGCGCAGAAAGGAAATGGGCAAAACAGGTGGTAAGCCCCTTTCCATTCCTGCGCTCACGGAGCTGGATTCGCGGGTCTTAAGTATTCTTGGGATGGAATACGTTGAAGGCAGCAGCAAATTTTTTGGTTTCCAACTGGCCGCTGGTATCATCCTGTTGCATAAAACCGAAGCGCAGTAAGTACCTTGCAATAAAAAGCTCATGTTAATGATTCCTTATAAAGTGTTTCTTTTTTAATATACTTACTTGGCTTTCGGCCGATAAAGCTGAAATCGTTCTTCCTTGCAAGTCATTTCGAATGGAGTCGATTATATTATGAGCTGTCTCGGGTGTTAAGCGGTACAAGCTTCTAAATTTTGATTCTCTCAAATCAAATGGACTGTCCACCCTTCGCAAAACAGCCCACTCCGACGCACTTTCTCGCATAGCAATTTCGTCTTGCAACATTGCTGCATCCATTGCCAAATATTGGAATGCCATTTTGATTTTTTTATTTTTTCTTTTCTAACACAAAAGCTTAACAAAACAAATTCTCATAAAAGGTTCTTAATGTTTAAGTTAGCGGCACCTAAATAGTCGTAGTTAAGTGAGCGACAAATATGATTAACGAACTGTCAAAGTTAAGGACAAACATTGCTAGCTAAGATGTTGAGAATACCAGTTAACGAGAAGTGTTGTTAAGGGCCAGTTAACGATAACACAAGTGTCGTTAATGCGTTTGAGAATTCCACTACTGTTATCGAAATAACGACCCATCTCTATTTATAAGCATAAAATAAACATTTTTTCTTGAGTATTCTAAATGCTTCTAACGTTTGGCAACATGTTTCTTCTGTTTGTTTTTTTTTTTTTTTTTTGACGTAGAATACGTCGTTCTCGGAGGTAAGTAGGGTGGTTGATAGTGATCAGGTGTCGGTATTTACATTACTTTTTGAGCCTTTGGTGGGCCTAAAGTACTAATCGTACAATGTTGATCTTAGCACTTGTTGGTCTGCTTGATCCTCAATGCGACAAAAATTCATGTTAGAACTGTCTAACTTATATCAATTTTACACAATTACATGAAATATAAAGCCAACATTTGATGTTTTTGTTTGCTTAAACTTGCTACCTATTTATCGACGGCTTCCGGTTTTTTCGACGGCGAAGACAGCGCCATCTAGCGTGAAGACATAAATCTTATAATTAAAAAAAAGCATACTTTTGGGGGCATGTTGTTTTTAACAGACTCGCGTAGCCCAGTAATACTGAGTAATTTTGAGGGGCATGCTTTTTTAACAGAATCTGTTATTGAAATGTCAAACGCAGCCAATTAAATATCCGGGCATATTATCGACAGTGAAATTTTGACACATGGGTTGTTGAACTTGATAGCATTGAACAAATTTTGTTTGCTTGTTTAAGTTTTCTACCTATTTATGGACAGTTTCCGGTTTTATCGACAAAAGCATAAAATTTGTATGGGAGCGCCCCTAAGGAGTGGTCGGAGGGAATAGGTGTCAAAGGCAAAAATGTTCCTTTTGCAAAAGTAATGGGGGTTGGTGATACATATTAACCCTCTCCGGCACTCTCTTAAAGGTCATATCCTCAGGTGTATGGAATAAATATTTTTAAAAAAGATGTCATCAAAAGCGAATTGAATAATTCTACGTCTTGTGTTACGACATAGTCGAAACTACTGTATCTTTTTTTTTTTTTTATAATAAATCTAAACTTTCACTCTTCTTACTGGCATGTGTTTAAATTTCAGTAACATTTTAATTATTTACAACATTTTCCTCTTCGACTTGGCTTGGCTGAGCATACCTACATGTAGGAATTTCTTAAAAATTGTTTTGAAATTATGTATTCCAATCAGCGTCAGCGACAATTGACAACTTAAGAAACCCAAACCCCAACTAAAGTGACTGCACTGCACAGCGGCAGATCAATGAAGCGCTAGGCAAGGTAAAACTGTCAAAAACGTGAGGATAAGGAAATAGATCTCATACAAATAGAGAAAATCGCAAAAAAATCGGAATCGATTTTCGGACAAAAATTGTGTTAACTGTCAAATAAAATCGTTTGCTTAATATGGAGCATCGTCAGAGCAGACGACATAATAAAGATTTTTAATAATATTCAAATTAACATTTAAATTTAGTTTTTACACAAATTACCATATTTCTGATTCCCATTCCAATAGTACTTATTTATATCAAAGAACTGTCGATATTTTATAACTTTTTTTTAACTTGTACACAGCAGTTTAACAATTTTTTAGTATGGAAACCATTATGGAATCCATTTTTTCCAGAGGACACTTTTGACAGGGAGGGGAAATTTTGATTGATTGGGAAGGGGAAGATTGAAACATATAAGTTATATCAGCAGTCTCAAAATTGAGATTGGGAATAAATTTTAACAGAGAGAATCATTCCAAATCATATATTTCAGATTGGGCAACAGAGCGTTGCATCTCTCATACAACATGGAATCTTAAAATACAATAACATGACATGCATGGCGGCTTTAGTCTTAAATTGTGAGCTGGAGTAGATATTATCACACTTTATCACGAATGAAAACAGTATCGTGAACAGCTCGTATGTTTTGACGTGCCATCGTATCTTTAACCTTGTTCTTGTTCCTTTCCCCATCCTTTCCTTTGGTCCCAAACTTGACTTGACTACAATCCTTATCCTCATTTTTCTGAATAATTTTCCTACTTCTTGCCCAAACTATTGATTTAATTCATGCCCAAATTTCTGGCCTTATCCTTGTTCTAATCCGTTTGCTCATCCTTATCCCACTTTTTTTGCCAAACTTCGTCGTAAATCTTGTCCTAATTTTGTCTAAATCTTAGTTCTCTTCTCTAAATCTTGTACCATTTCTTCTCCTTATTCCTATCCCAATCTTGTCCTTAATATTCTTTCAGGCCTCCAAGGCTTAGAAAAAGGCCAGCCTTTTCTAGAACCGAGAAAACTATTCTGGAACCTAGAAAACTATTCTAGAACCTTTAATACCTACATTATAAATTTCACGTTTGTCCATTCAACCGTTTGAAAGTAAAGGACGTACAAACAAACATCATAAGGGTAATAATGGTGCGTCCATATTCTTGTGTTCGAATACTTGACTTTATAATTTTTTTATAATATATATATTAGAGTGGAACGAATTTTTAACCTCATGGGCTTCATATGTTTTTGAAAACTACGAGTAAAAAAATAATTTTTTGCATCTTTAGTTTTTTTCTGCGACATAACTTTTGACTGCGCCCATGACGATTTTTTGCGTCCATACCTTTCGTTCCACTCTAATATATAGTCATTACTATATATACTCTTACCGCATCTTTTTTATCTTCCATTCGGAATTTTCCCATGTTAGGCTTCCACAAGAAAAAGAAAAACAAAAAAAAAATGGTGGGATAGGACCACGGATTTTCGTATCTCCATACACAACTCTGAAGGTACGATAACCTAAAAATTTTATGTAACTATAGTCTTAAAATCATAAATATGAGTAAATGTAATCAGATTTTTTCACCAAAAACTATGTTTGGGGAATTGGATAGTGGAAATTGGGCCCATCCCATCTTTTACGATAGTTATAACGGAATGTCTTAGTAAAAATTAAAGCTACAACTCCGAAACAGAGAGGGGGACAAATACCGTCAGAAACTACCACAGGAATTAAAATGGGTGATATTAGATACTAGTAAACCCATACGACGCAAAAGTGCCGTAATCCACGATCGTAATATAGGAAGTCAATATATGTGTTTGTAAGAGTAAATCCTCTTAATAAATTAAAAAAATCTATTAAAAATAAGAGAAAGTCTTCTTAATAAAATCAAGAAGAAATCTATTAAAAAATCAAGGAAATCTTAATAAAATAAGAGAAAATCTATTAAAAATTAAAGGAAATCTTCTTAGTAAAATTTAGATGAAATCTATTAAAACTAAGAGTAAATCTTCATAATAAAATTAAGATGAAACCGTCTTAAATTTCATAAAAAATAGATTTAAATAAAAGCAGGCTTTAATTTTTCGACAAAATGTTATTATAGCTTCGATACTCTGTTTATAGTGAGAACCGTCGAGCTCCTTAAAATAGTCATCAACCCCAACATCTCAACATCTTCATTGTTGGCAGACGTAAGGGGGTTATTGACATTAGTGAAAATGTTGAATGAGATTTTGAAGGTTATAAAAGGCAGCAAAGGAGAAATAACGGCCAGCCTGACATAAGTTTGACGCTGCTGATATTGGCTACGTTCAGCAGGCACAACTGTTGTGCTCAACATTTTGAGCAAATGTATCAGGAAAATAAAATAACAGACAGTTTTCACAACATGTAGAGCTGATCAGAAACTGATAATTATGCGTTCAGCTGGTACACACTCAACAGTTGCACAACAGTTGTGCCTGCTGAACGTAGCCAATCTTTAGATTGTTTTACGAGCCAGTTACCCGACTATTGGTGTCCCACCAATATTATCGATGGAAGTGCAAAATTATTTCCGCTCCCGCAGAGCGATAAACCAGCAATATTTCCAAATCTTGCAGCGTTTTGATACCAAGACGAGTAGGTACGCCACTGTTTTATAAATAAGAAAAAACAAAGTGAGCCTATGAGCCTTAACGAAACGCTGCTGATAAGCAAAATCGTTGATCAGGTGCGCAGACAATTAGTTGTAGTTTCCAGAGGATAAAGAGAATCTCTTGAACTACAAAGGATGTCAGTAGCGCAAAAGCTGTAAAAATGATTTCTTAACATTGTCGTGGATGATGCTTGCTATTGCCAGTTAGATTGTGTAGTAAGATTTACGCAAAACAAAGGACTGATCTATAATTTGAATGTACATTTTTTTAACGTTTTGAAAAATAATAAATATAAATTACAGCAATTTATTTCTATTTGATTAACTTAATGCTTATGCTTAACATCATCGTCACTCGAATCAGATGTATCAACAGCATCATCTTCATCATCATCCTCATTATGATAATTGTTTCGCTGCTTGCGCTTTTGTTCTTTTTCAAATAGCTCCTGGAAGGCTTCGTACTCTACCAGCTTTATGTGGCAAATTTTTGTGGCAAAAGTCTTATCGGAAGTGTTGCAGATTTGATATAAACGCGGATTATTTGTTGGCTCATTTGGATCTGATTTTAAGGGTCGTGGCTTAAACATACCTAAACGCTGCAGAAAAACATGCCGACATCGTAACTCTGCGAGTGATTTTGATAGCGCCTCTGATTTAACTATTTCTGGTATCTCAATACGCATGGTCTTGTTTAGATACTCGAACTTCTGTTCAATGCGTTCGTTTCTTTGTGCCAGCAAATCAGGTGAATTCATTAGCAGTTGCCAAACATTTTTAGTGGTACCAACATAGCTTTGCAGCAATGCTATGACTGGCAATAGCTGATGTTTATCGGTTATGTCAAAGAACTCTGGGTATTTAATGAGCATCAGATGTAGTAGCTTCTCGGTAAACTGACAACTACGCCAGAGTTCGATGCTTTGTGTGATATTTTGTGGCGGGCGAGTTAATATCGTCGGATTGCTGCAAACAATTTGTAGAAAATTATTTGTTTTAAAGCCATGTTTTGTAAAGATATCATGTGCTCGTTGCCAGAGATCTGGCGTGACGGTAATTAGTTTGGGTTGGTGTTTGATAGCTTCCTCTATTTGTGTCGACTGCAAAGTATTCTCCTCACTTACGGTTTTAATGGAGGAGGCAGCTTGTTGCGTGTTCCTTACCTGCAATAAAACAATATAAAGTTGATTTTACTTAACTTCTATGAGAGTAGATTTACCGTTTGTATCGAAACAAGTTTGAGGTAGTTATTTTTAGAAGTTAAAAATAATTTTCGCAACATCTCACGTTTATTTGTTACTTTTCGATGGTTTATTTACACAAGATCAGCTGTTGCTGTTTAAAGTGTTGCCAAACTAGCTGCAGGAAAAATATTGCAGGGTTGCAGTGAAAATTAATTGTACTACATACGATATTCACAAACGAGAGGCTTTTGGTGAACAAACGTTTCTAAAAGTATATTTTCAATCAAAAAATTATATGAAGTAGTTTTCACAACAACTTTAACCTTGCATAGTTCTCTATCTCTAATAGAGATAATATTTTTACTGTAGTCAAAAGTTCAATAAGTCCAAGGAACATTCACTTATTATCGATATAAAACTCTTTAACAATTTTCACAAATTTCTAGTTTCTATACGAAAATCTTTCACTTATTTCAATATACAAATGCTATAAGTTGGAAAATAAGTGCCTATTACTCTGTTAATACTTTGACTCAAGTCGATTGGATCTAAATCATTTTGGAGCAGAACGGTTTGATGTGGTGTGTTTATAGAAAAGCAGTAAGCCGGGTTTATGCCAAACTTTTTTGATATATAACAAAAAAGTGTTTTTTAAATAAAACAACAGTTGGCTTATCATCATTTTCAATTTCCTTGAATATTTTTATAGAAAAGCTTGCCGTACAGAAAAATTGTAGATTGAATAGTTTTGGATGAGCAACATCTGATAGCATGTTAAAATAAAACCATAAAAAATTTTTGTTAATTTTTTGATAGTTTTGTTATTTTATTTATTTTTTTTCGACCCAACGAAATGTTTATTCAAAAACTCAAACTAGAAAAATAATGATTCGTTCAAATAACTGGTTTTATTTTAAAAGTCGCAAGTTGAAGTCAAGTTCAGCTCTAATAGTGTGGGCAATTTTTCGCTTTCCTTAAAAAATGTTGGACTTGCAGCGCTTGTTTTCATGTATTCATCAGTCCTTTTTTACAACCTAATTTATCACTGAGAAGCTTGAATGATGATACCTGAAATCTGAAGTAAAACTTGAATGGTAAACTGAAGCGTTACTTATTTTTCACAAGGTTCAGAATTTTACACTCATGAAGCAAAACTATCCAACAAACATGAACATAAACACAGTTTGAAGCACACAACACACACTTTTATTTTTTAAAATGATTTTTTTGTATTTATTCCTACACCTGAAAAGGGGAGCTTTAAGGAAGTGCCGGAGTGGGTTAATATTTTGACCGAACCCCATTACTTTTGCAAAAGGAACATTTTTCCCCTCGGGACCTTTTCCCTCCGACCACTCCTTAGGGGGGCTCCCATAAAAATTTTATGATTTTTGTATATTTTTCCTACACCTCAACAGGGGGGCTTTAAGGGAAAGCCGAAGATAGACCGACAGACGGACGTACATTGCTACATCGACTCGGGCGCTGTTGCTGATCAAGAATACATATACTTTTCTATACCAACATGAACAAGTCGTTTTGGAAAAATTTTATTCATTTTTCTCTTCACGACCACCAACTTTTTTCAACATGTATAAGTCGTGTCTGAAAAATGTTTTTAATTTTGATCTTTAACATGAAAATTTTAAAACCAACACAAGTTCGAGACGAAAACACATCAACTCGTTGTGATCGATCATTGTGTGTGTACATGATGCTCATGCAATCTTAATTAAAATGATCGCAACACGCCAACTCTGTTACACACAAAAATGTATTGAAAATAAAATTGTGTGTTGTGTGCTTCAAGCGAATGATTGTGAGTGAAGATGTGTAAATGTTCTGAACCCTGATTTTCCATTAAAACTGTATTTGACTCTTATGTCCACGATATATTTTCAAATTATGGAATGCACTATTTCTGAGCTGTCATGTGTTCACCCTTTTGCGTTAAATATATAGTTTTCAACAAACAATTAAACGAGACAGTACATACGCTATGACTTGAATCCCTATAAACCATTTTGAGTATTTCCGATTTCTATCAATAGGGGTATTCACAATGTGGTGTATTTGTGGTAAATATGTTAAAAATTTACAACAGTAATGATAAGATCGTGAAAATACATTTTGTTAATTTTTTAATTATTTACAATCACCTGATTTTGTTTACGTTTGTTATAAAAACACCAAAATGCCGAAAAATTCCGGATGCTTCAAAAGAAATTTAAGGATCATTTCTACTTCTTCTGGTCCACTTCTTATTGGTTTTCTCTCTTTTTTTATTATTTTCCTAGTTCAATTCATCCTATAATGTTGTAAAAATAAGTCAATGTAGAAAATAAATTTATTTTCATCAATAACTTTACTTACAGCGCACACTATACTTTCCATTTTATGTGTTTGACAAGCAATTACCACAAATACATCATAAATACAATGATTTACAGTGTTGCTTTTGTGGTAAGCATGGTATTTTTTAGTTGCCTACATTATGTTTGTGTAATTAACCAAAGAAACCATATTTACAATCGATACAGAATACAAGACTTAATACATTACATTGTGAATACCCCTAATTTGTTTAAGCTTATCGAATTTCAGAATTAATTCCAAGAATAATATGTTGGTGTGGGATCAAAAATAATAGAAATAGTATTTATCTTTTTTGGTGTGGGATGGCCTCGAGTAAAACTTACAGGTCGTGTGGAATGAGTTTAATCAAAACAATTTCTTTTGCTGGCAATACTGTAAATCTGTTGATTTTGTTTTGCGATTTGTCCATTCCGGCGATAAATAAACTCTTTAAATTTGTTTTGCATTTGGGTAAGTAGTCTAATTATTACAAATAACATTCAGCATTTAAGTATGTAAATTTGTTAAAACCTTTCACATGTATATCATGTATTCAAAGTAGATACAATTAGAACTTGGTTATAGCTGCTAAGTAGGTAGGTGACCTTGCAAAACTTTCCTTATCTACCGGGTATCATTAAGTGCTGTACTGGCAACCACTTGAAGTTTTATCAGTCCTTTAAACGATGAAGTGAATACATAGCAATATTATCATTAGATTAGAAAATAAGTTTTTGATTTAAAGGCCTAAATCATTTATGAACTGCAATATTCTACATTGAAGCTTCATTTCATCATCAATCATCATGACGCTGTTACGCTGGGGCATTGCATCTGCTGGAAAGATAAGTCACGATTTCTGCGTTGGATTGGGTACACTACCGTTTGATGAGCATAAAATCGAAGCGGTGGCAGCACGACAACAGGAACGCGCTGCTGAATTTGCTAAAGTGCATGATATTCCACATGCTTTTGGCAGCTACAAAGAATTGGCAAAATGCAAAGATGTTGGTGAGTTGGACAATAATATTGAAGATGACACTGGAAAGGATGTAACCATTTAACTCACCACCCACAGATATTGTCTACATTGGTTGTCTGAATCCACAGCATTACGAGGTGGCTCACCTAATGTTGGAACATGGCAAGCATGTACTTTGTGAGAAACCGCTCTGCATGAATCGCGATCAAGCCAAGAAGCTCATTTTATATGCCGAACAAAAAAAGCTATTTCTAATGGAAGCCGTCTGGTCTCGCTTCTTTCCGGCCTATCAGTACGTGCGCAAGCAAATTGATACTGGCGTTTTGGGTGAAATACAGAATGTTGATGTCTCGTTTGGCTTTGCCTTGAGTGAAGTCGATCGTTTGCAGTAAGTTGGACATTTACTTAAATATTTAAAATCCAGTTTTTATAGATATTAATTTTTTTCAGAAAGAAGGACTTGGGTGGCGGCGTTGTTTTGGATCTAGGCGTATATACTATACAATGCTCACAGTGGGCATTCCAAGAGCCACCACAGAAAATTGTTGCTACTGGTGAATTAAATGCCGAAGGGATTGATATTGATGTCCAAGCAGAGCTACACTACACAGGTGGACGCGTATCAAAGATGGCCTTCGGCTCGAAGAAGGAGTTGGGTAACAAAGCAGTCATAACAGGCACTAAAGGACAAATCACAGTAGATGTTATAAATATATTGAAATCATGTATCCTTTTTAAATGTCTCCTCATTTAGTTGCTCAACTTTTGGTGCCCTACAAAAATCATTGACATCGATGGGAAAGAGAAAGAATGGGTTTTGCCCGAGTCAAAATTAGCAACAAATTTCCCAAATTCACAAGGACTACGCTATGAAGCTGCTGCTGTGCGTACCAGCATTTTAAATGGCGAGCTACAACATAAGCATGTGAGCCACAATGAAAGTCTGCTTATTGCACATATCGAAGATGAAATAAGAAAACAAATTGGCGTCGTCTACAAGGAAGATGTTTAAATGAGATGAAATTAGTTTATTCTAGTTTTCTTTTAAACAAGCTCTTCTTATACACCAATCTATCTATCCACCAATCTATTGTCTTAAGTATGCCTTAAATGGCTCATTTCTAAAACAAAACTTTGTTACTTGTAAAGAAATAAAGTTTAAAATGGAAAACATAATTTATAACAATAGCGGGTAATTTTATGCATGCTATTCCAAGAAACCAGCATTTCTTAATAACATCTGTTCCTTCTTCACAGGTTTTTTTTTATTGCAATACGATCCGTCAAATTGGTTGAAGATATTCAGCTCTTTGCTGTTTGAATTAGTTGGTGTGTTGGCTGTTTTTGTCCCGACTAATTATATAGCAGCTATTAGGAATAGTGGTGGGTTTATTGATATGAATTGAAAATTTATGAGGTAATGTAGATGTCCACGCAGACTAAAAATAGTTATAGATTTGAATTTATACAATAAAGTTTAAAAGGATTTCCAACAGAACTTTTTACAATTTTTTTTTTTCGGTCTTTATCTTTTCGTTTCGAATGTCTTATGGTGTAATTTCAGTAAACTTATCTTTAATATTTTCATTTTCTACTTATCCAAAGACTGCAATGTCTCCAAAGACTCTGACAAATTACATTTGAGACATTTCATCGTTTTTTAAAATTTATTTTGTCATTAAATGTTGATTCCTACCGACATTACTCTAATCTCAAGAGTACTGACGTGTCCAAAACAAGTTCTACTTAATCTATAAGTGCTACGTGATAAGATTATCTTATATGGACATATTTACAGTTAACAGCCAAATGCTGTTAATAGTTTATTGATTAATGTAAAACAAATTGCGCTTTTCCGTCACGTTTAAGTTTGTCTTCATCTTTAATTATAAAAAAAAAAAACATAATTTATAATACATACATTTATGTGTATGTTTTTATTAATAAAATACAATATCTACATTAAGGCGATCATTGAATTGTCGATATAATTCGGAACAACCCCTACAAAGTTTGGGTTGCACGGAAAAATAATTAATCTTCGATCACAGAAGATTTAGAGGTACCGCAACAAGCTTTTGGTGGTCAAAGAGATTTATATGGTTAGAATTTAAAGAGTACATATCTCTGAAGTCAAACCTAGTGAAATGTATTTAGAATTGAATATGATATATTTTGGTTCGAGCAGGTGTTTCATACTTTTAGGCATAGCCTTAATTCATGTGCGTCTTCGAAATTCGATCACAGCGGTTTCCCGCTATCAGAGCATCTTGAAGTTGTTATATTTGCTGTTTAGCTCCTCCCTTTTTGATCGAATTTCGAAGATGCACATGAATTAAGGCTATGCCTAAAAGTATGATACGATCTAGGTTAACCTTGTTACAGTTTGCATCAAAAAGTAGATAAGAACTCAGTTACAAAAATTCAAGCGTTCTCTGCCAAAAATAAAATTCCGGGTAACTTTCTCGGCAAATTGGCAGTGTAAGTAGAACCTAAGTAGCTTGAGTGGATCACAGTGTAAAGTCATACAAAGGCTACTGATGAGTTGGTGTAGCGGCCAATGAAACAGTCTGTATAGTCAAGCTGTGTGATTTGCTCTATACAGATCCGTTGTTGTTGTTGTTGTTGGTTGTTGCCTTTTTTGTTCTTCATGTTGTCTTGTTGTCAACATGATTGGCCTAGAGCTCAAAAATTTGTTTTCAATTATTGAAAATGTATTTTTTTTATAACTTCGCTTGGTCAAAAAGTTCCTTAGTGGGATACATTTTTTTACCCTAATAAGCCCCAATCGAAAAATTTTGAGAAAAACTAAAATAGCTGCGGAAACCAGTTTTTTTTTATCTTTATTTGTGTTGTTAGTAAACATACTAAATGAGTTTAACAAGATACAAAGTTGTAATGAGCGAAACAAAGAGAAGATGAGGGAAGAGAGACGAATGTTCAGGCGAAAGAAAAGAGAAGCGGAAAAGTGTGAGTGCGAGAAGATTGAGATGCATGATGACAGGAATGAGGTCCGAACATTTTTAAAAAAAAATAAAATGCCTGACTGATGGTTTTAAGACTGGAGCCTCTTCCTGCAAGGATGAAAACGGTAATCTAGTGACAGATATCCAGAAAACACTGATGATGTGGATGGAACACTTTTCTAGGCTTCCGAATTGCGACGACGACAACAATTACACCAATGGAGATAATATCCCAGAAACCCCAATTGTGGACGACAGCGTTGAAGTTCGGCTGTCCGACCATAGTGAAGTCTTGACAGCTACAGCTTGGCTTAAAAACAACAAAGGGGCAAGATCCGATGGCTTACCTGCTGAGCTCTTCAAGAATGGAGGAAGATGGTCGGAAGAATGCATTACAAACGATTGGAACCTCAGTGTGCTCTGCCCAATCCACACGAAAGACAATCCCACCAATTGCGCCAACTACCGTGTGAAAAGCCTTCTTAATATCGCATATAAGGTCCTGTCGATTGTATTATGTGAGGGACTGAAGCCCATCGTAAACCAGATGATTGGACTTTATCAGTGTGGCTTCAGATCTGGCAAATTCACCATAGTCCAGATATTTGCGCTACGACAAATCTTGGAGAAGACCCTAGAAAAACAAATCGACACACACCATCTTTTTGTCGATTTTAAAGCCGCCTTCGACAATCCAACAAGGAATCATCTCTACTCCACCATGTCTTAATTTGGTATTCCTGCAAAGTTCATCCGTCTTTGCAGAACGATACTGAGCAATACCAGAAGAACAGTTTAAATCGGGAAGGATCTCACTCCTCCATTCGATACCAAACGAGGTTTCAGACAAGGTGATTCCCTATCCTGCTACTTTTTCAACCTAATGATGAAGAAGATCATCCGAGCTGCTGATTTGAGACGTAGTGGCACGATATTCTACAAAACTATTATACTGCTGGCCTATGCTGATGATATCGATATCTGATGATATCGATAATAAGCGCCAATTCAGTACAGTATTCTCCAGATAAGCGAAAGAGTCGAGTCGAATGGGTCTTGTAGTGAGACGCAGTTAAAACGAAATAAATACCTAGTGTCAACAAATAAACAGTCTCAGCGTCTTGGAAACCACGTCACTGTTGACATCATCTCCTTCGAGGTTGTTAAGAACTTCGTTTACATAGGATCCAGTATAAACTCTTTTAACGATGTTAGTATTGAGATAAAACGAAGAATAATTCTTCCCAACAAGTGTTACTTTGGGCTGAATAGGCAATTGAGAAGCAGCGCCCTTCCTCGACGAACAAAACTCACGCTCTATTAGTCAGTAATCATGCCCTATTATATGCAGCGCAAATCTAGACGTTGAGCAGTTGAGCATTATATGCAGCACAAACCTAGTGAGACTTTGGGAGCCTTCTAGAGAAAGATCCTTCGTAAGATTTTCAGTTCGATCTGCGTCGATGGCAAGTACAGAATTCGATGAAACCATGAGCTGTATGAGCTGTACGCTGACATCGACATTGTCAGTTATTTCGAAAAATTTCGAAATAATGCCAGGAGGATGTCACGGCTTGCCACAAATGATGATATTTTTCATTGGTGGCTTTTATATTCAGACCAGAAAATCTCTTTTTTTCGGGAGATATACCAACAAAGCAAATAAAACATTAACTGTGTTTCAATATGTTTTAGTATTGTTAGAAGAATAATTTATAATATAAATAAATTGTGAAAAGTTAGTTCATTGCCGCCATTTAAATTTCGAAGTTGTGACAGCACATTCGTGATCAGCCACCTCGAAAATTTTCGGCGCACCAAAATTTATATATTATATATTTTATTACAGATCATATTCTCATGCAGATTAGACAATTCCTTAGGCATTTAGGCGGTTGTCCCAACTGGATGTCCGGTCACATTTATTGCTATAACTTTGTAACGGAGTAGAATTAACTAAAATTTTTTTTTGTTCTTAAAGAAAAAAAAAATTTGTAAAAAATTGGTTTAATAAAATTTCAAGGGTATGTAAGCCCTTAAGTCTGATTATAATGTTTCGAGAAATTTCGCTTTAAAGTTTTCCATCGCCATGTATAGGATGTATCAATAAGAGGTGCAGAATTTGTGTTTAGAATAACACAAACAATTTATTTAATCTCTTTAATTTTTATTGAATTATAAGCTGTTTCAGAATACGCCTACATTTCTTGTTGATAGATGCTGTTGTAAAATCGCAGACGTCTATGAAGGCTTCTTTGGTTTTTGAAAAATAACTCTTGTTACGATTACGTAAGAAGCTCCAAATTTTATACATATAAAGGGTGTTTTTTTTAGGGAATTGTTTTTCGAATAGAGATAAAACTGGCATTTTGTGGTCAAATCTGGCAACTCTAATGTCATTTATGTTCAGTTTGGTTTGCCATTTCATCATGAACAGGTTGACAAAAGAACAACGCTTGCAAATGGGCCGAAAATGAGATTGATCTCGATGCTGATTTGCATCGCAAAATTTTGTTCAGTGATGAGGCTCATTTTTGGTTGAATGGCTACGTCAACAAGCAAAATTGCCGCATTTGGAGTGAAGAGAATCCACAAGAGATCCTTGAGACGCCATTACATCCACAAAAACTGACTGTTTGGTGTGCTCTATGGGCTGGTGGAGTCATTGGGCCATACTTCTTCCGAAATAATGCTGCAGAGTCAGTTACCGTTAATGGAGACCGGTATAGAGCCATGATAACCGACTATTTTGTTCCCGAATTGGATGGCATGAATGTGGATGAGTTGTGGTTCCAACAAGACGGCGCTACATGCCACACAGCGCACGTTACAATCGATTTATTGAAGGAAACATTCGATGAGCGCATAATTTCGCGGAATGGACCTGTCAATTGGCCACCAAGATCGTGTGATTTGACACCATTGGATTATTTTCTTTGGGGATATGTGAATTCGCTCGTCTACGCCAACAAACCAGAAACGTTAGGGGACTTGGAGGCCAACATTCGTGGCGTTATTGCCGACATACGGCCCCATATGCTCGAAAAAGTGGTTGAAAATTGGACCTGTAGAATTGGCTTTATTCGAGCCAGCCGCGGCGGCCACATGCCCGAAATCATATTTAAACATTAATGGCATAAAATTATCCTTCCAATAAAGCCAAATTGATGGACATTAAAACGATTTTCTTGTGTTTTATTTCAATTCGAAAAACAAACCCCTAAAAAAAACACCCTATATATGGAAATATATTTTGTATGTTGTGTTTGTATAATAAGCCTTAGTTAATTTATTGATTTTTGCTTCTTACCACAAAATTATCAAGCCTATTGACTTTATAGAGGTTTAGTCATGCGGGTAAAATCTAATTTGAAAGTGCTTTTATGCTAGAATATAAATTTTTTTTTTTTTAATTAGTTATAAAGATAATTATTATCCTAAAAGTTATAATTCTAAGCTGATAACATCATCGAACTTCACCCCAATTTGTCGGCGTATTTCATCTTCTATTTGAATTAATTCCAAACTTTGCGCATGCGTGAACAAAGGACATTCTGTAAGTCGTTTCTCGATACACTTGCGAACCTCCTCCGCTTCGTAACGCAAGCCGCATGAATTAGTGTGATGAAATTCGTGTTTAGCTGGCGGCAGTGACCAGGTTTCAGTTTTGTTGTTTGGCTTTGTTAAAGTGGTGCAGCACCAGTAGTTTGAAAGCTGTTCCAAGGAAATTAATATTTTTTTGTTTTTATTAAAAAATTTGAACTTATAGCATGTTCAAACCGACTTCATTTAACGTGTTATTCGAAAAAAGCTTTTTTTTGAACATCATCGTTCATACTGCCCTAACTTGTTTCAAAATGTCAGTTTATTTGTTTATATTTTGAAAGAAATAAAAAATTGTTTATTCAAAAATATAAAAAAAATAAAAAAAAATAACAAAAAATTCAAATAAATTCAAAAATTTGTCAAAGAATTAAGAAAAATTTGTCAAAGAATTTATTTGTTTACATTCAAAACATCAAAATAAAAAGCTCCTATCAGATTTGGCTGCGTTTAAAAAGCAAAATAGCTTTTCTGACGTTAGCAAGAACACAAACCATTGATTTAACGAGTTTCGAAACGTGTTAAATCATTTAACACGTTAAATTTCCAACAACAATTGTACGCATTTAACTTCATCAAAACTTCATTTCAGAACTTGTTTTTCGATTTAACTTCATTAACGCGATTTAACATAATTAACTGCTCGGTTTGAACATGCTATTAGATTGTGTTAGTTTGTTATCTTATAATATTTTTGAAGAAGGGACATTTCAAAGTTTTAAAAAATTTAATCAAATAATAAAATTAAAATAAAGGGGTTTCCAATAGGGACTTGACAACTTTGAATTAAATTTCTAAACGCACCCTTTCAATAATCATCGAACTGTCACTGTCAATTTATTCAGTAAACTCAACATTTCCATCATGCAAAAGTACACGAACAAAGTCTGCAAATTATAAAAATTTACTACCGAAATTCGGAGTCGGTGATCGCAACTTTAAGAGCGTTGAGAGCGTTGTTGCGGTCGTAATTCTCGCCCTAGTAGACAGACAATAAAAAGTTTAGTGCAAAAATTTGAGTCTACATATTCGTTGTGTGATTTTTCCGTGTCAGTAAGACAACGGGTTGGTCGAAGTGTCGAAAATATCGCTGCCGTTCAGGTGCCCGTAGCAAACGATACAAAATAGTCAATTCCACGGCGTTCTCAAGAATTGGGCATCGCCCAGACTGCATTATGGCGAATTTTGTGTAAGGATCTTGGTATATACCCATACAAGATCAAGCTGACTCAAGAATTGAAGCCGATGGACCATTTGAAGTAACGTACGTTCTCCGATTGGGCTCTGGAAAAGATGCGTCAAGATGATGAATTTCATCGCAAAATCATCTTCGGTGACGAAGCTCATTTTTGTCTCAATGGGTTCGTCATTAAGCAAAATATGCGTTATTGGTCGGGTCAAAATCCACATGTGCTTCATGAATCACCACTTCATCCACAAAAAAAAAAAGACTGTTTGGTGCGGTTTGCATGCCCGCGGCGTCATTGGGCCATATTTTTTTCGTATGCGAACAAGCCGACGACGTTGGAAGAGCTCAGAGCGAACATTGAACGTGAAATAGCGGCCGTTTCGGCCGAAATGTGTGGCCGTGTCATCGAAAATTGGGTCCAATGAATCGACCGCTGCATACGTGCCCGCGGTGGCCACATGAACGAAGTCGAGTTCCATTCATAAATGTTTTGATTGTACTTCAAGCCGATAAGTAAGTTTTTTTAATATCTCAAATGGTTGCGTTTTGTTAAAAAAAAAAAAAAATTGTCAAGTCCTTAATGGAAAACCCTGTAGTATCAATACAAAGTATTAGATCGAAACCATTTGATTTGTCATAATTTAATCAATAATAAATTCTTTTTATTTAAAATGAAGAATTTTGCACTTTGCTGATAACTGCCAATAAATAATAAATTAACGCAAACAATTAATTTGTTGTTTCTATGATCTTGAAAAGCCGGCGTCAAGCTGGCTGATAACCCTTCCTCTCACTATCAATTCTATCTGTCGCTATTATCTTTACATGTTCCTTCATTTTCATCACAGCCTAAAGTCCACACTCACCTTTATTTCACCTTTTTTACCCAGTATTTTAGCAGAGCTGTCCACATTCTCCACACCCGTTACATAGGCAGCCAGCTTTCGATTATCTCCATAGTCAAGATAAAATTCACATTCCACATCTACACCGTCCGTATTTAGATTACCGCTCGCCTTTATGTGCAGTGGTGCACAACCGAATACAAACTGTCCCAATTGCAGCGCATACAGACCAATATCCAGTGTTATGGAGCCACCCAGGCTACGTGTGAGAATGCGCTCTACTTGCTGCGCTCGAAAGCCATGCTGCACCTGTATGTGCGTCACCTCACCAATGCAATCGGCCAGTAGCAGTTCCCGTAACCGTTGATAACTGGGAAAGAAACGTGACCACATGCCTTCCATCAAAAAGACTCCACGTTCTTTGGCCAGTCTGTAAAGTTCTGCTGCCTGTGCGTAGCATAAGCAAAGCGGTTTCTCGCAGAGCACATTTTTGCCGCGCTCAAGCATCAGACGCACCACCGCATAATGGAATGGATTCAGCGTTCCAACATAAACAATATCCACTACGGGATCTAATGAAAGTGCATCGAAGCCATCGTAATGTTTAGGAATATTATGTCGCTCAGCAAAATCCCTAGCACGCTGCACATCAACGTCGGCCACAGCGCTGACTACGTGTCGCGAATGCTCCTCAATTGTGGAAAGTGCAACAACAAAGTCGTGTGTTATGCGGCCTGCAGCTGCTATTCCCCAGTGAAGTTTTTTCATTTTAGGCGTTCGATTCGATTCGGTTGCAGTTTTAAAACTAATTGGGATTGGGTTGTTGTAAGCATGACCGCGCTTGGGGTTGCGTTATCAGTGATAGAAATTTTAAAAAATAATATATACACGCTCCCTCACACTAGTTTCACAAGAGAATCATCGGTATCAATAAAATTTAAAAATCGATCTTATCAGAAAAATACGAGATTTTAATATTGAAAATAGAGATACAGGGTTGGAACTTGAATTCTGTAGCTTTTTACAGGTTTGAATTTTTATCTGCAGATACCGATTTTTTATTAGTAGATACACATTTTTTATCTGCAGCTATACTAGGTTGTTAAGGTTTCCCATTTTTACTTTACAAAAAACTTTAGAAATCCCTTACTTAGTACGAGTACTCAGAAGGCTAGTAAAAAGTACTTACTAAGGGCTCCCCTCTAAGAATCTAACTAAACCTAAGATTTAGTTCTTCGAATATCGTGAGAAACTTGCATCATTTGTTAGATTGACAACGCCCAGCTCTGAAAATCGATTTTGGCCAAAATCTGAATTGATTACGATGGGGTTCACAATAGTTGTTTTGAATTTCAATTAACTTCGTATCCGTTCTGCATTCCGATAAATCGGATGTGAAATAAATTTAATTTGCATTCGGGCAAAATTTTTAATTTTATTTTTGACAAGTTAATAAACAAAATTATAATTTTAGTGAAACAAGGTGGCGCAAAGTTAACCCTATCGGAAGATATTATAATTTTTGCAAATGGCGTCCTACGTCAATCATATTTGACAACTGTGAACTAGACAGTTGCAGAATACAAATAGATATTGTGATAGATATTGTAATACATTTCCCCACAAGAGCGGGGAATAATTAATGGAAATTGTGAAGGAAGCGTTCCCTGATCGCGTTATCTCCTGTTTTGGCGATTGGGTATGGCCAGCAAGATCGCCCGATTTAACTATTCCAGACTTCTTTCTTGAAGTCGATTGGACATTCCTGTCCAATACCTCAAGAAGAATATTCAACAGGAATGCGAACAGTTATCACCGGAAATCTTGCGGAAAGTCATGGAAAATGCAATAAAACGGGTAAAATCAAAATGAACACTGGCCGCGACCACTTGAAGGATATCATCTTTTCCATTAACAGAAAAAATTATAAAGGTCCAGATATAGATTTCCATCACTTTATTTAGTACGCCCATTTTGAACGCTCACAGCTCATCTCGGAACAACTCTGTTGAACTCGATGGGGCAAGTTTAAATTTGAACATAGAAATTCTGGGTTTAAGGAAGTTAAACTTTGATGTGCAAGCATGTTCTCTGAGAAAAAAACTATTTTTTGAGAGAAAACAATAATAAAAACAATGAAATGTCAATTAATTGACTTATACCTCTCCCAAATACTTCATATTCCTGGTTTTAGAAAATCAATAAAGGTTAAAAGGGTTATACGCACGTCTTTTTTAATATTTTGTGGGGTCACCCTTTTACTTTATTACATCTTTAAGCCGACAAGCCATTGATTCCATTATTTTTTTATGTAGTCTCTTGGAATTTTTTGCCATTCCTCTGTCCGGACATTTTTTAAATAATTTTTATTGGAAATATTCTGCTTGCGAATGCCACTCACCAAAATTACCCACACATTTTCAATTATATTTAAGTCTGAAGCCACTGTGCCACAGGATTCATAAGATGCAGGCAATTCCCAATCAACCATGTCTGGACAATTCTCCATTTATTATTCTATTTAGGTTTCGGGCAGAAACGAAATCTCTGTCGTACTCCCAAGGTATCGGCACTTCGAAGTAAATTTTCCATTAAAATGTTCAGATATATTCTCTTGTGCATAATTCCATGAAAAAAAAGCTCGATGCAGCTATACACGCCCAAAACACTATGCTGCCGCCACCATGTTTTACTGTAGGCTTGAGGTGTTTACTGTTTAGCTCGTTATTAGCCTTACGCCATGCGCATTGTATTCCATCGAAGACAAAAAAAGTGCATTTGGATTCGTACAAGAAAAATACGTCATTCCAGAATGCACGAGGATGTACAATATGCTGTTTGACTTCACACTATCTTCGCGCGTATCGATATTGATATCATCAGCATAATACTTTTGTATAATATCGTGCCACTACGTCTCAAATCAGCGTCTCGGATAATCTTCTTCATCATTATGTTGAAAAAGTCGCACAATAGGGAAGCACCTTGTCTGAAACCTAGTTTGGTATCGAATGATGGCGTGAGTGTATCGAATGGTGGGGTGAGAGTATCGAATGGTGGGGTGAGAGTATCGAATGGTGGGATGAGAGAATCGAATGGTAGGGTGAGATCCTTCCTGATTTTAATTGTGCTGCTGGTGTTGCTCAGTGTCATTTTGCAAAGACGGGTGAGCTTTGCAGGAATACCAAATTCAGACATGGTGGAATACATGGTGTAATTAATTATACCATGGTGGAGTAAAAGTGATTTCTTATTTGACTGCCGAAGGCAGCTTTTTAATCGACAAAAAGTTAGGGTGTGTTTCTCTAGGGTGTTCTCCAAGATTTACCAGGTCTGAATCCACACTGATAAGGTCCAATCAGCTGATTTACGATGGGCTTCAGCCTTTCACATAATACGCTCGACAGAACCTAATGTGCGATATTAAGAAGGCTTATCACACGGTAGTTGGTGCAAATAGTGAGATCGCCTTTCTTGTGAATTGGGCAGAGCACACTGAGGTTGCAATCATTTGGAATACATTCTTCCGACCATATTTTGCATAGTAGCTCATGAATGCATTTAAATAGAGCTTTGTCTCCATTCCAGAAGAGCTTAGCAAGTAAGCTATTGGCAACTGCGGCTCTGTTGTTTAAGGTATAATATACGTGTAAACTTTTCGAAAAAAAAATTGAACTTTGTTTTTTGTTTAATGTGTTCTTTATAGGTTTAAGAATATACAACACATTTTTAAATCGCTATTTAACAAAAACCGAAGTTATAACGGTTTTCGTTAACCTATGTCTAAGCTCCATACAACAAATAAAAAACTTTAAACGCGATTTCCTCGCAACTAGTTTTTTTCAAACGGTTCGATAAATGACTTTCAATGATTTTTTTTTGCATTTTGTTCGTTATTTTGTCCTTTAAGCATCCCCCCTAAATTCAAGTATCTTCTTTTTTTTATAAACAAAAAAGCGCGCGAAAATGTATCTGTTTTTTTGAACTTTTTACTTCAACTTCCGCCATAATTAAAAAAAAAACGCCGGAGGTCTTGCGTAGGGGGATGCTTAATATATGGTCTATGCTTTAAAATGTCATTTGATTTTTTGTTTCTGATACATGGGAAAAGCCATATCCATCGAACCGTTTTGGATGCCTTTTTTTAATGCCATTTTCAGCGCCCTCTATATAAAATCCAGAACTGTATTTTAAAATAAAAAAAAAAAATATTTTTATAAAGTACAATAACCTGTATAAATTTAAAAAAAAAAATAATAACTTCTTATATCTAAAAAAATTTTTTCAAAACAGCTCCTGTTTTTGGTTGTTACACATATATTATACTTTAAAGCCGAGCTATAGCATTCACTACTACATTATAATCGGGCAGTGGAATTTCAATGCTGTCGTACGCAATTGGGGTTTCCGTAATATCATCTCTATTGACGGGATTGTTGTCGTTGTCGCCATTCAGAAGCCTAGAAAATTGTTCCCTTCACATTATCAGTGTACTCTGGATATCTGTCGCTGGGTGTCCGTTGTCGGGAATAGATCCCGTCTTAAAACTATCAGCTAGGCATCGTATTTTTTTAGTAATTTTCGGACCTCATTTCTGTCACAATGCATCTCAAATTTATCTTTTCTTTCGCCTGAAATTGCGTCTCTCTTCTCTCCTCTTCTCTTTGTATCATTCCTTAGCAGCACGCGTTTCAACCGACTGAAGGGCGTCTTTCTAGGCGTCGTCTTTTTCTGTAGTGGCGTCGCGACACTTCTGGTCATGCCACTGGGTTCGGCGGGGGCGGTGATAGCCAATCACCTCTTCGGCAGATGTACGCATAGAGTGGGAAATATGTGTGCACTGCGCGAAAATTTCCTCGATCAAAAGAGTCCATTATTAAAGCAGGAGTGAGAATCGAGAAGCGAAGTCTTCAGCTGTCCGTTTTGATTGCAGCTTTCCGATGTCTAGCTTTCTCTGTGCTGGAATGCGCGCTTACTTGGTTGCGCACAGACGTGTACGGATCTTGGCTGCGATAAAAACTTTCTTTAATCAGTTGGTATTGAGATCATTTGCGTTTGGAAGACACTGCAAGAGTATAAGTTGGAAAAAATATATATAAATATAATTTAAACATAAAATTATTATTTCTTTAAATATAAAATCTTCGTATATTTCTTAAATTCCAGCGACTTTATAACGTGGGGTAATGTTAGGGAAGCTTTAATAAAAAATTTAACCAATTTTACTTACAATGTGATTAAAAGCCAAACCTTTTTCTCGTTCTGTCGTGAAAACGACAGTCATCTATTGAAATTTCACACTGAACTTTTCACTTTATTTAGCAACTAATGTGACGACTCCTCGAAGCCAATGGTACTGTTGTAATTGGTGCTGATGCAATAGCTGCAATAAAGAGATCGTTATATCTTCCTGAAATATCATGTTGGTACCAGTCTGAATACATTCCGTTACCAAATGAGTTTCACTCAACTCCTAGAAAAGTTTCATCTTTTAAAACTTAATAACTTTTCATTTATGGATAAACTTCTTTTATTTGTAAAATTGTGTTAATATGTTAATTTTTTCAATGATTCTTAATTTGATTATAAGATTCTTATAACAAAAATGTTTTAATTATACAGCAAACGACAGTCCACTTAAAAATCAAGAGTATAATTAAAAGAAAATGTTTTACATAAATTAAAAATAAGAAAAAATCATCAAATTTAGAATATAAAAAATTTCCAATACAAAAAAAGGTTACATTTGTAAAATAATGCATGGTTTATTGAAATTTTTGTGAACTTTAATGGTGGAATTTATGATGAAATTAAAAATAATTGAACAAAATTATTGCAAAAGGTCGGTTAAAATTAACTATTTATTAAAAATAAACTAAACAAGGGAAATATTTTAAATTATTGCATGAATTTGGTAGGAAAATTTTTATATTTGAAGAAAAGGTTTTATAACAAAGCCATGACACCAACATTGGGAGTCTTTTACCGTGTCGTTTACGTGCTTGTCTCAAACAAGCACTTAATCCAATTGATTCCGTGTAAATCAGGCGGATAATTATATAGAATTTAAATATTACATAAAACAAAATAAAAGCTTTTGTAGAGTACTTATTATTATCATTTTCAAACAACCACCAACCACTTTCCAAAAAAGCTCAGATAGAATTTTCCTAGCGAAAAAGGGTATAAATTTGAACATACAGTGCCGTGCAACGAATTAGCAACGTTTTACTTTACGTACGATGATTATTAACACATAAAATTGAAAAGGAAAAATGTGAAAAATCGGCATTATTTTCTCATTATTGCAACTTAGTTGTCGATAAACACTCCAAAGTTGTCAATGAGTACGATTATTAAATCAATTGAGCTGTTTTTTTAAAAAAGTCCTTGCACTTAATTGGCAAAGCCGATCTCTTTTTGTGTTTAGTACGATCGTACGATCAAATTGCAAAATCCTAAAGTCTGGCTGAGTTCCAAAACGTGTTTATACAAAGCATCAGTGTGAATTTTCTTTTAATTGGTGCTTAGTAGATTCATCAAAACTCGTGAATCCAAAGCATGCTTAAAAATAACAATCCGGTTGCGCAGTTTTAGTGAATCTACCAAGCAAAAATTCGAAGAAAAATCACATTGATGCTTTGTAAAAGGATGATATTTAATGTTGTGCAATATTAAAAAAAAAAAAAACAAATGGGATGGTCAAAAAAGTATCCTGCAAACGGGCTCTACGTTCAAAATACTGCCAAAGAAGACGGACTGGCGGTACGTGAATCTAAAAAGTGAATCTAAAAGTTTAAAAAGAAGAGATCAAATGAAATTCGTGTATTATTTTTTTTTTTTTGTGAAAACAAGAACTGAACTTTTGTAGATACCATCACCAGACAATTAGAAGAAAATGGGTTATTTGAAAGAATTTCCCGCAAAAAGTGCTTCGAATTTGCCAAAAAGTATCGCCATTGGGAAGTGAACGATTGAAACAAACTAGTGTTTTCTGATGAAACTAAGGTTAACAGAGTCTCTTCAGGTGGAAAGACTTCTATTCGTTGTCCGCGGTCGAAAGAATTTGACCACATGTATATCGGCCCTTCATTAAAACAGGGTGACGGAAGCATTATGCTATGGGGTGCTTTGTCGTGGCGTGGTGTTTGGCCAATTCACAAAATTGAAGGTCGTATGGATTAGTTGCAATACATTTTAACTCTAAACGACATAGTGTTGCCATTTGCTGAAGTATATATCTTTCAACAGGTGCCCCCTGAACGCACTACGAAAAAGTGGTTTCAGGGCAAAATTGTTACATTATTGGACTGGCCCTTATGCAGACCTGAACTGAATTCAATAGAAATTTTTTTGGAGCAGCTAAGCAGGAGTGGGAAGCGCTGTCTATGAAAGTTTATCAAAACTTAGTTTAGTCAATGCCATGCAGATTCCTTAAAATTATTGAAAATAATGGTTTTGCAACAAATTATTAAATTTGTTTTTAAGAACTAACATGAATTTCTCATGAAAAAAAAGCGTTGTTATTTCTAGGCATGACTTTATCTAAGCTTTTAGTTAAATCATTGCAATTGACCAATCCTTGCAATCATTTAATATAAGACTGGCTGCAATTGTATGACAACTTTAAGAAAAGAAAGACTTTATAAAAAGTTTCGTAGGTATTCGTGGAAAAACATAAAACAGGGCATTTTACAAACGCAGTTGCTGCGTGGCCGATTAGTTAGGCGGCACTGTGACTGATACACAAGAAGTTTGAAGGAAATTTTTAAAAAAGTAACATTACAATGCATTAATCAAATTATGAATAATACTTAGGGAATTTCCTATCATTTGCTGTTTTCTTTTTATGATACACAAAACTTTTATATTATTACTACACTATTCCATTAGCATTCTATGTATAAACCCAGTTAAGCAGTTTTTAACTAATTTGAAAGTCTTTTTTTATTTATAGTAAAAACATTGGGGTTCAAACCAAAAACGACTTATTTGAAAGAAATGAAAAAAAAAACCGAAAAATTCATTTTATGTTTTATACGCTTTGACATACAATGCAAGCTTTATACAAAGGGTAGAAAATTTGTATTTATCATATTTAACAAAAAATTTAACGAAATTGCCAAAAGTCGTTTTTGGTTGTAAAACACATTTCTTCGCAAGCTCAAGCTTAGACTAATAAATATGATTTTATAACATAGATAAAGATTAAATAATTACATATTAATTACAAACAAAATTGCTTAAATTGAGTTATAAAGTTAGAGGTGAAAACAAAGCTTTTTTTTGTGAATTATTTTAAAGCTGGCTTTGCCGCGCTTAAATCAGCTTAAAACAAAACTTAATGAGGTGCTGGCATAAAAGTTACAGTATTTAATTTCTATATTTATATTATTAGGTTATTGGCATTTATTTATTTATATTATTTTAACTTAAAAATGTACTTCTTATAATTCATATTCCAATATTAACAATTCATAATTAATACTAGACATATTTGCTCCAAAAATTTTACGTACAATGTTGAAAATTTAATGAGTTTGGAAACCATTTTTGTAAAAAGGAAAACCTAAATTTGGCAAAAAAATGCATTTAAAAAATATTTTGTAATAAAAAAAACATATTTTGACTGAGTAGTAAAATAAAATTTAGAGAATTTAAAGTTATTCATTGAGTTATTCCTGGACTGTGATAAAAATGATTTTATTTACTTTGCTTCAACGACAAATAATCTGAAGTCTATTTAGGTCATTGCAATGGCTGAGCATTTTAATACAAACAAGCAAAAAGCTCTCTCTGCTGCTATAAAAACGAAAGGCAGTAGAGAGCTCTTTGCTCGCGAATGTAAGAAAAGCCGACCGTGATTAAAATTCTTGCCAAGCATAGCTTCAAAGGTGTTTGATACATTTGAGGAGGTTCTTTAATTTGAGTTAGTTTCAGAGTTTGTCGAGAATTATATATTTATATTTGCAATAAGCTGCATTTGAAGTATTGCTAAAATATAGCTGGGTGGACAGAGTTTTGGCTCTGAAAAAACCAATGAAAGAAAGAATTTCAGTTTTACGTAGGTGCAAAAAATCAGCTCCGCTGTTTTTTAATTATTTAAAACATTAAAACGTTGTGTTGTCATAGGTTCTATGTGTGCTATAAGGTACCACACACTTTTTTTGTTTAATGTTAAGTAAGGTGTATCATACATTTTTTTCAGATATTTGTTAGTTGTGCCATGATTAAATCAAGTTCTGCTGCAATAGAGTTGGAATTTAAAAAATAAAAATCCGAATTTAACAAAAAGCACATTACAGCACAACTCGAGCACGTCACAGCACATTTTCAAAAATTCTGAAATAAAATTAATGCCGAAGCTAACTTAACTTAAAAAATTTATAGCAAATAATAGCAAACATGGGGCACATTGTAGCTCATATAATTTTTTAGTAATAAATAAAAAATGGCGAAGATAATTTAATGCACAGAAGTTTTTGCCTACTTTGAGGCATTTTTAAAAAAGTTAATCATTTCAATAATCATTCAAATAATGATAAAATTAAGCCAAACTTTGTAAAATGCATGCCGTTTATGCTTTTATAAACGGTTTATAACAAAACAAACAAAAATTCACAGCTTGAAAGTTTTGCAATTTGGTTTGTGTCGCTTCTATGCTTTAAAAAAATCTCTATAAATACTTTAGCTTATCGTCTAGAAATATTGTATTTAATTATATAAAATAAAAGCTTGAAATAAGTTATAACGTAAATTCAAATATTGAAAATTTTATTTACATTTAAGCATATTGAATATTTATATTTATATAAATGTATAAATTAATTAAAAGAATAATAAAAGAGGAAACTACAAAATAAGTAAGCAGAACAGTCTTTGTAACAAATAAGAGTTATAAAAGAGCGTTTTCTGTGAGTAGCATTTAAAATTGGTTTCAACTGAATTCAAAATTTAATTCTATGTCTAATCAATAATATTTTTTTTTTATTTTTAAATACCTTGCATGGCTTTCTTCACATATTAAGTTTAAGTTTAATGGTAAATATTTTTACAAATTGTTTTTACAAATAAATAAAGACAACTTTTTTGTTTTTTTTTAACTCTGTACTATTTACGTTTAGCTTTTAAAGTTAGTTTAATTGTTCTTGGTATTTAAATATTAAATGTCTGCTTCTTAAAAAGCTAGTCAAGTCTTCATCTTCACTTCAGCATTTTCATAGAAATAAAACCAAAACAAAAAAAAAAAAAACAAAGAAAAATAAAAATCAAAATAAAAACCAAAAAAATTGGTTTACTCGCCATTTAAGTGGCGGTGAGTGTGCTGATGGCCACATCAGTTAAAGATGAAGCCGTTGCTAATGCATCGGGTAGAGTTGGTGGTTCGCTTGGCTCTTTAGCAATAATATTCTCTGTTTTGTTACTGTTTAGTTCCTCCTCCTTCTCCTTCTTCTCCTCCTTCTCATTCTTCTCCTTCTCCTCTTCCTCCTCTGCCTCCTCCTCCTCCTGCTCCTCCGGCACCTCCAGCTCCTCTTCCTCCTCCCCCTCCTCATCCTCATGCGCCTCTAGCTCCTCTCCCTCCACCTCTTCCACTAAATTTAGCACTGTAGTAATAGGCGTTCGTAGCAGCGATGACGCTTCAATATCCTTTTCAAAGGCAATGCAACTTTTGGTCACAAATGGCTCAATGGGTGGTGTATTGATGGCGCTGATGCTAGCCGCCAATTGATCGATATTTGTAGGCGCTATATCTGTGGTGCACAACGACGCATCAGATACAGTTGAAGTTGTGTGCGCTACGGCCACAAGTGCAGCCGTTGTATTACGATTATGTTGCAGCAAATTATTTATAGCCGATAAACGCGAGGAACTGGAAATAGGTGAGTTCAAGCTAATAAAACTAGTGAGTCCATCGGTCGTACTGCAGCTGCTGCTTGAGGCTAATGTGGCGGCGGTGGTGGTTTCTAGTGCGATATCGTGATAAATCGTTGAGGAAGCAGCTGTGGTTGTAGCTGTACCATAAGGTGGTGCTGAGGGCACAGCACAGGAGCTGAAATTGCTTACACTGTTGCTTTTGGCCTTAGTGTTAATTGTTAGATAATTTGCGGTGGAGGCAGCGTGATTATAGGAAGTGTAGGAAAGCGAAGTAACCTATAAGAATAAAAGGAAAATTTATAAGAATAAAACATTTCGAATTTTACTTTAATTTAATAACTTAATAAATACTTTAAAAATTGAAGCATAACTTTTAATAAATTTTAAAATAACTTTCAAATATAAAAACTCCCGATTAGAAGAGCTTTAATATTTGTCGTAGTTTAGGGAGTAAATCTCCGAATGCTCTTAAAGCTAATTTTCTCCATATATTCCTAACATTTCTACGAATTAATGTCGCATTTTGAGACAATTTATAAAATAAGGGAAGGACCATATTTCTTTTAAAATAAATGGGGATGAAACTTACCGTTTCAGCTGTTGCAATACCATTCGAGACTGGTCCATAGTTGAGAGAAGTTTCATGATAAGTTGTTGGCGGCGGCACGTTAGCTGAGCAGACATCACCATAGGATGGGATTAATTCACTATACGATGGTGTGGAGTTAATACCAGCACTAGAGAAAAGGCTCGCTTCAAGACAGCTATCCACTTGATAAACTGATTGCAGAGGAGGTGTCTCCTGACTAACGTCTGGCTCCACAATCTCGGCATAATGCTGTTGCTGGCTGCTCTGTGCATGAAAGTAGCTTGTCGTCGACGTTTGATCCATAGATGGATATGCTGGCGAAGCATATCCTGAGCTGTAATTAGACTGAGTCGGCTGCATGCTATAGTAATTGCTAGACATTTGATTGAGCGCAGATGTGGAGGCAGAAGCGTTAGTCAAAGGCACAACATAACCTAAATTCGCGGAGTGGTGTGGTGTTTTTTGTTGGTGCCGGCTTTCCATTTCCAAACGCATGATTGTGTGTATAAAATGAGTGCGCACACGCGATGGATTGAATTCAACGCGACCAACGGTATTACCGCAAGCATCACGTGAGCAGCCACAGGGAAACATGGCGCGATCCACCTTGTTTTAAAGGAAAAAGTAAGGTTAAATAAGATTTTTCGCAATTGACAACAGTTAAATTAAGACTTACCTGACATTTTATACCCGCCTGGCTACAGGCACATGTTTCCGGATCACAGAAATCGCGGCAAGTGCAGCCACACACCTCTCGCGAGTTTCTTATATCACGGCACTCGACTTTTTCGCTAGCATCTATTTTTCGTACCCCCGCAGCTTTGAGTAGCGCACGTCGCTGTTTGGGTGATACCGGTTGCAGAAAACCACTCGACTCGCCATCTGCATCGGAACTGCCTTCACTTAAATAGTCCTCTTCGCTCTCCTCGCTATCCTCACTCGACGAACCACCTATGACGCCACGCGGCGTAACTTCTTGCAACTGTTGACGATGGGCGCGTCTTAGCTCAGCAGCATGTTCGGCCAGGGTTAGGGTCTTGAAGGAGATATGTTGCGCACCCATGCCTAGGGTGCAGCCACCTGCCGAGGGCACACAACCGAAGCCCTGTTGGCGTGGAAAATAAAAGACCTGCACATTGTCAAAGTTTATGGAACGTTTGGTTTTTTTCTGCGCAGCTGCAGCAACGTGTAGCGTTGTAACATCGCTCAGTGAAGTGTGACCATCAAGAGGCGAATCATCTTCAACTTCAACAAGACGACGCTTGAGATTGGAGCGCATGGGCTGCTGGTTTGTTGAAGGTGCATTTACTGTTGATTTCCGGGACAGTAGTTTGCTTGTCTCCAGCTGGCTGTCCATATTTGTCGACGAAAAAGTGTCTTGTTTGTGAGTAGGTGTGGCATTGTTTTGACTTGTATCAGTAATGCTATTAAGCGTTGATTGAAGCGTTGAAGTCTCTGAACCCAAGCCCGAATCTGAGCCTTCACTGCGCAGTTCTTCAGGATTTTCTTCATCCTCGTCGTTTAGAGATTTATTGAGTGAGCTTGAAGCTGTAGCGTCTTCAACTCTGTCTGGTATTTTATGAGGCGTTGCTGTTGGAGTTATGGGCGGCGTTGAATCGCTGCATACATCTTTATCTATATCGGGTGCAATAGCACACGTTTTAATGTCATCAATGCTAATCCAGAGTATATCGCTAGAAGTACTGTTGTGTGAAACCAAAGGATTAGTTGTTTCATCTATTTGCGCATCCTGTTCGATGAACTCATCGATAGCTAACGGATCTTCAGATATTGCGTCTGAGTTTAGAGAATTATTAAGCTCGGGCTCGTTGAGTACAATTAGTTCGTTATCTAAAATAAAGGATATAAAAAAGTCATTAAAACCTTTTAAAATAAGAATAAATATCAAGGTACTCACTTGAAAATTCATTAAATTCGTGTGTCAAGTCCATAAAGGGCGCTTCTTCCACCACCCCTTCCTCCTCTTCATCATCAGTAACCAGCACTTCTACTTCTTCGGCAGCAGCGATACCCTCTTCGCTGCTAGCTATAGAGCAGAAATCATCTGTATTTATTGGTTCTAAGGAATAGCCTTTAAATTCTTCAATTTCGTCACTATCATCAGCATGATTTCGATTTCGATCGTAGTATTCATGGTTCATGGATTTTCGCAACATCACGCTGCTTGTGATCTGCGTCTCTATATCTTCAATATCATCAATGTCGTCAATATCAGCATTTAAACTGCTGACGCCACTTTCCGCTCCAGGTTTATTTTTCTCCTCCACTACACCGCCGCCCCTGCTTAATAATTTAATTTTGCTTCCATTCATCATATTTGCTGCTTCCTTTACGTCTTCTGTGACACTTTCAAAAGCTTCAGCTGATTCTGCAATAGTTTCTCTTTCTTTATCAATTTTTTGTTGTGTTGTTGCTATTGTTGTTGTGTCAACCGTTTGTGTTACTTCTGATACCTCTGTCGTTCCTCCAAATATGGACGTGCCACTCGCATTTTTTTGTATGTAAGTTAGTAGATTCTTGATAGGTCTGAACATTCTCCGTTCGTTTAGAGTCGTCAACGTTGTTGTAACGTTATGTATTGCTTCAACAGCTGCAGCTAAAATACTTTGTAGAGCGAATTTGTATGGCTACAAGTTGTTGGAATAAAAACAATGATAAGAATAAATCTGCTACAGCAACAACAACAGCACTACGCATCTGTAATTAAGAGTTTTATTTTGAAGATAAGATGAATCAATAAAAGATATTCTTAATAAATTCATAAGATGCATATCAATAATATTTAGTTGGTATTAAGAGCAGAGTGATGGTTATACGGTGGTTGTTTTATAGTGATGGCCCACAATTATGCTAGCTCCAATAAATGGAACTTGAAGGAACTCCAACCAGAAAAATAGATTGTTTGCAAATAATTAAAGTTGGATATTTCGTGGACTTAAAATTGAAACATTTAGCTTTAGCAATGCATTAAAAATCATAGCGGTTGTTTAAATTTATCAGGCACCAAGAAGTGTGTTTATTTAATTTCAAAACTTAGTGGCTAGTTTTGACACGTAAAAACAAAAATACACCATTTCGTAACATTTCAAGCAACAATGAAAGCCATAGTTTTCAAACTGAGGATGGATGTTAATACTACCAGAAGTTTCACAACAAAAATCATAATAGGTGGGATTGTATATTGCACAGAACCACATCCATACAAAGCCCACACCGAAACTACAAGTTGAACCCGAGTAGTACCGGGTATATTTCACTTAGTATAACAACACGGTTGCGGCCGTGGCGCAGTGCGAGACCCATGCACCAGAGAACCCTGGTTCCATTTCCATCCGACACAAAGTTTTTTCAAACTAATTAATTTGTATGTTTGGTCGTCACCTGTCTGGTGATAATGGCAAACCTTATAGAGTAAATAACGCCATGTAAAGCTTCTTGAGTACATGCACATTAGCCGTTGGGAGTCGGCATAAAACTAGTAGGTCCAGTACCCGATCAATTGTATACAAACATATAATAACACGCACAACACAATTTGATCATAAGAAGTTCGGTCAAAGTCCTTTCAAGGGCTGAAATGGCCAGTTTATTATTATTATTTATAACAATATAGACGGACTCCTGCATGATGCATGTTGACGCAAAGATTGCTTTTGGAATATTTGGAAAAGCAATAAATTTGACACTTGGTAGAATATTTCTTACTTTCTCAGTATGGCGGAGCGTGTCTCACAAATGTCCACTTTACCCTACTAAAACGTTTTAAATTTACGACGTTATAGTGTTATCACCGGTTCGGAAAATTGTCGTTGATGCTATTGTAATGCAGAACTGTAAGCAGGATTTGACATGAGCCTGTTTTGTGTTCATTTGCGTGACCAGTATATATTAATTATAAACGGTACAGTTTGAATTAATCATTCCTTGTATAGTAACATCTTGTTTTTCAAGTGAAATGTTTTAGAAAATTATTACTTTTTTTTATTTAAAAAAATCTTACTTTTTTTTATTTAAAAAAATCTTACTTTTTTTTTATTTAAAAAAATCTTACTTTTTTTTATTTAAAAAAATCTTATTTTTTAGCATAGAAAATTTCATACAAAAAATATCTGCAAAACTGTTTTGCTTTCTGGGGACACCGAATGAAAAAATTAGCGAAGGGACAGTTGAAAACACTTAAACATCTATACATCGTATAAGGATATTAGGAAGGTAGTTCAATCCCAGACGGTTTTCGCAAACTCGTGATTATACATTTATTATATCCGGTGAATTAATTGGATAAATTTAACAAAGTTCATAAGCATAAATGAGGATCTAAAATAACTTTCTATAAACAGAGGACAAAAGAGGTCAACAAAACCATAATATAAACCACAGACGAAAATCCCAGTAGAATCTATTTAACTGATATCAAATTTTTTATTCGAAGAGTCCATAAAAAAAAAACTCAATCATCTAACTAATTCCATAGATAATCCCAGTGCAACCCATCTGACTAACAATCATAGATTTTTGCGCGAGGAGTACAGAAAACAAAAAAAAAAAAACTAACAAGAAATTATTTTCGACTGGGCCGAAGTTAAAATACTCCCACGGCCGAAACAAAATATATTCAAAGTTTTAAGCAGTTTTAAGTTTTAAAATGTTTTGTATTGGCGTGGTTTTCATCCGATTTCGTTGAAATTCATACCCAGAGTGCATATTAATTATTTAGTTTAGCTTATTCGCAAATTTCAAGTCCATTTAATTTTTTCTCAATCAATTCTTAGATATTTTCCCGTTTTGATTAAGTCACTTTGTATGGGAGGTAGGGGTGGTTTTGATTCGATTTGGTTAAATTTCATACTCAGAGTAAATATTGAATTATCAAAGCTTATATCCAAAATTTCAAGTCCATATATTAATTTTTGTTGAATTTGAAGATTTTACCTTTACATAAAGTCACTTTTGTTTTCATCCGATTTGGCTAATTTTCGAACTTGATCTTTATTTTTTAGATACATTACGGCTGTAACCGTGATCACAGACAGACGGACAGACCGACAGACGGATATGGCTAAATCGCCTCGGGTGGTGATGCTGATCAAGAATTCTATTCTTATACTTTTCTATGCCTACCACGTCCCCTTTGGGCGTTACAAACGGAGTGACAAAATTAATATACCCCTTTTACGTTTTCTGATCGTGGGGGTATAAAAATCCAATAAGTCCCCTATGTAAACCCAAGTGGAACGTATATAGGCGAAAATCATAGGTAAAAAAACCAGAAGTTCTAATGATTTAACTAGTTTCACAGGTATGGAACGTATTGACCTTAGAAAAATCGGTTGCTCATAAAATTTCTAATGGACCAAAAATAGTCGATATTAGTGCAAGTAGTCCATAGAACCCATTAAAAAATAACTATGGTCCATCTGAAATTACATAGCCCCAGTGGCACCTAATTCAAATAAATATTAGTTTTTGTCGAAGAAGTCTTAAGAACGAAACATATTTCTGTAACTTCTCTGTGAGCTTTATTATGGCCTCTTTTAATTCCTGTCATTTATTGCCATCTACAACTTCGGTTATATCAGTTGTTAGTCATTGGATCTTATGCATCAAAAATTGGTATTTCTCAGAGATCGATCGTGCGAGATAAAGCGCAAGAAGTTTTCAAGTCTGTCTTAGAATGTTATAAAAAGGAGATTAAGATCATGACAAAGGTTATGGTTTGATTTCATAACATTTGAAGATTGACAAATCTTCCCCATTTAACGCTGCAATTGTCGCGTAGACTAGATATGTATGTTATTTTCATGTAAAATTTTCGTACGCGACCACAGTAGGGTTAAATTAATAATAATTTATTGGTTTGCTGAATTCAAACATAATCGTACAAGAACTTCTGATGAATAACGTCCAGGTTGCCTTAAATGAGTCAGTAACTGCTAAAAGTTAATAGAATCCGCCTAATACAATATAAGTGAAAGTGCGTGAGTTAGTTAAGGCTTCAAAGATATCAAATGGCTCGATGGTTTCCATTTTGCATAATAAATTGGGTATGAAAAACTTGGTTGCAAGATGGAGGCGGCCTGTGTTAACAATCAATCAAAAAAGACGAGTTCGTGATTCTGAGAATTGTTTAGGAATCTTTAAATGTTATCCGAAAGATTTTGTGCGTCGATTAGTACAATTAGTACAAATTAGCACAATAATCTTAAAAGCCCTATGAAAACAACATGGCATCTTCCTATTAGACGCAGTTTGTTCACAAATAAAATGAATTTAAGAAATTAATTAATAAAATAAAAACACACAATTATTTTTTGTCGGGAAAAAAGCCGAAGCTCAAAAAACCCGACATTTATTTTGACCTTTCTCTTTCGTAGCCTTTTTTCAACTGATTGACCGCCTGTCGTCGACATAGTCTCCGAAGTCTGTCAATCATAATGCGACAAAACTACAATAAAACTTATTTATGATACAAATACAAATTACAATAAATGAGTTTTATACACAGTTATATGGTAAAAAGCTATTTCCAGATTTACATAAGACTGTTTACTCAAAGGAATACTTCCATTATCACTGCTTGCAAAATTTTGAGATCAACAAATTGATAACTCAACATGTATACATCTAAGGATTATGCGCAACATTATTAGAACTTCATCGATAGGAGCTTTCTAAGCTGCAACTCAAGAGATTCATTGCAATGCGCGTTATCCTTTTAACGGATTAGAAGATTTTTTAAACTTATGAAAACGAGTTAGTGCTCAAAATAAAAAAAAAAAACTGAGTAAACATTGGCCTCATTTATGGGAATGAATCATTTAAAAATTTAAAACTTGATAGGGAAGATTTTTTGAGTAAACAAACCTATATATTTAAAAAGCTTTTGCAACCCAAAAGAAACTTATTTAAAAAACAAAAACAATAAAAATACATTTATTCGTTAAGAAAGTTATCGATACCCCATTCCCGAAGTTTTCCTTGCAATTCCAAGTCTCGTATCGCAGAAACAAGTGCTGATCAAGGAAACCTGTGTAAAGGCCTGGAATAAGACCAAACTTTCAATTTGAATATTTCTCGTTTTTTTTTTTTGAAAACCAGTGTAATTCTAAACGTAATTTAAAAATTGTTTTAACATTCTTCGAAAATTGTTTCGCTTACTTCTTTGATTTCAAATATGAATACAATTTCTAAATTCAATAAGCTTATCGTAGATAAATTTCCAAGATAACGCTATGATTGTTAAGTCTGAATAGTTAATGTATAAAATAATAGCCAACCGATCGAATTTCACAACGTCACTTAAAGTCAGAGTGGTTTTAGAAATGCGAATAGAAGCTAATCCAACTTGAATTTTACAAAATCACTGTTAGAAGGATATACTTGTAGTTTTAATTAAACATAAATAAATATGTACTTTATTTATTGTTTGATAGCTTGCAATGTGAGCCGAAATTATCTTGCAATTTTTTTTGTAAGGTAATAAAACACACCAGAAGTATTGACTAGGTAAACACAAACATAACGTGTTTTTTGCATGGTATGGAGTCCTCAAAAGCTTGAAGAATGTGAATTTGTTCGAGTTTATAAACAAATCAATAGTCAATAATAACATTGCCGAGTCTAGGACGATTTGTGGAAAGCTAGTATCAAGTAAAACTTAATACTACGCTCATATAACGCCATAAATGACTTAATTTGTGATAAATTACTTCACTTAAATCAACTGCCTTCATATTAACTTTTCGCTATTATTATTTATTTTGACAGCTTTTCCATTTCCGCTACATAATTTCGTCTCTTCACGAAACTCTTTCGTCCATATTGAATTTTTTGTTTACAGAAATGATACCTTGTGATGCAATTTATTTGATAATTTATCGAAAAATTCAGTGCTGACACCGATTAGATCTTAATTTGGATGGTAATTAAGAATAAATTACTTAATTTTAAAGTAATTTCGTTGAGAGAATTCCCACGGTGAAATTACTTAATATGGACATGATGCATGCATAAATCAAGAATGAGTCTTAAATTCCGACAGTGAGAACATAGTATAAGTTCTCAAATAAATTGTATAACTAATAATTATTAAACTAATTATTATAAAACTAAAATTATAAAACTAATAATTGTAAAGGTTCCTACAAATGATCGCTTGGATGCACCAATTGATACGTAAGTGTTTACAACATACAAATTTAAACATACTAGTTTGGTTCCAGTAGAAACTGGCCATTATTTTTTTTAATACTATAAAAGTAAGTACCAGAATAGTACAAGACTACTATTTTTACTTTAAGAATACTAGTACAAGAATAAAGAAATTGGACATTTATATATCAAGTGGCCACGTGGTCCTCCTAAAAGAAACATTTCAGCAATGGAACATATAATTGTTCTTAAACATGTACTTCCCATGCTCCTAAGCTTATTCATCTTGAAATAAGAATAGCAAACATTTCAAAATGAGCTTATTGACAATCTAATCCGAAGATTTTTTACTAAGATCTCTAACTAGAGATACCTCGAAAAAAAAAAATATAAAAAACTAAAGGAACCTTTTACCCTTTGAATACAAACTAGCAACTGAAAGGATAATTGATGGAAGAATCTTCAAATAGTCGTAAATCATACCTGATTTAAACACTACTTGACAAAAGTATTAAATTTAACTGTCTATAACTACATACATCATACAACTACAAAGAGCCGGGTCTTTAACTTCTTCTAAGTAAATGTTGTCTTGGTTGAAAAATTAATTGGTTGAAAAAAAATTACGAGAAAAGCTGAAGAAAGATGTGAATTTGATTCGGACAGAAGAATTGTTTTAACCAGAGTCAATTCAATTTATTTTTATATTATCAAACAGAGCGTAACTCTTACAGACTACTTACGTTAAAATATAACTAATATGAAAGCTAATTGCAAGAAAAATATAAAGCATGAGTATAAATATTTATAATAAGAAAGCAAAATATTGAAACTTTGAACTCAAAATATGGAAATATTGTTAATAATGAAAAAATTAAAATAAAAAAAAAAAAAAAAAAAGAATAAAATGTAAAAAAAGAAAAATGTAAAAAAGAATGGAGAAGATAAAGAAAATCGAGCCATAATGCTTAGTACAAGGTTTTCTGTAAAAGTATTTCTAAAAATATTACTAAATAGGTTAAGGAATTCATTGGTTTCCGAAATACTTCGTGCCATAGGCACATTGCGAGAATAATTTGAACTAAGGATTGACTCACGAAAATGAAATTGGCTGCGGAGATACCGAGATGGCGTATAAAAGTCAAGCTAAGAAAGCAGTTCAGGACACTGGATGTTATGATGAATAAGATCACAAATAAGCATAACTTAGAATATTTTCCGTCTAATAGAAAGAGGCGTGAGGCAAACTAGAGCACACCGAGTACTATGTTGAGGCATTGAGGATAGTTTCCAATTTAATTTAAGCCACAAGAATCTAGTGAAGTTACGTTGGACCGATTCTAATCTATTGGAGAAGAGCTGGTAACAAGGGAAGAAGAATAGACTTCTTAAGAGTCACAAAAATCAGTAGAATTTCTTATTAAAAAAAAATTTTTTTTACAATTAACTTAGCGAAGCACCTTTGCGCTAAAGAGCTCTCAAGTGATACAGTTACGAAAAAATTGATGGTAGGTGCTCCGTTCTTTTGATTTTTAATTTCTATTTTAATGAATCCGTTCTTTTAGTAATGTCAGCGGTTGGAATTTAAATATGTCCGCGTTATTCTTATAAAAATGTTCGCCGATAAAAGTTAAACATTTTTTTTTTAAATTTCTTGCCTTCGAAATTTTTTAATTAAAAAAAAAACAGCTACTGTTTGTATGTGGGTATGCAAAAATTGACAACAGTTTCGTTGACTGTATGTGCTATTGATGACATTTCTGAGCTGGTAGAGAAATCATGCTATTTTAACCAAGTTAACTTAAAACTAGTAAGAAATGATCTTCGACTGGGCCGAAGTTAAAATACCCCCACGTCCGAACCGAAGTATATTCAAAGTCTTAAGCCGTCAATAAAATGTTTATTTGTATAAAACATTTTTGTTATACCTACATAGTTTTAACAGAAAATATTCGCTTTCATTTTTTATAAAATCACTTTGTATGGGGGGTGGGTGTGGTTTTCACTCGATTTGGTTGAATTTTATACACAAAGTGCATGTTATATATCAAAGTTAAAAAGCAAAATTTCAAGTCCATATATTATTTTTTGTGGAATTTAAAGAGATTTTACCTTTTTGATGAAGTCACTTTGTATGGGAGGTAGGCGTGGTTTTTATCCGATTTGGTTGAATTTCATACTTAGAGTGCACTTTAAATATTGGAGCTCATATGCAAAATTTCAAGTCCATATATTAATTTTTGTGGAATTCTAAGAGATTTTACCGTTTTGATAAAGGCACTTTGTATGGGAGGTAGGCGTGGTTTTCATCCGATTTGGCTCATTTTCGAACTTGACCTTAGTTTTTTAGATAAAAGCTTAAATATTGAATTTCGTGATGATAGCTTGAAAATTACGGCTGTAATCGTGACGACAGACGGACAGACGGACAGACGGACAGACGGACAGACGGACAGACGGACAGACAGACGGACATGGCTAAATCAACTCGGGTGGTGATGCTGATCAATAATATATATACTTTTCTATACCTACCACGCCTCCTTATGGGCGTTACAAACGGAGTGACAAAATTAATATACCCCCATTTACGTTTTTTAAACGTGGGGGTATAAAAATATTTGTTTTCAGATGGCACATCTACATGGTATTCCCTTTAATGTGACGCACCAATAATTTTTTTTTATGTTTACCCGTTCACTATAGGCGACTGCCACAAGAAACCTTATGAAAATTATATATGAAGATGAGAAAGATTGTTTCCATTTAATGCAAACTTGAAGAAAAAATTATTTCAATTTTTCTTAAATTAAAAAAATAAATTATTTATTGATCAACATCTTAACTACTAGGAATTAGCAGGTCATATCCATTTAAAGAAATTAATGAACATGTACAAATTTATAAAAATGCTCACGCCAGTCAGAAAGACGACAGATGTTATTAGAATGAACATTAACTAACGTCATATTAACGTTACGTGCCGAGCGACATGCATATCACTGCAGCGAACGAACGCATTAGCCAAAAACGAAGGGATGCAAGGTAGCAAAGTGGGCAGTGCAACAATTTTTATAAAAGTGGGTGGCAAAACTAAGAAACGCACTTACTTCAAGCGCAGCAAATAGGAGCCCCACAGTAAGTGAGCGTTTGTGAGTAAAGGCATTATAGAGCATTGAGAAAGTAGGGAGTGTACATAAGTGCGTGTTTATGTATAGAGAAAAGCTGACTGATAAGACGTTAAGCCACATTATATAAGGATAGCTGAACATACGAACAAAACGTAGTCAACAGCTGAATGGAAATTAAATGTGACCTAAAAGTAGGCAACAATATGCAAGAGCTGGTGATCAATGAACAAAATATTGGTTGGATTGGAATAAATGTACTGTAATCAAAGGACGAAAAATATTGAAATTTTTTTTTAAGACTAAATAGAGCAGGCATAGAATTCGTCGCTCGGCAAACAGAGCGATGCATGAGTAACACATGGTTACGTAAGCGCTTACTTTAAACATGCAAATATGATGGCAGCGTAATGTATGATTTAGAAAAAAACTGATTCATCGCCAAAATCAATGACATTGCAATTGAGTGAATCTGCTTTTTAATTCTTAGTGATTGCAATTATTGCAGTGCAAAAACTGATGACGTTGGTATTATCCTTGTTGAGGATAACAAGTCAAATTGAATGAGTATGTAGCTTGCATGGCATAGCTGTGTTAGAAATTACCTTCAGTTGTACACAAATTATTTGAGCTAAAATGTAAGAAAATTAAACATAAATATTTACAAATAACAAACAAATTAACAATTCTTACTTTGACAGTTTTCAGTACGAAATGAATTCCACAAAATAAAGAAAATTCGACAGTTTTAGCTTTGTAAAAACTGGGTTTTCTGACCTGGGTTTTTCACTTTTTCGCTGCTTTTTTTTTGCACTTTAGTTAAAGCCCTTGCAACTGGTGCTTAATTTAATTTTCCTTCAACTGTTGGGTTTATTAATATAAAATTTTTTATATCCTTTTTAATTTCTTTTTAAAAATGTTATCCTTTTGAAAATTTAATTTACGCACTCGTATCTTTCGCGCCCTGTTCAGCACACAATTTTCTTCGTTTTTTTTTTTTGTTTTATTTTCTTCTATATATTAATAAGTTTTTTCCCTTTTTTAAGAATTCCTCCTTTTTTTATTTCAATTAAATATTTGCTCTTGTCGAGAAATTTTTTATAAGTTTTCTACAGTGTTCTTTCGCAGCTTCAATCGGTGTTTTATTTCTTTCACTTTTTTTCTTTTTCCCGAAAATCTTCTATTTTACTCTAATTAATTCGCTGTTCAATCCGTTCTTTTAACTGATTTTATTAATTTTTCACTTGCTTTGTTTTAGTTTCTGCACTTAGTTTAACTTTTTCTTAATTATTTGAAGATTCATTCTACCTTAATATTCATTAAAATTTATTTTAACTTTTCTCGTTTTACTAATTCCGTCGGTTGTAAATTTTATCGCTTTTCTTTTTTTTTTCTTTCGTCGTGGTTTTATTTCGTTTTTGCCTTCGCAGTTTGTTCTTTCATTTTACGCTGTTCCTTTGATAATATTCCGTTTTGGCGTTTCGTTCGTTCGGTAGAGCAAATTTGCGTCGTCGTCGTTTTTCATGCTTCTATCAGTGTTGCGTTTTGTGTGATGGGATTGTCAAAAAGGGATAAAATATAATCAATGAATGGATGCATTAAGTATGGACGGTGGTCAACTCTCAATAAAAAATTCTTGGAAATGACGATTTTTTCCATCAAGCAGGTAATGTCCATCTTCATTAAGTTCTATATTAAAATTATTTAACAATAGTGGAACTCATGCACGTGTATTCTGTATTTTTGATTAATTTGATATTTTTTTAGTAAATTTTATTAAATTACAAAAACAAAATGTACAGCGTTCAAAATACAAACCTAAAGCAAAAATACAACGACGAAACCCTATTGAATTCTTAGTAAATTTCGTTGTGTATTTGATCAGCTGACCGCACAAATCATTTGTACTCAACATAGAGGCAGCTACCGGTTGCTCTGTAAGATTATTTAATAAAAACTAATGTAATTGATTGTTTCGTTTAAATTTTTTATTATTTCTTACATTTAAATGAAGAGCTGCAGAACCCGAGTAGAAAAAAAGGGAGAAGTTAAACCGAAAACTACCTAATTTTAAAAAATTACAAATTAAGTGTTTTATATTCCATCAATTAAATTAACACTTGCACTTGCTTAGGCATTTCAATTAATGTTTCCAAACAAAAGTACATACACAAATCAGCTGATTTTAAAAATACAAGACTTTATTAAGGGTTCGTTCACAATAAGCTGTATATATTGTAAATTTTGTAAGAATTTATCACAAAAACACCACAGCGTGAATGACTCTAATATCAATTTATTGTTGATTGACGAAAAGGTAACAGGATAATACATTGTTTTAAATTTTCGATTATATTGATAAGTGAAGCAAATTTGATGTCAATAGGTTTTATACAGTCTAGTTATAGCGTTTTCAATTTGTATTAGAGTCGCCACGACCTCATGACTTACTATATCTTTATCTTAAATGATTACAAGTTTTTAATATTTTCTGTGCAAACTTTGGCTTCTGGGGAGAAATAGTTATAAGCTCGATAATTGAATGTCATAATCGTAGCAAATTTTAAGGCAATAACTTTAATACATGACGACCCATTGCATTTTAAATATACGATTTAAATTAGAGGTACCCTCTTCTTTGATCAATCCCACTCATATTTTTAATAAAGGTAATTTCTTATAAAATTATCTTAGACTATATTTATACTTAAAGGCTATTATTATGTGCGTTTTTTGGAATCGCTATATGCGCTTGTCCATAAAATCGCTCATAAGCCCTTAAGATTTTCTCGTAAAAACTTGGCAGCATTGGTAATTTAAATTGTTTTTGTTTACATGTTAATATATTTTTTCTATCGCCAATTTGACATAAACATGGTTGTTTTCCAAAAAGTGTTGCCACTAAATTACGTATATTACCACTTTTTTGATCTGGCTATAGTGTTTCTGTTGGCAACTATGAGGTAAGCGGCTATAATTATCCTGTCTTAGCTAAGCAATATTTTGTATGAAAAATATTGTTAAGCGCATATAGCGATGCCAAAAAAACGCACTTATTATTACATTACTATATATCACATTTGGCGAGTTAGCGTTTTTTAATGAATGTATTGTGAGGGAGATACCACTCAACGTTTTTGAATAAAGTTAATTTAACCATAATATTGCATTAACTTTAGTTCTACGAGGGTTGCTATTTATATTTCTGTCCTTAGTAACAATAAATGTTAACACATTTCCATTGGGAATTTGACATTATTGAATATATCCTTTTTCCTTTTGCTATTTGAGTGCGATTTTTATTGTTTAAAATAACTTGAACAATTCATTCCGTGGAAAAAAAGGAATTAACTTGTAAAAATTTACGTGTGGTTATTTTTTGTAATTTTTGTCGGGAATTATCTCAATAAGATAATTTATATGCATCGATGAACTTAATTCTTTATATTACGATAAAGCACTATTCTACAGCACTGTAAAAAACTTATACAACGGTTTCAATCGCGGCCGACGTTTGCTCCACGACGAATACTGTGAAAGTTGTTCCGTAAAGATTGTCCAAAATTGGTTTTGTCCAAGAAAACATCGATGCTGTGTGTAACCTGACAAAGCAAGATTATCATACCGTAAATTTAAGTTTTTTTGTGGTATGGATAAGACTAGCATCAATAAGATATTGAATGCCGCAAGAAAGAATTGTACGCTTTGGATCCCACATAATTTAAGAAACTAAAGAATGCAAACAATTTTTCCTAGAAAGGCATTAAAGAAAATCACACGAAGTGTATGATTCCTATTGAAAGAAGGAGAGATCGAAATTTTTTCATAGATTAAAAAAATCTTTTTTGAAAAAATGAGACAGTGTTGTAGATCAGCTCATAATGCAACCGATGTTGATGATTTACGAATATCTTATACATAATAATATTAGACTAATTAAAACAAATGTTATGATAACATAAAATTCATTACAAAACAACAAAACAAAATATTACATCTTTAGTAATCAGAAAAATAACATGTCATAAAAATAAGAGGCAATTATCCATAAGCGTGAACACCCTTAATAATTTTGATCAATTTAAGCTATTTAAAAGTTTCACTTGTATTTAATAAGAAATTTAAACATCGGAGAAATGTGCAACAGAAAGCTATATATTTCTGTTAGTGAGGAAGGTTAAAGCTCTCTAACACAGACGCAAAAATGTCTATGTGTAGAATGGGCATCACTGTTCTAGAGGGACCGTTTTATTCACAAGCAATCACAGTTTAATGCAGTTTATGGATCGGTTAAATCATTGGTGAAATTTCATTGCTGGCAATGAAAAAATTTCAATGGTGGACATTTCATGTTAAGCAATAATCATTCTGAAAATGTCTTCAAAAAACACAGTTCGCTGCGCTCGAGCGCTTGACTCGCTTAGAAATGTCATGCATGTTTTTTTTAAATCTCTTATAATTTGGACTTCTGTAGTTTCATAAACACTCAAAATGTCTGTATTAATTTTTTATATTATAAATATCAGCTGTGCATCACTCCATTCCCAGCTAGACAGCTCTAACGTAGTTACAAACACAATGAAACAAAATTTGGTGTTCACTAACACACTCTTACATTTTGTTGTCATGTTAAACAAGGAAAGTTGTATGTGTTTAAATAGCTTGCTCTTTTACGCAGCAAACAAGCTGGTGGTGTGAAAAAAACTTTAAGCGGTGCAGGTGTAAGTCACGCAATAAATACAGTCGAACTTCCCTATAATGAATCTTGACGGGACCAGAAAATCACTTCATTATATAGAAACTTCATTATACAGAAATTATATTTTCCCCCCACTTTTTATTTAAAATAATTAGGCATATTAGTGTGGGTTACACTTTTCCATTTTTCTTCCACAACAAAACCTTCTAATACCAAATAACAAAACCATTATATAAAAATTATATTTTTTCCATTTTTATTTAAAACTAGCGATACCCGGCGCGCGTTGCTGCACCCGGCATGTATATTGGAAATAATAAGTACATTCAAAACTTTTATTACTCCTTCTTCAACTTTATTAATAATTAATAATTTTTTTTCAAGAGAAATGCTACTTCGCTGCGTCATTTTCGATCACTGAACACCGGCAACTGATGTCAAAATTGTTATTGATGTGGCTTTCTTCTTTTTTTTTTGTTCTTATTTTCCTCTTTTGGGAATCCCCTCATTATATGTGGCATCTTTCTCGGTACACAGAGTTGTTAGTATGCGTAACAGAAAATTGTTTGAAAAATTCATTATATGGAGACAAAAACGCATGTGAGTCAAATATTACACCTGCAAAATTGCTTCATTGTATAGAAAGCTTCATTGTATGGAAATTCATTATAAGGAGATCAAAATACAATGAAATTGGAACGAAAAAGTTGTGTGTTTGAAATCAATTCATAATAGGGAGAGCTTCATTGTATAGAAGTTCACTATAGAGAAGTTCGACTGTAATATCCTAAAATATACAACTTATATGATGATGGCCATGGCGCAGTGGGTAGCATATGGAACTTTATATGACAGAGGACCGCGGTTCAAATATCGCACGAGACCCAAAGATTTTCAATGTGTTTTTTAATTATCAAAATACAGTTCAAAATTCATTAAAAATAGACAAATTAATAAATACCTTCTTTCTAAAGAAAAGAAAACTTTCCTTTCTTGAGTAAATAATAACAGAGTTATTTTCAGGGGCTTTGTTTTTTATTGTCTTTAAATGTTGTACTTAAATTTATCTTTTGTAAATCTATACATTAATAAAAATAGAAAAAAAAACATTTCTAAACAAAATAACAAGAAAAAAATTTGGCTTAATTTGGTGAAGGGTTTGAACCCGCGCATGTTTGCGTTAAAGGTCAGCGCGCTAGCCACTACACCATGGTGGAAAGGTTTTGCGAGCCGCTAACTGCGTAGTTATGTAAACAGCTGAGCTTGTTATTAAATTCTTTACGGAATTTGTAATTGGTGTGAACAGAGCAGCTAAAGCTTTTTTTAATGAAAAAATCATATGAGGCAGACAGAGATGCCAAATCACACGGATAGGCAAAAGGCGTTAGATTTTTCAAAACGCTAGAACAAACCTAACGTGCTTTGTATGGAGAATTTTATATGAACCTAACGTACAAGGCGTTAGGTATATGCCATATATATGGCATATCTAACAGTTAGGTGTCTAGCTGGGTTTTATTGATGTTTTCACTCCCACGTTTGCAGAATTATGAAAATTTCCTCTCACACTGCAGAAGTGACAGTTCTAATGTCAAATCTATTGCGGGTATACATGGAAAGCAATATTGCTAGCCATGAATTGCTAACCATGGCAATTGAGTGGTCTCGATTGGCAATAATTGCCAATTGACAGATGGAAAGCAGATGGAATTGCCTGTGGAGACGCCCTGTTAACAACATATCGAATGCCATGAAAGGTTGATCAATGCCTCGACGGGTAACAGCTATCGAAAGAAGTGGACTTGGCATTGAGTTTCAATCGACTGCACGTTAGCTGAAGTGGAAAAGCAGCTGTCCGAAGACCTATAATTCTATATGGTTTCATAATGAAGAAATTAATATAGTTTTCTCAAATATTTTTATAAATAAATAGTATACTTGCATAAAAAACACGAATTAAACAAAATTTATTTTCATTCCAATTCACAATCAGCTGTTTTTGATAGGAGCGGGGCGATATAAATTCATCGTTTTGAGAGAGAAGTGTCAAACTTACTAACACCTTATTATTATTGCACCATGGTCCATATGTCTTAAAAAATTATTATGTTCAGAACGTTACAATGTACGGTAAGCGGTACAGAGAAATGATTGCTAACTTTTTCGTGTCTCAATTGGAAAAGATTAATGTTGCAGACATGTGGTTTTAAGCGCGACGATGTCATAGGCTATACAGCACACGATACAATAAATTTACTGAAAGAGACATATGATGAACGATTAATTTTTTGAAAAGAACCTGTGAAATCGTCGCCATTAAATTAATTTCTTTGGGGATATGTAAAGTCGTTTGCATACTTTGGTTAACCAGAAACAATTGAGCACTTCGAAGGTTTATTGCTGAAATACACTGAGTGTGAAAATTGAAGCTCCAGATTACGCTATTAACGCGCCACATCCCCGATCATAATCAAACAATTATAAAAAAACATTATCTCTAAAATAAAATTTATTTCATGTATCTTAAAAACTTTGTCCTGAGTCTTATATAAAAATTCTCCATCTAAAAGCACCCTTTATTTCAATAAATTTTTCTATGCAGAATTGGTTGACAACACTTGCGAATAATAATGTCATTTAATCGTTGTGTCCGTTTTCTCATTTTCGTAGCCATCTAGTTTTGAATAGCTAAGAAATCTTAGTGAAGACACAAACCATTGAGAACACTTTTTGAGTACCAACAAAATTTTGTACAAGCACCTTTGTACAAGTTGCTACTGAGGACAGCGGTTTAATTGTACGGAACATGGTATAATAAGCAAGATAGACTCGCGGCTGAGAGCCAAGTCCGAATTTCCAAAAAAAAGAAAAAGAAAGAAGAAAAAGCATCGACCAACGAACAACAGCAAAAAGAATTATAAAATTATTTCTGTTGATTTTGACAGTTTCAACTCAGAGCGAGAGAGGATTTTGTTGCTTCTACCATGGAACGGAAGTGCTACGCACATCCGAGTCGACATCTTTGCGCAAATCAATAATTCGCGCCTTTTCAAGGTTGAATGTGGTAAATTGTTTATGCTTCACCGAACAGCCATTGAACTCAATGGAATTTTCATCAGATAATAAGAGATATAAACAAAAATACAAAAATAAAAAAATGTTAATTCTGAAGCAGCTCATACATAATGTAGTATTATCGGTGGCTGCTATGGCAATGGCCACGCTATGCCAACACAAGGTGTTTCTAGCCAAATTCAAATTTTTATGCGTAAAAAAGAAGCGGCATTTGTTATGACGATGCGGCGCGCTGATTTCGCTGACTTAAGCTGGATCGCACGCTCATGATGTGCGAATTTGATGAAAGGGTGCGTTGACATCAACAGTGATTTGCGAGATCATTGAATATAGACGCGACATGTTATTGTTTTTTTGGTCATGCTCTTGTTGTTGCTATTCGCGGAAGAGTATTTTTCACCGAATGTGTGATCATGCGTAAATTTGCATGTGTGCGTGTGCGTTGCGTTGTTGAGTTAAATTAATTGTTTTGCTTAAAGTTGAGGGTGTTGACCAGTTTGAAGGATTTTTTCGAGAATTTTGTATTTTAATTGATAGTGATGGGAGAATTAATGAATGCTGATTGAGAGTCAGGTAAATGAACTCTTCGAATTTATTTTGATCTTAGGAAAAATTGAATTTTATTAAAAATTTAAATTTAATTTAAGCAGTTGAATTCAGAGGATCTTTTTTTTTATTTATTTTTGAGTCAAAAAAGAATTTAAATTAATAGGAAAATAAGTTTTGACAGCTATTTTGAAAGATTTGTACTTATTTTTTAAATCTGAGTTAAAAAATAAAGACTTAATAGATCAAATCATCAGAGAAAACCCGAAAATTATAATCAAACAAACAAATTATGTGTCAAACTTGTGTGTCAAACTTGTGTGTCAAGCTTGTATTTATGTATGAGTCAAAAAAAAAAACAAAAATTTCCAAACTAAAAATTGTTCTTTCAAATAGTTTGCTTCTGGCAAGTCTTCTTTATGGAAGCTTTTGGCTTATATTTCAATTCTGAGTTGCTCACAAAAATTAATCAGTAATTCACATAAATTCCAACGCTCAATCAAACAAGCATTATATCTGCCCCCATCATTTGTGCAACAGCCTGCCACAAAATGCCAGCACGTTCCCTACCAATAAATATTCAAATTTCTCACAACAGAGATTTTTTAAATTGATTCACTGCAATGCGAAAAAAAAACAAAACCGAAAACTGCAGCCGACCCTTAAATTCAACCTACCACTCAAAAATTACAACAACAACAACAACAAAATAAACAGGAGACCCTTTTTGCACCTACCCAACGGGACCAACCTTAAAAAGAATTCAATGCGACTGACTAGAAGGTGTCTTGCAAAACAACGTTTCCGACACTAGCTGTCGTTGGCAATGTCTGTCGAAACATTGAATTATCGCCGGTGCCAAATCTTTAATTTTGTCAACTGCACCGAAATATTGCGGCAACAATCGGTGAAAAAAATACAAAAAAAAAAAGAGTAAAAATTTGTTCAGCATTCGCTTTTGTTGTTTGCTCATGTTGGCAACAACCGCAACAACAACAACAATGTAACCTGTACTTGAACTCCAAGTGCAAACATTTTGCACTTCATACAACAACAACAACAACAATGATTGGAGGAGCAACAAAAAAGGGTAAATTAAATTTTTAAATGACAACAAATAAGCAAATGAATGACGAGAACAACAACAAAAACCACAATAACAACGAGTAGCACTGCGCCGACGCAGACTTGTCTGGTGTTGCCGATTGTTTGAACTTTTTTTTAATGATTTCTGAAGGTTTCGATTTTGTTTTTTTTTTTTATTTTGTAATTTGCTTTCGTGGAATTTAAATAAAAATATATGTTTATCTCCCCCTGGATATGTGTTGAGAAATTCTTCATATTTTATGGTTATATTTTTAGAGTTGGCTTATCTCTTATGGGGTCTTACTGGGTTTTTTAGTTTTTCGAAACCACAAAGGATGAGACATTATGTCTGCTAAGGTTTTTAAAAACTTCTTAGAAGTGAAGTGTTTTAGTTTGTTTATCAAAATTATGTTTAAATAAATGTTGCTTTTATTGAAGCGGGGAGAAGAAATGCATATCGCACTCTTATAACAAAAGGGGCACAACTTAAACTTGACCAATGTTGTCTTTTTTATGAGCACATTCAGCGTATTCAGTTTTTGAGGTACCTTCACGGAGAGAAAAAATCAAGCATTTTATGCTTGAATGGCCGTGGTGCAGTGAGTAGGGTACGTGGCCCATGCGCCAGAGAACACTGGTTCAATTCCATCTGACACAGAAAGTTTTTTCAATCGAATTAATTTTTCTTTTCGGTCGTCACCTCTCTGCAGACAATGGCAAACCTCAGAGAGTAAATAATGCCATGTAAAGCTTCTTGAGAACATGCACATTAGCCGTTCGGAGTCGGCATAAAACTCGGTAGGTCCAGTTCTCGATCAATTGTGTACAAACATTTAATAACACGCACAACGCAACTTGATCTTAAAGCGGGAAGTTCATTCACTGCATATGCATATGCGTCCGTCTACTCGCTGGCACAATTTACGCAAGAAAATTATTGTTATAATTTTTTAATTTATAATTAAATAAATTATAATTACAGAGTTCAATGATTGCGTTTTACGTTCAGACTTAGCAGGGCTACAAACTTGTAAAGTATTTGGTATATTCTTAATGGGGAATTTTTTATCGTATTTAAACAAAAATACTGAAAATGTCTTCATTAATAAGTAAAAAAATCTTAAATCCTGAGTATAAAAAAGTTCTTTTGAAAAATTAACAATGAAAAAATTATAGACATTTTTAATTTTTAAAATTTATTTAGAAGACCCATCCCTAAAAGTAATGAATTCCTGACTCGTTTCTTTTATTTCTTCTCTATGTTCGTTATAAGTAACGAGCTTTCAAAAAACGCAAATTACTCAAGAAAAGTTGAAATATCTTCGACTTTGCTTGCGTAGCGAGTAAACGGACGCATATGCAAATGCAGTAAAAGAACTTTCATCTGTACAGCGGGAAGTTCATTCACTGCATATGCATATGCGTCCGTCTACTCGCTGGCATAATTTACGCAAGAAAATGATGGCAGAGTTCAATGATTGCGTCCAATCTGCGTCAATGGCGAGTACCGAATTCGATGGAACCACGAGCTGTATGAGCTGTACGCTGACATAGACATAGTTAAGCGCATTAAAATCGAGCGGCTCCACTGGCTAGGTCATGTTGAGCGAATGTAAAACGACGCTACAGCGAAAAAAATATTCGATTCGGTGCCCGGTGGTGGTCAACGCAGAAGAGGACGCCCACATCTTCGTTTGAAGGATCAGGTGTTGGATAACCTGACTACACTTGGTGTTTCCAACTGGCGCCAGCAAGCGCAAAATAGAAATGGCTGGCGCAATTTCTTATACGAGGCCAAAACCGACCTTCGGTTGTAAGCGCCAGATAAGTAAGTAAGTAAGTCAATGATTGCGTTTTACGTTCAGACTAAGCAGGGCTACAAACTTGTAAAATATTTGGTATGTCCTTAATGGGGAATTTTTTATCGTATTTACACAAAAATACTTCAAATGTCTTCATTTATTATTAAAAAAATCTTAATCCTGATTGATTTAAAAAAGTTCTTTAGAGAAATTAACAATGAAAAATTATAGACATTTTTAATTTTTAAGATTTATTTAGAAGAGCCATCCCTAAAAGTAATGAGTTTATGACTCGTTTCTTTTATTTCTTCTCTCAGTTCGTTATAAGTAACGAGCTGTCAAAAAACGCAAATTACGCAAGAAAAGTTGAATTATTTTCGACTTCGCTTGCGTATCGAGTAAACGGACGCATATGCAAATGCAGTAAATGAACTTTCATCTGTAAGCTTTCACATATTTCTAATGTATTGCGTTCAGCGAGTAGACGGACGCATATGCAAATGCCGTGAATGCACTTCCCGCTTAAGAAGTTCGGTCAAAGTCCTTTCAAGGTCTAAAATGGCCAGTTTATTTATTTATTTTTATGGTTGAATCAAGCAAATAGGCTATCAGTTTACACTCAAGTGAAAATTTCTCAATTCAAGCATTATTTTGCTAGAAATTAGCACATTTAAAACACATGATATGACAAAAAAAAAAATGCTTAATTCAAGAAACATTTGCTTAAAACTCAAGACTATTTTTTCTATATTCATAACTAATATTGCTTGATTAAAGCAACAATTTGCTGAAAACTAGAGTAATTTTGCTTGATTTGAGAAATTGATATTTCTTGAGTTGAGGACAATTTCCTTGATTCAAGCAAAGGTTTACTGAAAACTAGATTAATTTGCTTGAATCAAGTAAACAATTTTCTTAATATTAGAATGTTTTGCTTGATATTTGAAACTTAATTTTCTTATTATAATGAAAATTCTTTAGCAAAGATATAGGATGTAGAATAACCGATTATAAAAAACTACTCGAATATACCTAATATATTTTGTAGACGCTTACATGTTTCCAAGCAAATTAACAGATAAAACACTACGCCTTCGAACCATACCATGGTTTGTCAAACCGCACCATGTTAAACATGTTTTCATGTTAACATGTTGTGAATTATAAGCATGCTAATATAAGTTGAAGTGAGAAATATTTGCTTGATTCATGTCTTATTCCAGGTTCTAGAATCAAGTATTTTATTCTTGTTGCATTCTCTTGCATTCAATTTGAAGTAAATTATAAATTTATTTTTCTTAATTTTATTTTTTTTGTGCTTGATTTGAGCAAACGAGGCTTCCGCAAAATATTTACTTCCGCTTAATAAAGGGTTTTCCATTAAGGACTTGACAACTTTTTTTTTAAATAAAACGCAAACCATTTGTGATATTTCAAAAACTTTATTATCGGCTTGAAGTACAATCAAAACATTTATGAATGGAACTCAACACGTATGCAGCGGTCGTTTCGTTGGACCCAATTTTCGATGACTCGGCCACTCATTTCGGCCAAAACGGCCGCTATTTCGCATCCAATGTTGGCTCTGAGCTCTTCCAACGTCGCACAATGGTTCCAAATCGAAAAAAGACGGCCAAAACCTCAAGAAGTTGTCTAATCTACATGAAAATGATGATAGCCTGATTTTTTATTTTGAGCTGAAAAAAATTGACGTTATAAATGTTGTTATTCTAAACAATATTTGTTCTACGATTTTTTTGATAGGTGACATTTACCTGAGCTAGATAAAGAATACCTGGTTGGTTCTTTGCGGAACCACTAGGCTCCCGGGCATCAAAAATTATAAAAGAAAGTTTATAGTACCGAAATTTTTTGTTTTATAAACATTAACCAATTTTATTAAGAAACATTAAAAAGTGAAAAGGAAATTTAAAATTGTTTATATATATAATAGTGTTATTAAGCCAATTAGTTTTGATGAAACTCAGCGAAGCAGTTTTTTTGAGCTGAAAAGCACAAATGTATCCCACATTTTTGGCACCGGACCTTTGTACGGGATGTACATTTTGGAAGTTTGCATCGTGGCTTCCCTTCCTTTATAAATTCTGGCAAATGCCCAACGTTATCCAGGGGAATATCACGCGGTGGCAGCGGAGCAGACATTGGGCGATGACGTTTTGCAACAATTTCAACTTCAACATTACTTGGCCGCCCTTTTCCTACTCGCATCTCAGTTCCAGATTTTATCAAGCAATGGGCAACTTCGCACACAAATTCATGCAAAGTTTTCATCGGTTCCGTTTGATTAGTTGCTGCATGATGTCGCTTATATAAAATCCAGGCATTAATCATTGCCATATCACACATATGGTAGAACAAACGGTTTGTCCACTTTCGAGACTTTATGCGGATATGACTGCGGCCTAGTGACGAATCCAGAAGATCAACATCGCCCAAGTATTTGTTATATTCATGAACAATGGCTGGACACGGAATGGTTTCCATTACCTTTTTCTTTTTGTTATATCGCTCAATAGTTGGTGCATTTTCAGGAGTTTGACCATCTGGCGAAATATATGGTTTCACTCCGGCCACTGTTGATGCCATATTTACAACCCTATTGTCATTCCATGCCACTGTTGAGACGTCGATTCCATGAAACGTTCCAACATACTCTTCCCAATCACCTCGATTGTTAAATTTCTGCGGTAATTTGCATGACGGAAGTCGTGGGCGTCGAACCGTTCCAAGCATATATATGCGCCTTGTGTCCGCAAATACACCATCAACGGAATCGATAAGTAATAGTTATCAAAATAGATGGCGTGATTTACGAATCGAGGAACCGAACGCGCCAATCGTACCACAATATTCGCAGACGCACCCAAATTGGGCTCGTTTTCCTCACGATGGTCGTCGTCGCCAGAATAAATTTCAAATGCATAGCAAAACCGGAATCATCACACATAACAAACAATTTGTCTCCCCAAGAATGAGGTTTGTCTAGCATGTACTGTTTCAGATAGTGCTTAATCTTCGTAGCACAGATTTGCTCGTCAACACACAATCTTGTTCTCTTCGGCACTTTTTTAAAATTTTTGTTCAGTGCGGTGATGATCGGACGAATTTTGTATAGTCGATCATAGCCCAAATCGTGCTGGGGTATGGGTCCATATGTTTGAACTGCTTCGAACACACGATTATGTCTGCGTTTGCATGCACCGTTAGATGATGTCGATGGCTGGTGATCAGACAGCGATGGCTGTTGATCAGATGTTGATGGCTCTTGCACACGATGACTTCGCGGCATTGTGTCGTTGTTATTGAAGTGTAAGAATATGCGAATTTTTTCATGACGATTTCGATGTCAATCTATAATAGGCTTAAAACCATATTCACCCCAATACGATCGAACGCTCGGGTACTTAAAAACCGACATATAGTAATTTATTCCCATTAATCGTTTGATCTCATCTGGCGTGGTATTCAGTGGTTTATCAACGTTTTTTTGCATCGCGTACAAGTTGCTCTGTTCGACGATATTTGAAATAATATCATCCGTCATGAAAAAAGAAAAAAACTGAATCGGTGAGTTCAATGCTAATATTTCTGGTGTCAAGTCATCATTTCCTTGAAATTTAACACAATTCGAATACAACTGAAGATTTGTTTTTCGCCACAATGGTTTTTTAAAAACATTAGACTCTTTGTCAATCGATACGCCTTCAAACATTGTCGCATATTCTCGCCATCGGGAACGATCACCAACAATAACTGGGTCTTCTACATTAGCTATAACAAATATATGTCAATACAGACCAAAAATAGGTTTTGTTGTAAATTATCACCTTGATTCGATACAGTGTTCGCTTCAATACTTAAATTGCCTGAATCGGCATTAGCCATTTCGACATCGCTCACGTCTACTGCAGAATTGTCTTGAATATCTTCCAACACTTCACTGTCTCCATGTACATATCCTAAATTTTCACTACGAAAAGCAGACTGAAAGTCGAAATCTGGGTCATCCATATCGTCAGCAGAAAAATCACCATCATCTTCGCTTTCCGACCACGCAATTGAATTGACGTACTCGGAAAGTTGTTCATCTGTTCGAAAATCACGAATTCTTCGCGCCATTTCTGCCTAATAAACTAAAAAAAACACAACATAAGCAATTCTGTATAACTTCATATAAGCATAATTTCGAAGTCCTGGAGCCTGACGGTTCCGCAAAGAACCAACTAAAAATTGGTACAAAATCTAGTAAAATATAAAAATTAAATCACTTCAAACGTTCACAATACCTTTTAGACACTATAACGATCACGGAAATATTTTTTTCAGCTTCGATTTAAACGAATTTAACACAAAAATAATTTTTGTAAAGTTCGCGATTTCACAAAAGTGCTTTTTCACGAGGTTGTGTTACACTACTAACCAGACACGTGTCAAATTAAGTTGGCTGCAAGTGGCGATCTTCTCAAATGGTGGCGCCTACACCAATAAACATTTTTAAAGACCCAACGGGAAATTTAAAAACAAATTGCTTAACAAAGTTATCATTTTTTGTGGTTGGTTCCTAGCGGTACCAGTAGGCTATTAAGGGTTAAAAATGGCGGCCATGAACATGCTAATTTTTATAACAACTATATTATGCAGTACAATTTTGCTGCCCAGAAACTGAAGACAAATATTTAAAATTCAAAATGACGGCTTAAAAAGGCGGCTGTGAACATGCTAAGTTTTACAATAACTATTACAATAACTATCAAATTTGGTGCTCACAAAGTTTTCGGGGTCGCTGATCATGAATCTGAAGTCAAAAATTCGAAATTAATAATGGCGGCTTAAAAATGGGGGCTATGAACATGCTAATTTTTGTAATAACTATATTATGTAGTACAATTGTGTTGTCCTAAAAGTTTTCGGGGTCACTGAATAGGAATCTGAAGTCAAAAATTTAAAATTCGAAATGGCGGCTTAAAAATTTTGCTATTCTTTATTCTGTTCCACAAAACGGATGTGGAAAAACAGAGGGATGCTCCTCTCAAAATATTTATTAAAAACTTTTTTTATATAAATCAATAAGAATCTTTTTTTTATGTCACAGTTATTTGCACATTTTAATTTTTCTGCCACAAAATTAACGATGTTCGGTTTTATAGATTTGTTTTGTATATTATTAATATCTGCACACATCATGCACAATATCGTGCACAGAAATTAAAGTGAAAACAAATGCCTACTCAGCTAGCTTCGATAATACGACAAGTGATGTAGGCATGTAAATTTTAATGTTTTAATAATAATATAAACACAAAGTTAAGCTCATTAACTAAATATGTTCAATACCAATACAAAAGAAAAAAAATAAAGATAAAAAAATTGCTTTAAAAAAAATTTTTTTTAGTGTCCGACACCATTTTAGTTTTTCTTAAAATTTTCCTACAGTGGCAATTTGTGGCAAAAAATGTTTTTTTATTAGTATAACAAGATATCCCACATAGGAACCAATACCTTTCTAAAAGGGAAAAAAAGGGAAAACACATTCGTTTTTTCCATTTTAACCGAGTCAAATATTTAAAAAATGTACATTTTCTTTGTATTTTTTTTTAAAAAAAGTGTATGCATATTTTTTAAAATTTTACTTTTTTCTGATTACTTAAGTTTTGTTCCGATACATGAAAATATAAAACATTATAAATAACTTATACAAATAAAACAACAAGAGCTGGAAATTGGCTTAAAATATTACTATTTTTTTTTAGAATTTTTGTCAGACTTTGAAGGCTTCAAAAGTCCTTAAAAAAATTTAAAAAAAAAAATTGAGAACGCAGTGTTTTTCCTTTTTCTATCTTAAATGGACATCTGAAGTAAAAAATTGTTGTAAAATTTCTTTAAAAATTAGGTTTTAAAAAAATATATATAATAGAATAATAAAATTTTAATGTAGTTCCTGAATTGTCGATGGACAAACATGCTTATAATACTACCGTAAGAACAAGTAAATTGCAAGTTTTCTAATGGTTTTTGTAGTAAGCGGTTCAAAATAGTACCAGTCCAGAAGGCACTCTCCAAATTCTGCGGTATGAACAGTCCACCACTTACTGAAAGCAATGCAAATTATAAAATTATGGAGATGAAAATTATTTTTCAACCCAAATCCTGGTGCTTCCGTCTGACTCATGCAACAACTGCTCAAAAGCAGCTTCTTGCCAACAGCTCAATACTTTTGCTCCATTAACGTAACAAACTTCTGTTTTTACAACGTTTTTAACTGGCATTTCAGCGTGTCAGGACAATTCATCAAAATCTCACGTTACACGTTTGTTTGGCTTTAGCCGGTTGTTGGTGTTTTTTTTGCCTTTTTTTTTTGGGAGTTTTAATTTTATTTCTTATTTTTTTTTTATGGTAGCTTAAGTAGCACTGATATTTGTTTTTGGTAGCTCGTGTTGTAGCGGTGTTTTTTAACACCTGGATAATGTTTACTCTGGCTGTGGCAGCATCAGCAACATGTTGCCTCAACTCAAATAAGCAACTGTGTTGTCGTCTTTCGCTAACTGAATGAATGAGTGAACAAAAAAAATAATAAGTGAATTGTTAGCTATTTTATGGCCATACAATTGGGGCTAAATGTATTTTTAAATATATGTTAAAAGCAGCGTATTACTAGCGGAAATGTAAGCGCCATAATTTTTAATTTTTCGAATTCTGTGAATTTGGAAGTGCATACCTGTTGTTGTTGTATTTGCACTGCTTAAAGTTGTAAGAAGTGATGCATATGCTTTAGCAACTTTTTTCAAAATAATTTCTCGAGTGATTAAGGCATATTAGCAGCTGAAGCGAAAGTAGATTATTACGTAATGTTATAGGATAACTTCAAAACTGGTGTTTAAGTACGAGGTCGTTGCTATTTATATTTCTGGCCTTGACAACATCAAGTGGCAACACCTACCAACTGACGTTTTCATTGGAAACTTGGTATTGTTGAACATACCCTTCTTCAGAACATTTTGCCATTTGACCTCCGAGTTGTGCAGTTTAAAGTAACTTGAAAAAAATTATCTCGGGCAAGAAATGGAATTAACTCGTGAACATTTTTGTGTGATTATTTTTCATGACTTGCGACGTGGATTATCAAGACAAAAATGCATCAATGAACTTTATTCTTTATACGAAGATAAAGCACCACATTAGAGCACTGCAAAATACTGATTCAATCGTGACCGACGCACAGTGGTACGAAATGCTCCCTGAGTGATTAAAATTTCGCAACTTTTGAAGTGATTGAGATAATTCACTTTTGTTTTTTGTTGTGTTAGAAATCGTTGTGAAATTCAGAGTATTTTTTTTTGCCTGGCTCTTAGTCTAGAAGAATTTTGTGCCTTGATTAAGCATAACTTTTGCGTAACAAAAGTGCGAAAGAAACAAAAGAAAAGCTTGATAAATATCACAGTGAATCTGCTACGTCGTATTCTACTGTAAAATATTAGATTGTAGAGTTCAAAAGAGGTCGAATCAGCACAAAGGATGAAAACGCCGGGAAAGCACCAAAACCAGTGACCACTCCAGAATATATTGGAAAAATCCACAATTTCGTATTTTGAAAGTGCGTGAGATAACTTCAGCCATAGGTATATCAAGTGGGTCGGTGGTTTCAATTTTATATGAACATTTGGTTATGATAAAGCTGACTGGAAGATGGGTGCCGCGTTTGTTAATAATGAATAAAGAACATGAACGTCTTTGCACTTCTAAACAATGTTTGGACATGTTTAAATAAAATCCGACTGATTTTTTGCATAAAATAGGGACCATGGATGGAACATGTATCCACCACTATACATCAGAAACGAAGGAGTCAGCAAAAGAGTGGGTAGGTCCCAGTGGAAGTACACCAAAGCGAGCGGAGACTCTTACTTGGGAGCGAGCGTTTGTTTTTTGGGGTTCAAGTGGCATTTTGTTCATCGAATATTTGAGAAAGGGAAGAACCATAAACAGCGACTATTATTGTAAATTATTGGACCGATTGAAGAATGAAATCGAAAAAAGCGGCCCCATTTTTTAAAGAAAAAAAAATCATATTTACCACGCGTGGGATTAAAAAATACCTCAAAATACCACAAAATACCTGAAATTACCACAAATTGCCAAAAAATACCAAAATGCCAAAATGCAAAATGGGGTAATTTGATGTATTTTGTGGTATTTTGAGGTATTTTGAGGTAGTTTAGGAGTGTGAGAAAAAGAGAATTTTGGTGGTAATTTCATCTGGCGACACTGGCTCCAGCCCACAAATCGATTGAAACTATAGCCAAATTACAAGAGTTTCTCTTCGAACTCCAGATTTTACCCCCAGCAACTATAATCTGTTCCCAAACTTAAAAAAGTGGCTCCAGGGAAGGACATTTGCGCCGAATGAACAGGTCGAATTGGAAACTGAAACGTATTTCGGAGATCTTGAGAAATCTTACTATTCAAAAGGCATTGTTATATTAGGAAATCATTGAAATAAGTGCATCGAGCTGAAAAGGGACCATCTGGAAGAAAAAACAATAATTTTCCAAAAATCGTGTGTTTTCTTTTTTAAGGCCGGCAGCATCTTGAACGCCCTAGTATGGTTGAAGTAAGATATCTCTATTCGCCATATAAGGAGCTATATAAATTGAGAGTATCAAGTTCAAATTTTCCAAATCTGTGTGCATCAATTAGGTGCAACGTTTGCTTCAGCACGATTTCCATGAAGGTTGTCCAAAATCGGTTGTTGTCCCAGAAAACATCGATGCTGTGTGTGAACTGATAAATCAAGATGATCATGTGACATACTGTGAGATTGAAGCATCTGTGAGCAGTGGTGGATCTACATATGGACTGAAAGGGTTTTATCCCCCCTTGGAGAATTTTTTGTATGGAAAAAAATGAAAAAAGTCCAAAAAGACGTTTTAGTCCCCCTTTGGCATACAAAAGTATAGTTTCAGCCCACCCCTTTGGTGAATCCTAGATCCGCCACGGTCTTTTAGTATTAGTATGACAAGCACCAATAAGATATTGCGTGGTCATTTGACTGTAAAAAAGATTTCTTCGCGTTGGATCCCACAGTGGCCCTCTTTACAATATTCACAATCACACTAACTCCGTTTGTTCTTACGAGCAGCCTGTCCAAAGCCAGGATAAAGGAGGTTCCTCGTAGGCAATTGGTTCACCATATCCTCTGTAAATGTAGAAGAGTCTACCCAGATCCTGGAGTTGGTCGCCCAATCTGGGGAGCAGGTTGGACCGTTGTTTTAAACAACGGTAAAGTTATACCTACGAAGGAATAGCAATTATCCAAAAATTTGTTAGCACGGGGAAAATCCTTGCCTCGGCAGACACGTAATCACAATTCCACTGGCATATTTACATGTCTTATGGATACTCTTAAATAAGGCTGGGTAGTTTTACTGCAAAATTGGTGTCAAATTGTTTGTTATCTGAGGTGTCAGATTTAGGTACGAAGGAGTGAAAATATAAGTAATCTAGGAGTATCAGAGTTGAAATTGGTGTAATAGTGGTGACTTATGTGTAATTCACAGTCAAGTGAGATATGTCATGTAATAGCGGTCACTATTGTCATTCACAGTCAAGTGTTATATGTTTAATGTGTCAGTATGTGTGAGTGCTTTGCGAGGTAAATCCCTTTTGCCCAGGAGACTATCGCAGGGCTGGACCTTCGGGGTGTATCGTGTTGGCTGTGGTAGCTCAATGTCGCGAGCAGACCGGCGTTGGTTGGAGTGGAGTTGCGTTGTTGTAAAACCAAGTGGCAATGCCAAAATATTGTAGAGATTTTAGATGGGTCTCTATATAAACCAATAAATGTAGATGGTGATTCAGTTAATCATTTTTGATTGGTACTGTTGCGTTCCAATGTTGGTTACTATCCATACAGTATATTTATTAATTAATAATACACTTAACTATAGTGTGTAACCATGGAAGTGAAACTCAAGAGATTGTTGGATGAACGATTTTCCGTATTGACGCTCGGAGGATTTATATGTTGGGCATGAATTCCATGAACCTCAACTCCTTACCGAGAGACAACGTAGAATTAAGCCGAATAGGCAGGTGTCTTCGCAAAACTAAAGACCGCCATTCACAATGACACTTTCAAGTTACATTTTTAACAGCTAAGCATAAAAGAGTATTGCTTTTAATGTATTATTTTTGTATTATATTTGTAATCCCGTGTGCCCTTTTGAGGTTTAAGAAACCCGAAATATTGCCGAAATCCCGGGTTCTGGCTATACTGGCCACTAGTCATCGAAGAAAATCGGAGAAAGTGAAGGAATAGGCGAATTATTCTGCACTATGACAATGCAAGCTCTCTCATATCTGCGCACACAAAGACCTTTTTGACCAGACGAATCGAATTGATAGGTCATCCGCCGTATAGCCCTGATTTGGCACCCAATGATTTTTTTTCTGGAAATAAAAAAAATAATTACATTTGCAACGATTTTCGATTCCCGAAATTCAAATAATTCTTTGGAGTTATCTTAATCGGAGTGGAAAAAGTGCTTAAAAAATAGGTTCAAACGCATGCAAGAGTGTATTGATCTGCATGGATTATATTTTGAAAAAATATAAAAGCAATTTTGATCATAAATATTTGTTTTTTCTTTGTTAGGCCGCTATTTCAAATGTAAATAGCAAGCCGCGTATTGATATCATTTCCAACTCTTTTCTTTTAATCTATGAATTTGAAATTCTATCTAGAGCAGCTATTAACGCAAACACTTGTTCAACTTGTAAACCAAACGCTTAGAGCTATCCTCTATTACACTCGGAAAACCATCGATATATTGCAATAATTGCCGCTTTTGATAACATCGACATTTTATTTAATGATCAGCTCAAACCTATTGAACTATTATCCATAAATTATCTGAACTTTTCCAACGAAATAAAAAAAAGAAAAACCAACGCCATAACAACCAAAATAATAACCACAGCAACTACAACTACAAAAACAAAAATAATAATAATAATGGTGCTCTAAACAAGCACCCAAAAAAGTGTGCTTCATAAATTAATCAATTGACGCTGGCGCTTGCCAGAGTCAACTTCATGTAAAGTACAACAAGTTATTCGCAGCGGATTGATGCCAAACCTCTTCTTGGTTGTCTGTCGTCGCCGTTGTTGTGGTAGTCGGCGTTGTCGTAGTCGCGCTGGCTGACGTCGTTGTCGCTGCCAGCAAGTTTGCAAAGTTAAATAAATATTCTCGTGTTTTTAAGTCGAACTTTATCGAACTCATTGAGCAGAATTATAGGAATATACGTTGTTAGAGAATTGCATGATGAAAAAAAAACTCGAGTTTTTGAATAATTATCTTGTGCATAAATTTTGAATTCATAAATTAGTCCGATTCTAGCGTCTGCGTTGCAATGAAAGCGCGTAGGCGTTAAAGCTTGCACCAAGTGCAACAAGAGCATTGAGCGCTGAGCGTTGCCATATCTCTAGGTAAGTTAGTAAAAAGAAAATTTTCCACAAGCAAAGTAAGAAGCTAATAAGAAATATTGATTACATACAGTGCCCTGCTCATAATTAGGAACGCTGCTTCGAACGATTAGGAAATATCACTTCAAATTGACTCTTTCATATTTTTTCTAATTCAAAAAAATACTTATGCATTTGTATGAGAGGATTTTTTTTTCTAACAAAATCTTAACTATTTTTTTACCCGTTTTAACACAGGAAGTTTTTTTTTTTTATAACAAAAAGAAAACCAAGCCTCCACATAATTAAGAACGATCTGCATTGTCAGTGGATAAGATCACATAAATTCACATCACATGAATGTGTTGTGCTGCCAATAATTTCTTGAAGACAATTACACGGTACAACAATTGTCAAAAAATAAAAAACCGGTTTGTGAAAACAAATTCCAATTTTCAAATATTGGCAACCTTGACCGTGTTCTTCCAGTTTTCTAAGGAAGTTTTTAACGATACCTAATTTAATATGAAGTGGAGGCAGTAGAATTTTTGTTATATACAAAAACATAACATTTGTATGGAAGTCGCCTTAAGGAGGGATCGGAGGGGATAGGTTTCCAAGGGAAAAATGTTCCTCCTCGAAAAGTAATGGGGGTTAACTATACATATTAATCTTCTTTGGGCCTCACTTAAAGGCTAAATATTAGTTTAACGAACAGTTGGGCGTTAGGGTGCTCCCTGGAGCTGCCTTCTGATGTAGTATGAAAACCTGGCGTGATCCGTAAAACGGACTTAATATTCGGTTTTAGTGACCTCCAAAACACTATAAAAAGTCATAAAACTCCACAGGGGTTTTTTTTTTTTTGCTGTTGTAAAGTGTTATTAAAGGTTAAAATAACGGTTAAAATAAAAGTTTAAAATAAAAGTAAGCTAAATAATGAAATATATAATTAGTTTATAATAAAATATTATAATAATTAGTGGCGGCCGTGGCGCAGTGGGTAGAGTGTGTGACCCATACGCCAGAGAACCCAGGTTCAATTCCATTTGACACAGAAAGTTTTTTGAATTTGAATTTGAATTTTTCTGTTCGGCCGTCGCCTCTCTGCAGACAATAGCAAACCTCAGAGAGTAAAAATGCCATGTAAAGCTTCTTGAGAACATGCGTATTAGCCGTTCGGAGTCGGCATAAAACTAATAGGTCCAGTTCTCGATCTATTGTGTACAAACATTTCATAACAAGCACAACACAATTTGATCATAAGAAGTTCGGTCAAAGTCCTTTCAAGGGCCAGTTTATTTTATTTGTATTTTATTTTTTTTATAATAATAAAATAAAATAAAATAAAATAAAAAAAAATAAAATAAAAGTTTAAAATAAAATATGGGAAATAATAAACCCTGTGACTCTCAAAATTCAGATTTTAATTTTAAATTTTTTTATAAAAACAAAAAATCTTATAGTGATATCGCTAAAATTATAAAATCTTCAAAAAATTACGATTTTCAATGCTATTCAGCGCTTTCGAAAGTATTCAACACCAAAAAATGTGCCCCGAAAAAGTAAACCTCGTATAATGACTGAAACGGAAGACGAAATTATTCTTCGTGAGTTCAAAATGATATCCGCATAAATCAGCAAGGCAAGCTACAGTAGCTGGTTTTTGTTGAAAATGGCTGTGGACCTTCCGTTGATACCGTAAAACGGTGTTTGAGAGAAGCTAGGCTGTTTGGGCGTGTTTGCACAAAGAAGACTTTAGTACAATGTCGGGTATTCTGTCGCTCGCGGGCAAAGAGCTTTCTCTGCCGCCACACGTACGCTTCACACGTACGCTGTTTAAGCTTTTTACACACTGTTTTAACATTGGAAAGCTTTTGAATGCACAAATACACATAAACGTCAAGATTGCGGCTGTGTAAGAATGCCCACCAATGCTTTAGTATCTACTAAGCGAAATCGAAAAAAAAAAAAATAATGGAATTTACTAGAAAATATAGACATTGGACCCTGCAGGATTGGAAAACGGTACTTTTTACTGACGAAACCAAATTTTTTATATACGGGATCCTTGACCTCCCCGAGAGAAAAATATCGATATATTATTCTTTAAGATCAGACTGTAAATGTCGAAGATACGACGAACAATTTTAAAGAGGAAACCCTACGTTCGGCAAAAATTTAAAATTTTTCTTTAGTTCTACTGAAATAATCGATATAAGTGGAACCCAGCGGTCAAAATTTGACCGCACTCTAGGGACATAAAAAATTTTGGGCTTAGGTATTTGGTTTAGATCAAAATTTTGTCTATTCAGCATATTTACCACGTCAAGGTATACCTTATGGATGAGACCGCAATCATTCATTAACATTCATAAAACATTCATTCATGTCAGATTATCCAAGGAAAAAATATTGAAAATTTATTCTATTGCGGGAGCATTATTTATTTTATTATTGCTGAAAAGAAGCTTGTTCTTGGAATTAAGGGCGAATAATTTCTCTATAAACAATGTGGCGGGCTTATTGTGAGTGCCATCCGGCAGTTGAAAAATGCTGCCCTCTTTTTTAGATTTGCCACCTTTTATTTTAATAAAAAAATGTTGTAAGAAATTTGTCACCTTATTAAGTTTTTTACTTAAATTGAAAACAACATATGTTGACAAGACAACATGAAGACAACAACCAACAACAACAACAACAACAACGGCTCTGTATAGAACAAATCACACTGCAGCCTATACAGACTGTTTCGTTAGCCAATACACCAACTCATCAGTAGTCTCATAAGTAGATAAGAACTTAGTTGCTAATGTAAAAGCGTTCTTTCTGGCAAATAAACTTCCGGGTAACTTTGTCCGCATATTGGCAGTATAAGTAGGACCTTCAAGACTACTCAAAGCCAACGAAACAGTCTGTCTAGTTTGCTGTGTGATTTGCTCTATACAGAGCCGTTGTTGTTGGTTGTTGCCTTCATTGTCTTCATGTTGTCTTGTTGTCAACATACTTGACCTAAGGCTCAAATTTGTTTTCAATATAAATAATGAAAGGTCATCTTCAAATCTAAGTTTCTTACTTAATTTGCCGCTTCTTTTTGTAACGGATTTTATTTTTTTTTAATTGGACCAACTGATGTTAACAGTTGAATTTAGTCCTCTTCTTTTAAATTTGTCGCCTTTCACTTTAAGTAAAAAAAGGTTGTTAAAAATTTGTCGTCCTACTTACTAATTTTTTTATTTAGATAACCTCTTCTGGATTTTTTTTAATTTTTCTAATTTTACCAACCTTATATTGCAAATAAGCCGGTCACGTTTGAAGTTAAAACATTTTTAACTTTCTTTTTTTTAATTTTCCGTTCCTATATAATTTTTCATGTATTTGTTTAAGTAATGTGCTTACCTACAAATACACCACACCGGAACCCTTTCTATGCTGACCCTACCCGAAATCGGCTGGTGAAACTCTGACGTTCATCAGCTGTTTTCACCGGGTATGGGCACCATTGCATTAAAAGCTTCTGTGTTGTTTTTATGTTTGTCTTTTGTCTTTGATTTGTTTTTGCGTTTTGTGTTGCTACATGAGCCTTTGCTCTAAATTCTTGCTCTCAACGCTCCCAGAGCGCTCTCTGCCCATAGCTGATTATCACTTATTGCATGTTTTTCATATAAATAGTGCATACTTTTAGGCATATTTACACACATACCGCCAGCTGTTTTTGCACGTAAACGCAAACGGCGGACATGTATGTTAAATGTATGTTATTAATATATTATAAATATGTTATAAGTATGTAATATACATATATTTTTATTTTCACAATTTGATTATGAACAAATTAAATATAAGAAAGAATGTATAAATTCTGCGGAACAAATGCTTTGATATGATGCAAATTAAAAAAAAATAAAAATGGACCAGAAGTTTTTATGAAATCGGTACCACAAAAACAGTCTTAGCGGATTAATATAGAGACATATACTTTCTTCGGAAGAGTTTATGAGGAAGATATGAAGAAAAATTTAAATTCCCGACCTGTTCGTTCGGCAAAAAAAAATTTATCGAAATTGTCTTTTGAGATATACTTCATATTAGGTGGTGTGCGGCGTCTTTTTTTTTGTTTTTGCCTTTAAGGTGAAACGTTCTAATGTGTACGCTTGGTTTTCTCATAAAAAGTCTCCCTGTGTTTTAACATCTCAAAAACTTAAAGTCATATCGCATCGCTCCTTATTATGTGCGCGGCACTGTAAATAATTTATGCTGCTTTTGAAATACGCAAAAATTATTAATTTCTCAATGCAACATTGCAGCACAACTCTAGCACACTACAGTGCAATTCCAAAATCTGTAGAAAAGGTACAGAATTAACTTCGTCTGAAAAAAAAGAAATTTCATTCAAATAACGGCTCATGAATATAATAGCACATATTTTCCTTTTTTTTTATTTTAGTTATAAATATAAAAGTACGTGACTAATTTCATGCTCATAACATTTTGCTTAAATTTTTATTAAATTCCTTAAAAACTTCATTTTTTTAAGCTAATCTGGCAGCACTGCGAACAACAACAACATCGATCCGCTTGCCAGCCGCCGAAAAGCTTATGCAGCTCATTTGTTTATCGAGTGAGTGAGTCATACTAAAAAAAAGTATTATACTCCAACATTGGACTTTGACGCATGCGCTACGCCATTTTTACAACGTGTACCCGGCGTACTCCCGCCCCATTGTCGAAATCTTGTTTCTTGTTTCAATATATGGCGGCGCCAACACTGGTGACACTCGATGCTAGAGCATAATGAAAACTTTAAGTGCCACTAGCGTATAGTGTGGAGGAGGCGACAGTTGCTTGTCATTCGCCTAATGCTGGGGTCACTTGCTATTGTTGTTGTAGATGTTGTTGTCATTTGCCTATAAAACTACTTTTTGTTCGTTGTTGTTGCTGTTATTGCTGCTTTTGTTCTCTTACTTGTTTATTAAAACATTATAAAATTGTTCGCCGCCGCTGTTTTAGATTTACGCCGATTTGCAATTTTTTTCCTTTTTTTTTTTGTATTGAAGTTAATTACATGTCACAGCATTGGGCGCCACTGGTTATTTTGATGTTGTTTTGTTGTTGCAAAGTTCCGGAAATATTGTTTGATGAATTAATGACGAAAGGTTTCATGTTTTCAATAAATCGATTCAATTTTGAGATAAAAGTTTTAAAATTATTTACCGCGAGAAAATTTTTTAATTTGTATGGAGATCAAACAAAGCTTGAGCATGATACAATTACAAGGTAGGCTCATTTTAAAATGGCTGCTCAATTGTGAAATTTTGCAACAAAAAAGCTGTAGGAGCTACAAACGTCAAACGACAGAAGTAACAACAACAATAAGAAAAACTCAGAATTACCATCTGATTTTGACAACTAGAGCACCCTGCTCTCCAATATGAGCCTACCTTATAATTGCATCATAAGCTTGAGTATTTTTTTCAGAACGCGGGCTCCTCACTTCTTTTTTTGTCTGGCAATTCTATTTTCGTATGAAGTAAGACAAACTCTCTTCCTCCCACTGAAATTTATTGAAGCCAGACAAAAAGACATTAACCGCATCTTTATGAATTCCTTAAAGAGCACTCTATTTTGTAAAAGAAACGAGCAACAATATTTTTTGATATGAAAAAATGTATTGCTTATTGTGTCCCACACGAACTATAGTGCTCTTTTTGGAATACATAAAGATGCAGTAAGTGAGGTGAAATTGTGTTCGCTCTACAAAGTAAGGTCATTAATTTTTTTTTACAGGATTTTTGTGTAGGATTATGATAGAAATCACAAGACCGCAGAAATAAATTCGTTATTCTTAAAGCATACTAAGCGAACCTTATGGAGAGCGATCTTTAAGCATTTTAAAATCCAAAATAACAGACAGTACAGTTCTATTCAACTATCCTTAATTATAGTTCCAAGACTTAAATAATTTATTTCGTGCTGGAATTAATTCGTTGCGTTTTGCTAGAGATATCATAAGTAGTACATGTCCAATGTTCCCTTTAAGAAAATATTTCCTTTAAAAAAGTTTTAATTAGACGTCAGCTTCGTAAGGTTGAAGCGTTATTTGTTCGTCTTCTTACTGTATCGAATATGTCGAATAAACATGAAATAACAGTGCTTCTGAGAGTCACCGCTTTTTATCGTAAGTTTATGATCATCATGTTCTACCTGAGCAAACGTGTCGGACGTGGTATGTCCGTTTTAAAATCGTGGTGATTTCGACTTAAAAGACTGAAGACAGGGAACCTGGAACGTCGAAAAAACTAAAAATCAAGAATTGCAGGTCCATTGCTCATTGAAGACCCATGTCAAGCACTTGAGTTGCCTGAATAGTTGGGAAATGACTTGTCACCGGTAGAAAAACTCACGCTACAACCAAACTATTGAATAATCGAAAAGCAACGAAATTGTGTCACAAGCAAATTGAAATCAGGGATATTAAAAGGCGTTTTTTCACCTAAGAACTGCGGCTTTAGAAGAAAAGAAGGTAGGAATATTTATATTGAATTATCACAAGCGATAAAAGTCGATTGATAAATGATTCAAAAGTTAGGAAGTTGGCGAATATAAAAATTGAAACAAACGACATTAAAAGGGGTTTTTTTCAACATAAGGAGAAAAGGAAAAAATATTTGCTTTGAATTATGATGGGCGATCAAAAGTCGATCTATTGCGGCATTCCCAAGCGCAGAAAGTAACGGGTAAAGTCCAGTCAACTATCAACAAAAGCGTTAAAACCAAATATCCCTAGATTTAAGCTCATGGTCTGTAATTGGTGTGATCAGAAGAGTGTGCTGTTCAAACTGAATGAAATCATCACTGGGGATCGCTACCGATTACAGTTGATGAGCTTGAGCCGTATAAGTATTGAAGAAAAAACTGCTGAAATGCTTCGAAAAATACAAAAGTGGATTTTGCAGTAGGACAATGCTAGTCTGCATGCCTCAAAACCGGTCAAAGTATAATTGGAAATGTTCAATTGGGAAGTCCTACCTCACCCACCGCATTCTCTAGATATTGTTCCTTCTGATTACCAATTGTTTCGCTTGTGGACTCATAGTTTGCCTGGGTAGAAGCTCACTTTTTATAAAGATCGTACATAATGAGTCTGATGAAGCTCATTGTCGTATTGTTGGCTATGTAAGTAAGCACAATTCCTCATTTGGGGACCCGAAAACCCGCGAGTAATTCAGGAGATGCCAATACACTAACAACGAGTGACTATTTGGTATGGATTGTGGGTCGGAGGCGTCATAGGGCCATACTTTTTCGAAAATGAAGACGGAAAGGCTGTTACAGTCATTGGAGTGCGCTACATACATATATATGATTAACAATTTGTTGTAGTCGGAGATGCAATATAGCGAGTAGGAACAAAACGAACGAGAGCAAAAAGAACTAAATTTACCAAGCTATGGTTTGAGTCCTTGGTTTGACACACTTTTTGTTTCTGAACTGTGGAAATGGTGGAGTTGATGGCTGTCACATTGGCAGATTTCTTTCTTTCAATAAGACGTGTACATTTTTTTTTATTAGATGATTTAAAAATAGTTAGAACTGAATTTAAACTAGTAAGAACTTATCTTCGGCTGGGCCGGTTTATCCGATTTGGATAATTTTTTGTGAATGAAATAATGAAATAATTTGTGAATGTCATACTCAGAGTGCATATTAACTGGCAAAGCTCTTATGCAAAATTTTAAGTCCATATATTAATTTTTGTGGAGTTCTAGGAGATCTTACCGTTTTGATAAAGTCACTTTGTATGGCAGGAAGGCGTGGTTTTCATCCAATTTGGCTCATTTTCGAACACGATCTTTATTTTTCAGATACAAGCTTAAATATCGAATTTCGTGATGATAGCTTGATAATTATTATAAAAAAATTTGATTTAACTTGGCTCTATAGTTTGTTTCATTTGATATACCTGGACATGAACGAGTAAACAAAACGAATTAAAAGACCTAATGAACTTAAAAAAACGAACGAACAAGAAGAACTAACAAACTAAAAGAACGAACGAAGTAATACAAACAACGAACGAAAATAACGAATGAACGAAGGTATTGTTTTCACACGTATTCTTTATAGTCCAATAAAAATTTTTGAGTCACTCAAATGATTTATTCAAAAAAGAAATCTAACCCCTCCTGTATAGTTCAAAAGCTTAGTTAAATTAAAAATTAGAGTTGTAGAAAAGATGTCTTGACCTTTTGTCATATATAATTTATATATAAGAGTAGTTAATCAGTGAAAACGTTTTCATTTTTTTTTCAAAGTATTCTCTAAGGTGATTAATACACTCTTGCATTCATTTGAGCCAATTTTCGAAACTGTTTTTCCCCCTCTTATTACTGAGTTAAATACAATCACTATTTATAAATGGCTTGGTATTTACTCTCTTAGGTTTATTATTGTTTGCAGAGAGGTGACTCAGATCAGAAAAATTAATTTGAAGTTTAAATAATCTTCTGTGTCAGGTGGAATTCGAACCAAGATCCACGCGTTAAGTAAAATTTGCATCAATTGGTCTAAGCACGCTAATGCGTTCGGCGATGGCCGTTGGTTGTGAAGTTAAAATGGAGGTAAATATGAAATATTTAGGAGTTAAAAATATAACGTTTATTTATTATATTTTATATATCATTTAGTAAGAGTCAAAATCAATAAAATCCTTCTGAAGGAAATAAATAGATAAAACCCGAAAAACAGAAAGGTAGGTTCCTAAGGGAACATTTTGAAAGAATTTATAGTCGCTCAATATCATGATTCTACGAAGTTTTCTGTATTCTGTCCACTCGATAATATTTCAGAACGAGAAAATGGTAAAGTGCTTATCCTTAATTCTTGATCTGATTTTGTATTTGAGTCAATTTTTAGGCAGTAATTCATCAGAAAATCTTAGAGCTAAGTCCTGATCATCTCTTCTTTAAACAAGGAGAATGAAAGTTTATCTACATAACCATCGTTACCTGTGAATCATGTTAATCATAATCAAAATATACCTACAACGCCTCTACCAAAATAAACCCATCTCTACAATGATAAACACAATACCATACGACTATACCATAAACATTATATCCAGAATTACGTATGAGGACGGTGCGTATTTTAAGCATTTATTTTTGTTTGACTTTAATCTTAACTTGCCAAGTTTTCTTCTATATGATCTTGCGGAGCAATCTTCAACTTTACGCGGTAAAAGTACATGAAAACCATTAGGAATCCTTACCATAAAGTAGCATTTGAATGGGCTGCTGTGATCGAGCATCACGTTCGTATCTTCTCAAGAACGAGGTTAGCGCGTTTACTTAATTCGTTTGATAGTTTCCAGAGTGGGTGTAAAGGATTTTCGATATTTAACATTGAAAGGATTTAATTACAAAATAGTTGATAAAAAACAGCTATTTGCTAATAAAGTAGACAGTAAGGTTGTAATAAAAACAAAAAAAAAAAAAAAAAAAAAAATATAAAAAAATTATATAAAATTCGCTAAAAAGAATTTTTTCCCCTTATAGGAATAAGATCGTGAAGAAAATTGATAATGACTAATGAATAGGTTTTTAATTTCAGATTTTCAAAATTTTATTAACGCTTGTTGGTAAAAACGCCACTGCTGCCGCCAAAAAAATGCAGGAACTAACGAGTTCATACAAATTCCATGCATTCAAGATCGTGGCATGTTGTACAGCAACGCCTAGTGATCGCATTTTATGCACTAGCATACTAATCGACATACACACACATACACACACACACACACACATACTTACCGACCCACCAAGTCTCTTAGATATACTCATTCAAATAACCATCAACATTCATAAGGATTAGTTACATCGATCGTGTCGATCGCTGAAAAGTGAGCCTCTGACTCTCAACTCTGACTAAGCTCAGCTCAACTCTTACACGCTGGCCGCACTACATTCATGAACATAAAATTTCAATTATCCACCAGCTATAAAATGCAATAAAAACCATTACACCAACAACAAACAACCATCATTTTACCAAAACGAAAACAAAAAAACTATCTTGCTTGCTTGGTTTCTCGATCGGGAATTATTGGCTGGTGATCGTTAAAGAGGTGTTAAACGAAATGAAAGTGATTTTATTGCGATTAATGTTTCAATAATCGATTTTATATTGCAGAGTAGTGGAGTAGCAGAGCAGAGCTATGGCACGATGATACAACAACAACAACAACAACAACAACATCATGATCAGCAACGGCAACAATTTACAACTACAACTATTACGTACGATTAACTGCGATTACTTGTGATATTGTTGCAAAGTGCATCTGTAGCGGTGCATGCTGTACAAATTTGAATAGCACGAACAGTGGGCCAAATGCAAATAGAAATTCGGGAAAAAAATTTTCAGAACATAAGTCATAAGGAATCCTGCACTGTATGCCTCATCAAGAAATTTCTTTGGATGTGTAGGGGTGATAAGGGTACTCGTAGAGTGGTAATTCTGTTTAATTTAATTATTTATGTTCAAACGTGTAACGAGGAACACAGTTTTGAAAAGGGTGTATATAAGAGACCGTAATGGTCAAACCACTTACGTAAGGGTTAAACAAGGCCCTTAATGACTTATGTGAGGGGCTATATGATGAGGTTTTTTATTTCAAATTCCAACAATCAAAATTTCATAATTCTATCATGTACAGCTTTTGAAGAACCAATTCGAAATATAATTCATGTAATTTTGCCATCGTAGCCAAAGACTTGTGATACGATACATTGTCTTGGTGAAAGATCACTTTCTTCTTTTTGCGATTGGGGCCGTTTCTTCGAAATTTCCTAGTTCAAACAATCCAGTTGGGCCATCTAGTGATCGCTATTGACTATCATGCTTTTTTCGAGGAGGGGTGTTCCACCCTCTTGGACAATGCTAGCTCAATTTTTCCAGTTGAAGGATACGTTTAGATAGAAAGTTCGTACTGAGTTTCATCGATGTATGATTGATAGTTCAAAAGTTATAACGAAAATATGGGTTGCTGAAAAAGTGCCTCGCCCTATTCCAACGCCCATAAAATGTAACCAGTCGTTCGGCACTTGTAAATTGAAGTCGAATACCGTATTCCGAGGCTGTTCAATCTATAATTTCAAAGCAATTAAATATTGCAAATTTGGGTTGCATGGGAGGTGACATACTCCTTATTCAATACCCGCCCCCATTTGTTCGATCGGCACCAAACTGGAAACTTCACAAGAACACTCTCAAGACTTTACAGTTTCCCTGAAAATTTAATAAAAATTGGTTTAAAGCTTTTGGAGTTGAAGCTGACATACACCCCCACACACGTACATACACAGACACATCCATTTTTATCTTATACAGGGTGGGCCAAATCCGAGTTTTTTTTTTAAATGCAATAAAATGAACGAAATTAAATTTTTTCCATGTATTATGGTTTTATTAGTAAGAGCAAACATTCCCATTAATTATGGAACACAACATCGTTCAAGTGGTTGCCTCGGCTGGCTTTGCACTAGCGCATTCTGTCACTCCAATTTTCCAAGACCTTGTTGATGGTTTCGGGCTGTAGCTCATGGATTTCTTGGATGATATTGACATTAAGTGCTTGAATCGTTTCCGTATTATTGGCATAACATCGGTCATTCACGGTTCTCCACAAAAAAAATGGCAAAGGGGTCAAATCGCAGCTCCAAGGCGGCCAAGACGGCTGATAACACGATTTGGGAAACTGGTGCGCAAAAAATCGATTGTGGCATGGGCTATGTGACATGACGCGCCATCATTCATGAGCCAGAGATCGGTTAACATGGCTCTGTAACGGCCACCGTTGACCAAAACGTTGTGTCCAGCCTCATTTTAGAAGAAAAATGGTCCAATGATACCACCACTCCACATTCTGCACTTAACTGTCACACTCTCTGGATGCATCAGCTTCTCGACAATAATGTGCGAGTTCTGAACCCCACGTGCGGACAATTTGTTTGTTATCGTAAACGCCGAGATAAAAATGCGCCTCGTCAAAAAAGATGATTTTTGATGAGGCTACACAGCACTCACTTTGGAAATACGTTTCCAATATTTCCCACCGTTGTCCAAGCGTAAAGCGACTCATTTCTTTCCGCGGAGGTATGATACTGACCTTTTGTTAAGATTTCAAACGGGAAAGAGGTGTCAGTGTCAAAATAACCTATGATTTATAAAGAAACCACTAGATGGCCCACCCTGTATACATATATAAAACAACGTGTAAAAAAGCGTCTGTTTCCCTCTGCTACCCGTAATTTTCAACCAATTTAGTTGATTTTTTTTTAAATGTAGATAATTATGATGCGGACAGGTTATAGACTAAAAAAATAGGGTTACCATCTATTTTTTTTTTATTTTCACGAATTCGGAGGGCGAACACCAGGTAAAAATGGGTCACTGAATCCGAATCCGTTGTCAGAATTTTAAAAATTATGTAATTTTTAACCATATGGTTGTCAACTAAATTTTAAAATATTTACGAATTCAAAATTACGTACTTCTTCGATAGGGCTGCCAACAATTTTTTTTTTATTTTTACGAATTTGGTCCTGGGCCGAACACCAGCTGAAAATGAGTCACTGAATCCGAATCCGTTGTCAGAATTTCAAAAATTATATAATTTTAAATCATAGGGCTGCCACCTAAATTTTTAAATTTTTACGAATTCAGTGCTGCGTGAACATAAGCTAAAAATGGGTCGCTTAATCCGAATCCTTCATCAGAATTTAAAAGTAATGTATTTTTGCCATAGAGTTGCCATCTTAAATTGTTTTCTTTTTACGAATTCGGTGCTAGGTCGATCTGTAAGTAAAAATGGGTCATTAAAACCACATCCGTTGTGCGTGAAATTAAAAGTTCTATACATTTTTTATCATAGAGTTGCCACCTAATGATCAGGGCTCAGCTAGTATGTATATATAGATAAGATTTGTCATTATTTGAAATTTTAAAATAACAAAGATCAATTTTTGTTGTTGGATTCATTTTAATTTATTATTACTCGTATTTTGGTAGTTTATTTTTTTTATACTTTTTTGAAAGTATGAATAATTATAACTTGAAAATCTCTCTATTTTGACCATTGTAGACATAAACTGCCTACGTTTTCACCAGAAGGTGTTACGTCGTTTTCTACTCCGCATTTAGCCACACATGCTAAACGTTATGTAGTAGAGCAAATGTGTAGGAAATAAGCATCGAATTCTGTATTTAATGTTTGTACCTTCTTGTTTTCTCTTTTTTTTTTTCTATTAATATTGGTTGGTTCATGCTACAAACATAAACTTCTTTATTCCTTTTTTTTCATTTCTTATAACTTATCGTTTAGAGGTTATTAACTGGATTCGCTATTTGGTTTACTGTAACATAATCACGATTTTGTAATAAACGGTAAAGTGCGTGTTTTTTTAACGGTTAAGCATTAACGTTGTTCACTCTTTATGGAGTAGTTTTATTGGGGATTTATTTTTATAACCGTTGAAGTACTTCGATATAGATTGGTATACGTTGAACTGAATTTGAAGTAGGTACTGATAGAGAAACTGTTTTAACGTACTCTTACAAAAGTTGATTTAAGTTTGAAAGTGGTTTACAAATCCAGGAATCCCACAAGTTCTAGGTAAAAAGTTTTTCTTCTCATTTTAAAATGCTAAAAAAAGTCAAATAAATTTGTTAATTTGTCAAATTTGTTTATTAAGTGGATGCAAGTATGAAAAGTTCTCATTCTAAATTTTTGCTCATTATTGAATGGACTATCTTCAAGTAGTGGTCTATCATCCTTGGTTTTGAAATTTGAATCGAAATGCGAAAAAGTGTGGTTGCTTTGATTTTTGCCATTTATGACGTTTTTTTATTAAGAAGTCAATAACAGAACCCATTTAATTTAAAATCAAATGTCGCAACCCATTTCATTTCGATGGTAATGACGTTCCCCTCAAAGCAATTTTAACTATTCTTGAGCTAAGTGGGCTTCTATGGCATGAATAAAGAATCCTATTGGCAAAATGTTCCAACATGTTTTGTCTACCTTCGGACTGCGTCATTTGGACTTTAGAGCTATATGAGTTGCAATGGCTGGCTATATTTTGGGCTCATCTTAGATACCAGATGGGTCATTAAGGCTTAAGTTTTCTATGTGATCTTTGGTCAAAAATTAACGATTATATGGAAAATTGGTTGGACCGGGGTTATTACTAATTAGTACTGAGTAGGGTATGCAAAACCGGGGTATGCAAAACCGGTTCGAACCGGTTTTTTTAAAAATCGCAATTTTCGAATAATTCGAAAACCGGGGGTTTTTGGCTCAAATTTTTCGACTGCTCGAATAGTTAAGAAATATATAAATCTTCAATTTGAAATTGAAAATTTCTTCAAACCACTTCTCTTATTTCATTTGAGTGACCCTTTTTTTTCTACTTACGTTTTTACATTTCACTAACGTTTGTAACATTTTTTATATCTGGCTTCTATTTAATTTTGTTTTATTTGAGCTCGTTTAAACAGATGCTTTGGTCATTTCTTTTTGCTTTCTTTTGTTAAAACAGCATATACAAGCGGCTGGCGTATTTGAGTTGATCATGATTTTTAGTTTATAATGCATTCTTTTTTAAAAAATATATTAAATTATCAACAGCTTGACATGAACTCCGAAGTCTGGAAATATTTAAAAAAGGGGAAATTCAACAGGGCTTCTTGCAGAAAATGCCCAAAAAACCTGAAAGCATTAAGAACAAATATAGAGACAATCATTAAAAGACATAAAACATGTGTTTAAAAGACTAAAAGAAAAACTTGAAACATACTTCTACCCAGTGAATCAAAACTACCGTTTTCGAATTCATTTATTAGACATTTCGGGTAGAAACGTTCAATTTCGGCACTCATAAACGAACCTTTTTTTTTGTATCATTCTTCGGATTAAAATGCCTCTCAAAAATGAACCCTTTTTAGTTCGAAAATGAGTTAAAAAATAACCATAAATTTTATTTTTTTGTTTGGAAATTACTTAAAAAAAGAACAATAGAAACGTTATTTTTCGGCACTCGGAAATGAACTCTTTTTGAATCAATGAAGCCGTACTGAACTGCCTTTAGAAAACAAACCTTTTTTTGTTCAGAAATGAGTTAAAAAATTAACATTTCGGAGTTATAAATTTTATTATTGCTTAATATTATTTGTAATTACATATCGATGATTTGTATTTAAAGAAATTAATATGATAGAACTCATTTAAGAATGCAAAAAAAGAAACATTTATTATTCATTTCTGAACTCAGTTATGATCAAAAATGGTTAATTTTCGAGGCATTTTTACCTACTAAAATGATAAAAAATTGGCCTTTTTCGATTCTAAATAAGTTTTTAATGAATTTCGAAAAAGAAGTTCAGTTTCATTTATGGGAAAAATTTTCACAAATTTAATCTTCTATAGCAAGTAGTTTTAAGCAACAAAGTAAAAAATCAAAAATTAAAAAAAAAAAAATTCAGCCCAAACACTTTCGCAAAACTCTCACCTTACGCAAAACCTTAGCTTATGGTTCAGTGGGTAGTACTGCATAAGTACCTTTCTTTACTTTATTAAAAATAGTTGATATTTTTGTTTAATAAAAACTACATAGATATATGTAGGTAAAGAAATTAAAAAATTTATTTAATTTGGAAAAAACCGGTTTTCTCGGTTTTTTTTGGTCGAATAGCTCGAAAACCGGTTTTGAAAAAATTGTGCTATTCTAAACCGGTTTTTTTAAAATGTCCAAAGGGTATGCAACCCCTAGTACTAGGTCATCGGGCCATTTATGGGTTCCATAATTGGAAAAAATTAATGATTATTTGAGATATTATTTGAGCAATGAGCTTATTTAGGGTCAAAGGTGGATCATGCGAAGAAATATTGGTATAATGGGGCTTTTGGACAGAATCCAAACCAAAAATTCGGTCCAATTTGATGCCCTGGGCTTGTATCAGCCTTAGCCTTAGTTTTAGTCTAAGTCTAAGTCTTAGTCTTAGTCTTAGCTTTAGTCTAAGCCTTAGTTTTAATCTTTTACTTAGCCTTAGTCATAGTCCTAGTCTTATTTTTAGTCTAAGTTTTAGTTTTAGTCTTAATCTTAGTCTTATTCTTAGTCTTATTCTTAATCTTAGTCTTAGTCTTAGTCTAAGTCTCAGTCTAAGTCTTAGTCTAAGTCTTAGTCTTAGTGTTAGTCTTAGTCATAGTCTTAATCTTAGTCTTAGTCTTAAGCTTAGTCTTAGTCTTAGCCTTAATCTTAGTTTTAGTCTTAGTATTAGTCTTAGTCTTAGTCTTAGTCTTAGCCTTAGTCTTAGTTTTAGCCTTAGTCTTAGTCTTAGTCTTAGTCTTATTCTTAGTCTAAGTCTAAGTCTTAGTCTTAGTCATAGTCTTAGTTTAAGACTTAGTTTTAGTCTTAGTCTTAGTCCTTGTCTTAGTCTTAATCTTAGTCCTTGTCTTAGTCTTTGTCTTAGTCTTAGTCCTTGTCTTAGTCTTAGTCTTATTCTTAGTCTTAGTCTTAGTCTTAGTCTTAGCCTTAGTCTTAGTCTGCGTCTTAGTCTTAGTTTTATTTTTAGTCTTAGTCTTAGTCTTAGTCTTAGTCTTAGTCTCAGTCTCAGTCTTAGTTTTAGTCTTAGTCTTAGTCTTAATCTTAGTCTTAGTCGTAGTCTAAGTCTTAGTCTTATTCTTAGTCTTAAGCTTAGTCTTTATCTTAGTCTTAGTCTTAGTCTTAGTTTTAGTCTTAGTCTTAGTTTAAGACTAAGTCTTAGTTTAAGACTAAGTCTTAGTTTAATACTTAGCCTTAGTCTTAGTCTTGTCTTAGTTTAAGTCTTAGTCTTAGTCTTATTCTTAGTCTTAGTCTTAGTCTGCGTCTAAGTCTAAGTCTTAGTCTTAGTCTTAGTCTTAGTCTTAGTCTTAGTCTTAGTCTTAGTCTAATTCTTAGTCTTAGTCTTAGTCTTAGTCTCAGTCTCAGTCTTAGTTTTGGTCTTAGTCTTAGCTTTAGTCTTAGTCTTAGTTTGAGTCTAATCATGGGATCATCCAAGTTTGACTAAAGGGCATATGATACCCATAAAAGTCGAAATGCTCGTCAAAAAATCCCAGTCTTATTCTCGCTCTCATAGTTGATATTAGTCTTAGTCTAAGCTTTAGAGTCTTCTTCTTAGTTTTTGTCTTAGCATAAGTCTTAGTCTTAGTCTTAGTGAGATTCATGGAATCATACATTTTTTAGTAAGGGGGTCTATGTTGCCCATAAAAGTCCCAATGCCCAACAAATAATCCTAGTCTTAGTCTTATTCTTGGTCTAATACTTAGTGTTAGTCTTAGTCTGAGTTAAAGTCATAATACTCGAAAAGTGCCAGTGAATCCGATTGACCATGGAACTATGTTTTTGACCAAGGGTTCTATGTTACCCATAAAAGTACTAATGACCAACATATTATCGCAATAAATTGGATTAACCCTAATATCCTTCATTAATTTGCAAGGAGTTCATGAAAATTTTAAGTATTCCATCGAATGACTTAGCTAGTTTAACCCCAATACATTCAATTGGTTATAAAATCATCCCTCCATCTATGACCAAGGATTTCAAAGATAAGCCTAATTGACCCACTTTAGAACCAAAATAAGCCCAGCCAGCCATTGGACCATATGTCCCGGGATTCGGGATTTTAAAAATAGCAATCCCGGGATCCCGGGATCCCGGGATTTTTCGGGACTAACCTTGTTGAAAACAATTTTTTTTTAACTAAATTTATGTAGTTTTCAATATAAAAAGACATAAGAAAAAAATACAAAATTAAGTCAGAATTCAAAAAGCATTTATTTATTATAAATAAATATATGTGACCCGGTCTACGAAAAGGGACCTTCGGTGTGAAAATATCATTTTTCACTTTTTTGGCGATTCGGATAGACTAATGTGTGCTCTTTCTAATGGCGCAAAGCAGAAGTTTCCAACTCGTAAAGAAGTTTGTCAGGAATTTTCCAAAAAAAGAGCAGAAATGAGTGAAAATGAAAAAAAATTGGACATTGAATTATAACATAATAAACATCATTTCATACTTTTATTTGAAGGGAAACCAGCCATTTTACATAAAAAAAAAGAACTCGTATTAATTGACTAAGAAATACAAATCTGTAAGAATAGAGGATAAGCTGAAATAAATGAAAAGACGCCATTCAGTGTGCGACAATTAAACGTTTACAAACAGCTGTTTTCTCGAAAACTTGTTTTTACACCGAAGGTCCCTTTTCGTAGACCGGGTCACATATAGCTATATTTTGAAAGGAAAATTTTTATTTTGCAGTCTTATTTATAAAAACTCTTACATAACTTATATCTAGTAAATTACTAGATATAACTATTACTACTATAACTACTAAAATGTAATATCTAAACAAATAAGTTGGAATGTGTGTATAATTGTGTGTTCGAATTTCAGATATTCCTGAAGACGGACACCAAAGGTGTATGAAATTTTGGAAAATAAAAAAACTTATTTATAATAAAAAAAAAAATTAGAAAAGGTAGTTAAGTGCATTTGTATACATATTGGGGTTGAGATCATTTATGATTTTTAGAAAAAGCCCACATTTTTAATTTAAGGCGGTAGTCTTAGCTCAAGTATTAAAAATAGAACGGGGTGAACTTATTGTGTATGTATGGATAGGATTTACTAGAATATGCTTAGATGGGTGCTTCTTTACAGCAGGTTATATGTATATGTAGTATGCTCAATTATTCATTCATCATGGGTTCATTTCTAAAATAATACCTCAAAAACATTAAAGCATCTAATGTTTCGTCAGTAAGACTTGATCTGAGCCTACTGCATATATAACCTGCTGTAGAGAAGCACCTTTCTGACTGTATGCTGGTCGGAGAAATAGTTAAAAGAAAGTCATACATATTTTGCAAATATTGGCCACGAGATCCGCCAGATACAATAATGTCCACTTCTTGATTTAAAACGTCACTCAATTTTTGAACGACCACAGAACCATTTGCCTTATCCGGGCTTTTGCACTTTGCTATTGCCTGGCTTAACTTATCTTCTAAGTATTCAATCTCCTCTTCTTTTTCTTCTTCTATAATAAAGGGTGTTTTTTTTAGGGGTTTGTTTTTCGAATAGAGATAAAACTGGCATTTTGTGGTCAAATCTGGCAACTCTAATGTCATTTATGTTCAGTTTGGTTTGCCATTTCATCATGAACAGGTTGACAAAAGAACAACGCTTGCAAATTGTGCAAATTTATTTCGAAAATAATGGTTCAGTTCGCGAAGTTTACCGCAAGCTCCGTCCATTTTATGGTCGACATAATCGTCTATCAGAGCAATTAATTCGGTTAACCATGGGTCGTTTTCGCACTACGTTTACTCTATGTGATAATACGCATCCGCAGAGACGTCGAACAGTGCGCCCCGAAGAAACAATTGCCGCTGTAGAGCAAAATGTTGAAGAGGACCCGAATGAATCGATTCGCCACCGTGCACAGCAATTGGAGCTTTGTCCATCAACTTTATGGAAGATTTTGCGCAAAGATCTTGGCTTGCGACCTTACAAGATCCAGCTTGTGCAAGAATTAAAGCCGCGAGACCATGCAATGCGTCGTGATTTTGGTGTATGGGCCGAAAATGAGATTGATCTCGATGCTGATTTTCATCGCAAAATTTTGTTCAGTGATGAGGCTCATTTTTGGTTGAATGGTTACGTCAACAAGCAAAATTGCCGCATTTGGAGTGAAGAGAATCCACATGAGAATGAGATCTTTGAGACGCCATTACATCCACAAAAACTGACTGTTTGGTGTGCTCTATGGGCTGGTGGAGTCATTGGGCCATACTTCTTCCGAAATAATGCTGGAGAGTCAGTTACCGTTAATGGAGACCGGTATAGAGCCATGATAATCGACTATTTTGTTCCCGAATTGGATGGCATGAATGTGGATGAGTTGTGGTTCCAACAAGACGGCGCTACATGCCACACAGCGCACGTCACAATCGATTTATTGAAGGAAACATTCGATGAGCGCATAATTTCGCGGAATGGACCTGTCAATTGGCCACCAAGATCGTGTGATTTGACACCATTGGATTATTTTCTTTGGGGATATGTGAAGTCGCTCGTCTACGCCAACAAACCAGAAACGTTAAGGGGCTTGGAGGCCAACATTCGTGGCGTTATTGCCGACATACGGCCCCATATGCTCGAAAAAGTGGTTGAAAATTGGACCTGTAGAATTGGCTTTATTCGAGCCAGCCGTGGCGGCCACATGCCCGAAATCATATTTAAACATTAATGGCATAAAATTATCCTTCCAATAAAGCCAAATTGATGGACATTAAAACGATTTTCTTGTGTTTTATTTCAATTCGAAGTTCTATATCTCTAAAAAAAACACCCTGTACGTACTTCTGTAACATCAGAACCGCATTCGAGTGGTGTTGTAGCTAATCTTTGGATAATTTTTAACATTTCCTGTACGTACTTCTGTAACATCAGAACCGCATTCGAGTGGTGTTGTAGCTAATCTTTGGATAATTTTTAACATTTCTATTTTCATGCTTGATATACTTATAAGATTATCCTCGTCAAATTGCCGGATTTGTTAAGAAATGAAGAATTGCAGAGTACGAGTTTCTTCGCAATTAGAATTTTAAGTGCTTTAAAAAGTTCTTTGCTGAAAAACAGCAAAACAGGGTTTTAACACCTGAACCAAATTTTTAATAATTTTGCAATTATAATCACTTATGACCACAACTTGGAGATCTATAAGTGTTTTTTTTATTGAAGTTTCAAGCAAAATGAACCGTTCAAGCATAAAAAACATACTATTCCATCTAATTCTACAATCGATAAGAAGCTTTAATTCTTTTCCGTAGTCATTCCGAATATATTTTTGAAGCATGCCATTTTTGGTTGAAGATTTCCTAAAAGTACCAACAATCTTTATGACTTTGTCGATAATTTTTTTAAGATCATGGGTATCTGTAACTTCGGCAAATTGTTTGCTTTGCAACACATATATCCCGGGATTTCGGGATCGGGAATCCCGGGATTGGAAGCCTTAGTTCGAGTTCTTGTTTTCAAAAACGAACATTACGGATCTCAAACTTTCGTGTTCAAGGGTAGTATGAGACACGTGTGTAAGTTGGAACTCCAATTTTTTGTAAGATTTGAATAAATGAATTAATTTTTAAGATATGAAATATATGCCTTAGTTCACATCTCTCAGAGTTTTGGTGAGACTCACTACTCGCTAATTTAAAGTGAAAAGTATGTTATTGCTACATGAGTGTTTATTGAACTTATTAAGTAAAAGTTGAATTTCACAATAAATTTCTGCTGATCTGACCTTCAGCAGCTACAATGGCACACCTTAGAGGTACCCAAATAATAAACCAAGACTTGTAGTTGCCTTTATAATTGTGAGCAACTTTTGCTATTACAACCAATTTAACCCCCAACAGTAACCACAAAAATAAATAAAAAAAAAAAACACCAAACTACAAAAACAATGAAAACATTTATTCAAAATTTAATCAGAAAATAACAATCGAAATAACATTATTCAATACATACATATAATAATTTTATTTTTCGCGGGCATTTGCAGAATTTTTTAATTTATTGCACTCGTAGTAAAAGCAATTTGGGCAATTTTTAAAAAAAAAAAAAGATACAGTATACCGTGTATACAGTAAAGAAGTGAAACTTCTTCTTTGTATACACTCTTTCTTTTCTAGAATAAGAACGATTTTAGTGTAAAGGCTCGATTATGCAATCGTAAAGCTACGCAACGTAACGTGGCGTAGAGTTCTATCTGGAATAGAACCCATCGCTGCACTAGGGAGAAAACTCAGAGCGTAGCTTTATTGAAAGTTTGAGAGCGAGAGTATGATCGTGAGAAAATCAAGTCTTGCATATTCCGCATATTAAGAGAATAATTTCTTAAAAAGGGATTTTTTTATTTTACATAACTACAATGAGCGATTTTTTTGCCAATGGGAGCTTCAGGTGCATTTATAAATTTGTTTTTCAAAAATTTTTTTTGGCATATTAATAAGGAGTTTCACAGAACAATGTCACAACAATAAATCTACCTCAACTGAAAACTTGATCTTAACTTTCATTTTTATTTCTGCCTTAAAAACTAAAAATCAAAAATTACAGGTTATTTTGTACTCAAAAACTATGGGACAAATTTTAGTTATTATTTTTGCTTTAAAAAAATTAAGCCTTATACATAAGTACTTTTTTGTTCAAAACTTTAAATGTGAAAAAATAACTAAAACTTTCACACACACATTATACTTAATAGTAATAGTAAATAGTTCGATATAAAATTATATAACTAAGATATGTATAAAATAGTTATCTATTGAAAGAACTTATTCCAACTTTTCTTGCGCACAGTGTCAAGTTGGCGTCATGGAATTGCACAATTATCGCAACTTGCATTTGCGTAAACTTGCATAAACTTTTATCTTATATTCTTTCAGTTCTTCTTTGCTTGTAAAATACATTTTTAATGAAAAATCTATTCAAACAATATTTAAGGATACAAAGTGCATTAACCCACAATTTCTAAGATTCAGAGACATAAAGCTTTATGTTTAGAAGTTTAATTGCGTTTCTTCAACGTTAACTATGTCAATTGCCCGAATTTCTATTAGTTGCATTGAGCAAGGTCGTACTGTAGTTACTTTTTTCTCCATACAAACATTTTTGACTCTACACTAATAGTTAGGGTGTAGAATTAAATGCTAAGAAATTTTCGTTTCTACAGCATACTACGCTTTATTCAAGAATGATAGAAAAATAGATAACGCATTGCGCAGGTCCGTTATGTTGTTTATGGCTGAATTACAATACTGCGTTAGGTCGGTCGGCCTTTGACAGCTCGACTAGAAACAATGGGTTCTTATGAAGCAACACAAAATATGACCTCATGCATTGCGTCGACCTCATCCCGTAAATATGAATTTGAGGGGGTGACGTACGATCAACGCTATGAGTAGCGACATGCTCAAGCTAGGTCGTGCTTTTGACATTCCATATTAACGCTGGGTTGCATTTTCGTTGAGCAATGCTAAAATGTGGGTATTCTTGGATTCCGATGGAAAACTCAGATTTTCATAGGATTATCGTGGGAATTTATATTTTGATGCGAGTTTTTTTTAAATTGATCAAATTTTTTAAATTAACATGCTGCTTAAGTAGTATAAAAATTATTTTGATGAATTTAGCATGATATTAATATTATTCAATTGTATTTCATATTAAAATTTATGCATTTTTTAGTATATTATAAATAATATTATAAGGGCATTCATGCAAAATGGCAAACTTATATATTGGTCAATTAGATATTTTAATGAGGTTGGTTGAGGACGAATACCCTTAATATCATTGTTTGAATAATATAACACACAAAGGAATGTTGTGGTAAGGTAGATTGGCAAATGCCGTACACTTTGTTTTTGTAAAGTTGTACCTAAGTACTCACTAATTACAAGTGATTCTGCGAGCATTGTACAAGGGGGCGTGGCAGCTCGAATCTACAATATTGAATAACTTTGGAATTATAGGTCGCACAACATTGGAATTAGGTGTTCGGCCTCGATTTACATGTGCCGTTCCACTGGCAAAATTTTATGGGCGTTGGGAAAAGGGTGTGGCACTTTTTCGGCTTCCCAAATTGTGGGTATAACTTTCGAACTATTAGTCACATATCAATGAAACTCGGTAAGAATGTACTATTTAGTCTTGTCTTTTGACTGGAAAAATTGAGTGAGCATTGGACAAGGGGGCATGGCACCGCCCATATAAGTCAAACTTATGGTATCAAATAGCTTTGGAGTTAAATGCCGCATAATAATGAAATTCGGTATGGAGTTGCCACTTGGTAATACCCATCTACTAGAAAACCGAGACGGGCATTGTACAAGGGGGTGTGGCTCCGCCCATACAATTACAATTTTTGATATCGAATAGGCTATGAAAGTAAGTCACAAAACGTTGAATTTTAGAATAGAATTACTATTTGGTGATGCATTTCTACTAAAAAATTTGGACAGGAATTGGTCAAGGGTGTGTGGCTCCGCCCATACATGAAAATTAAAGTCGCATAACATTGAAACTCACAATGGAGTACCACTTGGTGATATCCTTCTACGCCTATGGTAGGCATATTGTAGTTTTAGGCGATTTTGTAAAAAGTTTGTACTACAGCACCAACTGGTGTCCAAGTTGGATCAAAGAAGATAGCGCCAAAATACTCACCGTACCTCAAAACCACAATATACCAATTTTCATTCTAATCGCATAAAGAATTGTACTACAGCGCCCTCTGGTGTTCAATATGGTTCAAAAAAGATAGCAGCCCAACACTCAGTATACATGAAAACCACTATATACCAATTTTCTTAAAATTTGTACTGAAGCGTCCTCTGGTGTTCAAGGTGGATAAAAATTGATTGAAAGTGCCCCAAAACACGCACCGTACACAAAAAACTTCCATACACAAATTTACATGAATATTTCCATACGTATTTCCAACTTGCTTTCGTTGACGAAATTTCCTACATTTTGCTCTCAAAATTTGCAAAAATCTCGGCAAAAATTAACAGTAATAATAATAATAAATAGCAGTAATTTTGACAAAAACAAGAAAAATAATGACATCAAGTAATCACATTTTATAAAAAAAAACAATATACATATATATATATATATATATATATATAAAAATATCGATCAATCAAAGAAAAATTTTTTGCCATAAAAACTGAAATGTGTTTTCAGAAATTCCATTTTAAATTTTAATTTAATTTCACATTTTATCATTAATAGCATGTTCACATTGAGCTAAAATTAAGTAATTTCGAGCTTTTGTGTAATTTCGTCTGTAATTATATAATTTAAATGGTAATTTCCCATACAATTGGTTAATTTCGAAATTACCTCAAACAAGCTAATTTCGTTGAAATTACTCACGAAATTAGGCCAATATTTACTTGCAAACCTGAAATCTTAAAATTGTGTGCTTTGAACACAACCTTTTTTGACACAATAAGAATCTTGTTATCAAAAAGATTGTTGTTTTTAAATTGAATAAACAAATAAACAAAGCAGGTTGTTGATTTTCAATATTAAATCTTGGCGTTTTTTTTCATATGATTTATATAATTTATTACATAATCTACACATTTTTCTGTATCTTCAAGCTCATTAAAATAAAATAGGACAACTCTTGAAATTTCCTCTGGATTCATGCTGCTGTATTGTGTTCAAAAATTATACATGATAATATTTAATTTACAGAAAAAAAAATTAAACGTCAAACAAAATTGTCAAAACACAGTGTGAACACTTTTCTACAATTTCGAAATTATCTTACGAAATTACTTAATTTTAGCTCAATGTGAACATGCTATAAATTGGAAAGCGTTCATTTACTTTGAAGCTTCTAGTCCGAATTTTCACATTTATATGTGACATTTTTCATTATTTCGCAGATTATATTACATTTAATAAAAATATCTTAGCTTTCTAAAGTTGGTTTTATGGTTCTTAATGATTTTATGACAATATCTTTTAATTTTTTATTGATTAAAATTATAATTTCATGATTTCGGAAAAAGGGACGTTTTGTGGGATTTTTAGTATAGCTGCTTTTATTGGCATCACCAAAATGATAGACGCACGATCTGTCAACGCAACATTTAATTTTGCAAAGTTTGAGGTCGTCCGTTTTGACAGCTTATATCGTAAAGTTTTTACAACGGAGACCAAAGTACGGTCAAAGGCCGACCGACCTAACGCAGTATTGTAATTCAGCTATTACTTTTCATTTTGACATTTCTAGCTACGAACAAAGTATTTTTTACGATCATGACGTCACGCTAGACCAAGTTTGTTTCTTGAATCTTTTGCCATTGTTTCATATTTGTTCACATTTTTAACAAGACTTGACAGAAAGCCATATCGTAAGCTCATATCGTAAGTCTATCGTAACGTAGATGCGCAGATCGTAGAAAATTATTTTTACTATCTGCGCAATCTATTTTTCTATCATTCTTGGGCTTTATTCATAAACATTTTTTCATTCGCTGCTCATGTTTGTAAGGTTTGTGTCTGAACTAAAGAAAATCTCTACAAAAATTAAGAATTCCAATGGATTTGCAATGGCCGCCACATAAAAAAATGTTGCAAAGGGCGCATATGGAGCATGTCTTTGATATTAAACGAAAAGACAAACAAAAAACATGGTTGCGAAAATGTTTATGAATAGCGTTTTCTTGTTTAAAGTTACACTGCCTCTAAAATGTGTTTATGAATAAGGCTGTTATATTTTCCCGCTAGGAGCGCTGTTTATTTTCCCGCTGGGCATCTACAGCAAAAGTAGTTTGATTAATTGGTATGTAGACAACATTTTCATATGAGTGCCTTAGCCCAGCATATAGCACCTTGACTTTATAAAACTGAGATTGCAGGTTCGATACTCAGCGCTGACAAAGAAATTTTTTTCAGTCTTTTATACAATGTATATCTCTCTTATTCTATCTACTGTACAACATATCTTTCTTCTCTATCGTGTAACGAAATGAAGTAAATTGACCTTGAAATTTCACTCCTCAATATTCTCATTCAAATTTCGAAGCGCCGCCTAAGAAGTTTCACTTCAAAAAAAAAGAAAACACCTAGAAATTAAGTCAAAATCAACGTAAGTTTTAAGCCAGCTAAAATAACATATCGTTCATGTATGTTTGCTAATTTTGTGTTATTTTTTTTTAAGTTTTTTTTTTTTATTATAATACGCGCCATGGGGAAAACGCCCTCTTTTGTTGTAATCGGCATCTTAACATCTCTGCAAAAATAACAGCAAAATCGAAAATTGTCAGTTGGCAACACTAACTTCACTAACGGTTAGCATTTTAAGCTAATGCTAACAAAATAGCCGCAAAGTAATGCAAAAGGTTAAAGGTATGCGTCCAAGCCGACAAGCTGCATGCAGGTCTAACCAACCAAGCTACTGCCGTCCACTAAGCTAGCTGGTTTTCATCAAGGTTGAACTAGTTAAGTTCGATATTGGTTGGGTGTTGGTTGTTTGGTTGGTTGTCCGATTGAGTCGATTTGTTCGATTGCCTCATATAATGCCAGACAACACCTTCACATTGGCTCGCTACCACACAACACCATCACTGCAGCCGCCACCACCAACACCACGAACTAACAACACTATCATCCAACATTAGCAACTTTGTGCCAAAAGTTCTGCAATTTTCGGTTCGTCCGTCCATTGGTCTGTCTGTCCGGCCAAAGTGTAGCTGTTTGGATTCTTATTTTGTAGTAATTTTGCACGTTTCCCTAATTTTGTTAACGTGATAATAAAGTGCAAATAATACACTTTGCCTCGTTGGTGTTGCTGCTGCTGCTGCTGCCGCCAACAATTGTTGGCCGTAAGACGAACAGTCGAACAATTTAAGCTAGCTGGTCGGCCGATCGCTTGGACTGTCGGCTGTTTCTATGATTGGATTGGCGCGATACACCATGTACGCCCGATATGCGGCGGCGGCGTCATTATCTTGATGGAAATGCACCTGACTTTTGTGGTATTTGCACGATTTTCACATGAGTGTGCGTTGTTTTTATTTTCAAAATCTCAATAGGGTTGCCATTATGCTTTGGAATGAAAATAAAAGTTATTTTTCAAACTATTTATGCTGAATCACGAACATATTCCTTTGTATTTAAAAGTGACAACGCATCTTAATCCTTGTTTTAGTTCTTGTTCTTATCCTGGCCACAAACCTTATCCGAATCCTTGTCCAACCTCCTTATCCTTATTCAAATAATTGTCCTAATCGTTATTTGATTCCTTGAAATAATTCTAATTCTTATCGCTTTCCTTATCCGTGTCTTAATCCTTGTCCTAATACTTATCTTAATCGTTTCTCAATCCTTATCCAAGTCCGTGTTCTAATTCTTTTCCTATTTCCAGCCCTTTTTTATCCTAAAACTAATGCTTGTCTTAGTCCTTGTCCTAATTTCTGTTTTAACTCGTGTTCCGGTTTTTTCAGTGGACCTCGTATTGATATTTATCCTAATGCTTGTCATTATCGTGTCCTAATCATTAACTTCTTGTTTGTCTCAATCCGTTCTAATTCAATCCTAATACATTTTCAAGTTCTTGTCTTAGTCTTGGAACTTATCCTCATCCCAATTCTTCTTCTCGAACCTTACCTTATCTTTGTCCTAATTTTTGTCATAATCCTTGTCCTAGTCTTTGACCTAAATCGTGTAAAAAACCTTGTCCTGAAATCCTTGTCCTTATCCTTGTCCCAATCCTTGTCCCAATCATTGTCCTAATACTCAATTTTTCTCCTAAGCCTTGACCTAATCCTTGTTCCAGTCCTTATCCGAACTCTTGTCTTAAATGTTGTCCTAACTCCTGTCATATTCATTTAAATAATTCTTGTGCCAATCTCTGTATAAATTCTAGTTCCATTTCTTGTCCTTATCCTTTCACTAATTTTTGACATAATTCCTGTTCTATTCTTTGTCCTAAACCTTGTCCTAATCCCGGTCTTTATTCTTGTTCCACTCACTGTCTTCAAACTTATCTTAATTTTTGTTCTTATCATTGCTCCATCCCTCCAATCCCTATCGTATTTCTTGTCCGAGTCATTACTTTAACCCTTTTTTTAATCATTGTCGTAATTCTTGTGCTTATCTTGTTTTATAATCTTGTTTCTGATCCATACCAAATCCCTAGATTTAATCCTTCTCCAATCGTTGTTTTATTTCTAGCCCTTGTCGTCGTCCAAATATTTTTCATAGACCTTTTCCTTATCAAAAACTTGATTTAATCCTTGTCTTAATTCTAGTCCTTATTTTTGTTCTAATACTTGGCGTAATCCTTCTCCTAAGCTTTACACTAGTCTTTGCACTAATCCTTGGCTTACTACTTGTACTTAACATCTAAAAACAACTTTTGCTCTGATGCATTAATACTTACCTTAGTATTTGCAACATTTTCATGCAAAGTTCCTTACCGGCTTCATGAGGCCAACGATCAACTATCGAACAATACAATTTATCGAATCGGGTAAAATCATAGACTCCTATAATCTCCGAGTTATAATTCTGTCAGCAAGCTGGTAATTCTGCAACTGAATAAGTTTTATTCAACTAGATGGCAACCATAGAGTCGAATGGGAGAGTCGAGTGAAGCATCGGTCGAGTGCAAACGTTAAAAATTGCTAGTAATATTTTCGTGCAACAGTTTTGAAATTTCGTTGCACCATCCTCGTCTTGATGTATTTAATTTTTTTCTTTTTAATTTTTATCATGAAGTCAAACAAATTTCCTTTTATATTGAACCAAATCGTATCAGCTTTTTGTGGCAACTAAAAGTTCCATGCAACGCCGTTGAATTTCAATAAAAATCTTTTTTTCAAGTTTTTAAGAAACTTTTAATCTTAATATTTGAATACGGCCTTTCATTATTTATATTGAAAACAAATTTGAGCTTTAGACCAAGTATGTTGACAACAACCAACAACAACAACAATAACGGCTCTGTATAGAGCAAATCTACACCAACTCATCGGTAGTCTTTGCATGACTTTTCACTGTGATCCACTCAAGTTACTTAGGCTCTACTTATACTGCCAATTATGCTGAGAAAGTAACCCGGAATTTATTTTGACAGAGAGATCGCTTAAGTTCTTATCTACTTCGATGCACCATGTAGTAAGGTTGACCTAGATCGTATAATACTTTTTTAGGCATAACCTTAACTCATGTGCATCTTCGAAATTCGATCACAGCGGCTTACAGCTATCAGAGCATATTGAAGTTGTGTTATTTTGTTGTTAGCTCCTCCCTTTTTCCACACTTTCATTTTAGGCTTCAGTTAGTTTAACTGATGGTACACCTATATTATATTGGCAGTATATGTAGAACCTTAGTAGCTTGAGTGGATCACAGTGAAAAGTCATGCAAAGACTACTGATGAGTTGGTGTTGCGGCCAACGAAACGGTCTGTATAGTCAAGCTGTGAGTTGCTCTGTACAGAGCCGTTGTTGTTGTTGTTGTTGTTGGTTGTTGACTTCTTTGTCTTCATGTTGTCTTGTTGTCAACATACTTGACCTAAATCTCAAATTTGTTTTCAGTTTTTAAGAAACTTAACACGGTATATTTCTCTTGAGTGTAAAAATAATTGAAATCTGTGAAGTTTGCATTTGAATGGTATCGGGGGTGGTATAGAGTGCGCCATATTGTATGTCGTCATATTAAAACATTGAATAACACGACATTTATCAGGTGATTGTCGTGAGTAGAGAGTATTTTGAAACGTTAATTCAGTTTTAATCATGAATCGCTTCATTCCGACTTCATGCACCGAAATAGTGAGTTTAGTTGTGTTAATTCAACGTGCATATCATCGAAATTACCGTGGCCAACAAGCACCGTCTGACAACAGTATTCGTCGTTTGGTGTCGAATTTTGTTGAGTACGGGACAGTGGGAGATCGTTCACATTCCGTTCATCAACGCACAAGATGTTCAAATGAACTGTTTGAAGCAGTATGTTAAGAGAGTGTGTTGCCGAAAACCCACATGTGTTGTATGGTCTTCGCGAACAGAATTTTGGCGTCTGTGGAACCACTTTGCGGCACATTTTTTTAAGTATGATTTGTATTTGTTTCGATATAAAGTGCAATTAACTCAAAGAATTTTAGCGACAGATCATTGACGTCGCTGGGAATACGGCGAAACAGTCTCTCGAATGGTTGATACTGAACCTAATTTTTGGAAACTAATTTTGATGACCGACGAGGACCATTTACCATTCTGTGACGCCATTAACAAGCAAAATTGCCGCTTTTGGGGAACGGAGAATCCACACGAGATCCATGAAACACCATTGTATGTCCAAAAAGAGACTGTTTGGGTCGAAGTTTGCGGCAAAACCATCATTGGGTAATTTTTTTCTTCAGAGAAGGCGAAACAGTCAATCAAAATCGATATCGGTGGATGTTGGCTCATTATGTCTCCCCACAAATGTGTTAAAAAGGTCTAGACAGTTATTGGTTTCGACAAGATGGTGCACCATGTCACACTGCAAATCGAACAATACAGTTTCTGCAAGGAAAATTCCCTGGACGTGTGATGTCAAAAAATAGTGACATTGACTTGCCACGTATATCCCTAGATTTGATTCCTCCAGTATTCTTTTTGTGGGGTTATTTGAAAAGCAAAGTGTACGTCAGCAAGCCTCAGACCATTGACAAGCTCAAGGCAAATATTCGTGCCGAAATCATCGCTATACCGCCCGAGATGCTCGAAAAAGTGATGGAAAATACAGCAAAAAGGGCATCACTTCATTGATGTTGCATTCAAAAACTAATCCAAATAAATTGGAATGGACAAAATTAAATAACCTCACAAATAGAAATCGGTTTTTTTCAAGTTATTGAATACTCACATATCGACGTAATAGATATCGCAACCTGTATATAATGGTTATGGTCTTCGACATAGCGTCCGCAGAAATTTTTCAAGGGGGATAAAGGTATGCATTGGTGTGTACGTATATGAAAATGTTACATATACACATAGGATATAAAAATATATAAAATTTTTCCAGTTCAAGTGCCCCCGTGCCACCTGTGGATGCCCTTGGTCTTCGAACATCTCTCAAAATCCTCTTTCATGTATTTTTTTTTTTTCAGAAAATTCTCCAAATGTTGGCAACCCTTGGACACATTAAAGACATTTGCATGCTTGTTACTACTTTAAAAATACTCGCAGCTCTTTTTCTTTTCAATAAAATCTCCCAACAAATATTTCGGAAAAAATGGTGTAATTTTGCTGTTGGCTTTTATAGCACTTTTTTCCCCTCAGTCAAACTTATGTTGCTCACTTTGTTTGTTGCTCGCTTGCAAGCTGTTAGTTGGTGTTGTTGTTCTTGCCGATGCTGGTGTTTTTGCCGCAATTACTTGGCAAACAATTTTTACCTTTAGCCTCAAGTTCAAATTTCAAAATCAAAATAAGCAGCTAATTTTTCAGTAAGACTTTAAAGCAGTTGCCTTAAGTTGCAAAAAAATTCTCCCATGGAACGAACATTCATGCAACAGGTTGGTTCAAGTGATTCAACTGGGTAACCTGTTGCCGCAACCAGACAGTCAAACAGATAGATAGTCAAGCTAAGGCATGCCATGCCATCCATCCGCCAGCTAAGCTCATCATTCATTGAAAGAAGCTCGCAAATGTTTCTTCCTCAACATTTAAAGTTGTTGCACCTTGCAGCGACTAAGAGATTTCTTTGATTTTTTTAATGATGAAAAAAAAAAAATGAAAAGAAAAACAAAAGGATACGAAAAGCTTACTAAAAAGATATTCATTGCATTCAAGCAACTTGTGAAGGTTTCACACTCAAAGTCAAAACATGACTGTCTGTCTGTCTGTCTAACTGACTGATAGACTGGCTGACTGATTGACTGTCTAAATGCAGTGATTGAATAAAGGGCTTTTTTTTTAATCTGTTGTTGCCAAGTTTTTCTTGCTTGTAGCTTTTCGCTAACTTTACGAGTATCGCGAAAATTACTCGCAACCGCCTGACGCGCAACCTTGATAATTTGTGTGCATTTATTATTGTTGTTGTTGATGTTGTTGTTGTTGTTGCTGTTGGAGTTGTTATTTTGAACCGTGATAACTACTGTGTTATTTTCTATAATTTGAGTCTATGTTTTTGGCTTTTTTTTAAATATTTTGCACTTTAAGAACGTGTTCTAAAATGTTCCCATGATTTGTTCGTGTGTTACCCAGAAGTTGCCTGGTAGTGTTTCCTCAATCTATTGAGGGAGGGATTTATTAAAGCCATTTGCTGCAGATGAAATTGATTTGAATCATAAACAATTTGAGTGGATTTGTACTTAAAGCTCAAAATTAAGTGGTTATTTTAATTGAATTGTGAGTAGAGCGTTACGATTTTATCCGCCTAGCGGAAATATATTGAATTAAAAACAAAACCATGGCATTTGGATTGTCTTTCTAAGAAATCTTTTCAATTTATTCGTAATAATGATTACGAGTAAAAATGGAGAACTATTCTTTGGCTTGCGGTTAAAAATATAGAATTAATTTGTACCTTAAATTTGTCAGAGAGTTTACTTTTAAAGATTATATTGTTTGAAATTTTCATTCTTTGTAAGTACTTAAACCGATCTTTTCAACTTGATAAATACTATGGGGACTGAATTACTGAACACAAGTGATGCTGAACCTTCATGGCTTCCCAAAAAGGTCATTACTCCAGAAATCGTCGATAAAATCCTTGAAATGATATTGGACGATCGGAGAATGAAAGTACGTGAGATATTTGAGGATGTTGGCATCTTAACTTAGAGAGTGCATCACATTTTACATTAATATTTGAACACGAAAAAGCTATCCGAGTGATGGGTGCCGCGATTGTTCAGCCGTGTTAGCACTTCAAAGGAGTATCTGACGATATTCAATTGCAATCCGAAGGTTTTTGGTTTTCGATAATAATATCCTATTTCCAATTCTGATTATAAATGGCTCGGCGGTAATTTTGTCCAATGAAGAGGAAATCATTGAAATAAATGCTCAAAATAGGACCTTGATTAAATCTTTTATTTGGAAGAAATAAAAAAAAATAATGGGAAAAACTTTGGACTAAATGTATCGTCCTTAAAGGAGACTATGTTGAGAAATAAAAAATTTTTCTGGCGAAAAAATAAATTCTTTTTATTCAAAAAGTCACTGACTCATCAAATTGCCTTCGTAAATATAGTTTGTATTGATTTCAGAGCTCTATTTTGTTGCTTACTTGAGATTTATAACTGTTTTATATGTTGCACGTTTTTGTACGATACACAGAGCGGTGACCAGTGGACACAATTCGAAAAAACTGTTTTTGCAGAAATGGAACATTTTGGCGTAATTTTAAAGGTTATGATCTGTATTAACAGTACTTTTTAGTACAGTTAATACCAGTACGATTTCAAATTGAAAATCTGTATTAACAGTACTTTTCATTGTAGCGGCCATCGTAACAGCTATCTAGTCTGCTGTATGATTACACTATACAGGTTTTTAGTTGATTTCTTCATTAACATGTTTGACCTCTAGTCCAAAAATTAGTCTTAATTATTTTTCTGATATGTTATTTTGTAAAAAATCTTCCTAAGCGCACTCCGTGTTCTTTATTGAAATCGTCACCAAATATAAACAGAAATTCAAAATAACCTTCCTTCAACAGTTTTAAACCCTCTTTCGTATATGAAAATAATGCCCAGTGGGGAAAATCTGGTATGTCTTCAACATAGTGGTTAACTGAAATATATGTAAACTGTGACTAAAACAATTTGTTGGCCGTTAGACAAGGTTCATCTCGCAGCTTATATGTCCCAAGGCATAGATTTCACCTCGTTCCTCGTTGTGTAGCCAAATTTGTGATAATATTATATACATATACTAGCGATACCCGGCGCGCGTTGCTGCACCCAGCAAGTATATTGGAAATGATAAGTATATTCAAAACTTTTATTAATCCCTTAGTCTGATACCACGCTCATGTTCCACTGCCCGTTACAGTTTCCCAGTAGCAGAACATCACTCCCAGGTGACAATTCCATTATGAGTTTCAATGTCCTGTGAATTAAGCTTCCATAGCTATTCTGTAAAGAGAATCGGGCCACACCCCCTTTTCCAATGCACAAACCGGTTTTCCAGTAGAAAGACTTTGGCAATTAGTAACTCCATACTGAGTTTTATTGTCATGCGACGTTTAGTTCCAAAACTATTTAATATCAAAAATTTGACTTGTGTGGTCGAAGCCATAGCCCCTTTTCCTATTGCCGTCCCAGTTCCCTTGTTTATTTATAAACAAACTTATTGAATCACACAATGTCAATTCTATTAAGTAAAAAGTCATCCGTTTGTTCCTTTTGTTCATTTATAAATTACAGGAAAACCACCGTCAAAACATGTGTAGAAAAGTTGCATGCAGCAAAACAAATAAACATACGTACATACATACATACATCAAGTCGGATTGAATCTCATTCTCATCAAAAAAATCCTCAACATGCTAAAGGTGGCCAGTGAATCCCCTTTTAACAAAACTGTGTTAGATTAATTCTCCACATCAAAACTACTTTGAACATATTAGAATGTACTTCGATCCAATTAGCTTTAAGCGCAGCAAAGTATGTATGTATATGTATTTGTTTGTTTGTTTTGTTGTTTTGTGCTTGCTGAGAACAAAAAGAGTATAGTAGAGAGCAACATGCAGTTTATTGAGGCTCTCACAGCACAAACGCATGAAAAGCTAACGATCAAGCAATGCATGGCATTGTGGATGATTTTTTAAAAAACTTAACACTTTAATTAAAGATACTTATTATTGAAATTTCGTAAAGAAAATAACCAATGAACCTTTTGTAGCACAAATGTGATATTTTAAAACTTATTTCAAAAAAATCGGACCAGTACTTCTGGAGTTTTGCGGACACAAAAAATGTTCACTTTCATTTTATATAATAGTATAGATATATATATAGATATAGAAGATATAGATATAGATATAGATATAGATAGATAGTATAAATGTATTTTATTACCATGACAAAAACATTGTTAAATTCTCCCTACTGATTTTTGCGAGTATAATCCGATCAATTGTATTAAGATGGACACTGGAAAGCCAGGTAAACTAGTTTCGTAATGGAAGCATCGCTTAATTTTCAAATCTACTATGGTAAAAACGTTGCCGTCCATCAGTAGGTGTAATATAAAGTCCATCTTGAGTCTACGTAGACCAAAGATTGTGAATATGTCTTACTGTATTTGTAAAGAATTTTATCAACTCGTCGGTTAAGAAGAACAATGACGTTAAAAAGGCTACGATTTTTATTTTACTACCCTCGTTTACTATCACGTTTAAAAATCGTAAATGGGGGTATATTAATTTTGTCACTCCGTTTGTAACGCCCATAAGGAGGCGTGATAGGTATAGAAAAGTATATATATTCTTCTTATGGTGATCAGCATCACCACCCGAGTTGATTTAGCCATGTCCGTCTCTCCGTCTGTCTGTGATCACGATTACAGCCGTTATTTTGAAGCTATCATCACGAAATTCAATATTTAAGCTTTTATCTAAAAAATAAAGATTAAGTTCGAAAATGAGCCAAATTGGATGAAAACCACACCTTCCTCCCATACAAAGTGACTTTATCAAAACGGTAAAATCTCTTAGAATTCTACAAAAATAAATATATAGACTTGAAATTTTGCATATGAGTTTTGATATTTAAAATACACTCTAAATATGAAATTCAACCAAATCGGATGAAAACCACGCCTACCTCCGATACAAAGTGACTTTATCAAAAAGGTAAAATCTCTCTAAAATCCACAAAAATTAATATATGGGCTTGAAAATTTGCATATGAACTTTGTTATTTATAACGTGTACTATTTGTATGAAATTCAACCACATTGAGTCAAAACCACGCCCACCTCCCATACAAAATGACTTTATCAAAAAACAAATGCGAACATTTTATGTTAAAACTATAAGGAAAACGTTTTTACAGATAAACATTTTATTGCTTAAGACTTTGAATATACTTTGGTTCGGACGTGGGGGTATTTTAACTTCGGCCCAGTCAAGGATCATTTCTTACTAGTTTTTTTTAAAATCTTCTCTAATTTTACAACATTTACGTTTTTTTTTCAAAAATTAATATTTTTTTTTGCTATTTAAAAAAACATATGTTTTGAATTTTTCCCAGCAAACATTATGACTCTTAAAAGAGTCTTTTAAGACTCATATAAATGAGCTTTTATCGTCATAATGTGCTCAAAAAAGACTCTTTTATGAGTAGATTTTCGTAGGTTTCGGGCCTCAAAATATGATTCATAATAATGACTGCTTTATGCCTCATTTAAGACTCAAAATTTAGACTCTTTTAAGACTCATATTTAATACTCTTTTAAGACTCATAATAAAGACTCTCTTAGAACTCATATAAATTAGTGTTTTTGGACTCAAAAATAAGACTCATTTAAGACTCATATTTAATACTCTTTTAAGACTTATAATAAAGACTCTTTAAAGACTCATAATAAAGACTCTTTTATAACTCACATAAATGAGTCTTTTTGGACTCAAAATAAGGACTATTTTAAGACTCATTTTAAATACTTTTGTAAGATTCACAATAAAGACTTTAAATAAATACTTTTTTAGAACTCATATATATGTCTTTTGTACTCAAAATTAAGACATTTTTGATAGTCATATTTAAGAATCATGGACTGGAATCTTACTAGACTCATACTGAGGGCTCTTTCAGAACTCATAGAAGTAATTGTGATCCGTTTAGGCTGAATTATATTTTTAGACTCAAATTTATTTAAAATATTTGATAGTTGAAAAATAAAAAAAAAATGACAACAATATCTTTTTTTAAACATTTCAAATAAAAAGTAATAGTAGAAAAATTTAAAGTCATTTTACAATCACATAAAAGACTTCTTTATGAGTAGTTTTATTGCGTACTCATAAAACACGCATAAAAAATACTATTTTTTGAGTCTGATTTCTGAGCAATAGTTTTAAAATCATATAATAGACTTCTTTATGAGTAGTTTTATTGCGTACTCATAAAACACGCATAAAAAATACTCTTTTTAGAGTCTGATTTCTGAGCAATCATTTTACAATCATATCAAAGACTCCTTTTAGAGTCTTTTTATTGCGTACTCATAAAAAACGCATAAGAAATACTCTTTTTAGAGTCTTATTTTCGAGCAATCATTTTAGAATCATATCAAAGACTCCTTTATGAGTCTTTTTATTGCGTACTCATAAAACACGCATAAGAAATACTATTTTTAGAGTCATTTTTTGGAGGCACTCAGAAAATGTTTGCAGTGTAGTTTTTTTCACATAGATATGTATATTTAAAAACCCAATAAAAACTATTTCTAACTTATTCAACATGAAACCTATTTTTGGTGATTCTTTATCTTAGAGACTTTTTTGCTACACAAACATATACAATTTTTTTGGTAAAATGGTCAACATAAAAACATCACAGAAAAAGGAACAAGCCTTTTTCAGTATTTTCAATTTGAAATACTGTACTGAAGTCTTGCGTGATTTTTGCTGTAATTCACTCAGCTGCTTAAGTTTAAATTATTTTGTCAATTTTCCGAGAAAATTACTAGGAATTTTTTCGCCGACAGCAAATCTTTCTATTAGAAACCATTAGGGGGAAACCCAATCGTGTTATACCTCAATTATACGCATCTTTCGAAGATCGCTCACAACTTTTTACTTCTAACAAAGTTTGTAGTTGTGGCTTTTGTTGTAATTCTTCTTTTCCATGTTTCCAGTTAGGCTTTGGCTTATGTTCGGAAATCCCGCAAGACTACCTACGAGTTGGTGTAGCGGATAACGAAACAGCTGTCTAGTCTGATGTGTGATTACTCTATAAAAGTTGTTGTTGTTGTTGTCGTTAGATATTTTCTTCCTTAGCATACTTGACCTCGAACTTATGGCGTTTTCTTTTCTGAAAAAATTCTGCATTTTTTCTGCCCTCTTTGAGAATTCTGCCCTTGTAGAAAACCGACCTAAAAAGAAGAAAAAATACATAACTTTTCCACTCTCAAGATCAACAGTTGAATATTCTACCCTGAAATGCTACCAACTGAATGAACAAAAAAGTGACATTTTAGAAAAATATTAAACGTTATCATTGACATTTCATTCAAGTTTGAGTTTTTTTCACGGATAAAATAAATATTATAAAAATTGTTCTTAAAAGTAAGCAACAGTCTTATCTCGACTAAGAACAGGTCAATATTTTTTGAGTTCAGATCAAAATGTAAAATATTCGGAGGGTAGAGGTTTTTGCTGAGAAAAGAAAACGCCTTTAGTAAATTTTCAGTGCATTTAGTGGTGAGTGGTAGGCTAGACACATTGAGGATGGCTGCAGCCGTGCAACATGAGGTGAATATAAGAATGTTGTAAAGCCGTGTGCGGCTTGATTATTTTGAACGCGGTGCAACAATCATAAAGATCATGTATGGCAGGATGCTTCCGCACTTCTTCGATAAACATTTCGTTAATGTCCATTTTTTTGTAATTAATACAATAATTTAGTGTTGCATATATTTAAAATTTTTCATATTACTTGCGTTAATAGTGTTAAAGTTTGACGTCAACCAAAGCAAACACCGAAATAACAAAAAAAAAGTATCTGTTTTATGTCAAAATTGAGAGTAACTGAGCAAAACCAAAAAAAAAATGGCTGCACTTGTTGCATGTCAAATTAGAAATAGATCTAAACCAACGACAGCAATATTGCCGTTGCCGCATTGCGGTCGAGCATTTTCGTTGCGACATATTCACCACATACACTTTCATAAGAAAAGCATGTTAAAAAAATTTTACAGATGTTGCACGGCTGCCATGTGGTCGTCAATGTGTTTAGGCGTGAGTGTTGCATTTTCGATCTTGCGGTATGTTTATTAAGTCTCATATCATAGACCTATACTGCACGTATACCCAGCGAGTAACAACTCAATGCTACGCATTTGGAAAAATAGCTTTTTAAACTTTTTTGGAAACCTGCGGGGTAACCCGTTGTCATGTCAAAATTGTGTCTGGACTTTCCCAGTACTAAACAAACATTTTGAATATTGAATGGTTTTTATGGAGTAAGAATCGTCAAGAGAGTTGATTTGAGTATTAAGTGAATGAATATTAAGTGAATTAATAAATTTAATTTTTTTTTCTAGCAAAATGCCAACTTATAACAAGTTCAAAATGTTGTCATTGTCAAGCATTTTACTTCTTTTGACAAGTTCACAACGTTATCATTGCAATTCAACAAGTAGCTGTTGTTAAGAACTCTTCTTTATTTTGTTATTAAGATACTTTTCTATGCCCATGTGTTTTGCTGTCAGTTAAAAAAAAAGCTTATATCACATTCCTTAAACCTCCCACTCACAGCAAAAAACCAGCGGCAACAATTTTATCAGTGACGTGGTTTCTATGTTAGGGATATTAAAAATATTCTGGTATGTATTCTATTTTTCCCGCCACGTGCTTGATAATAAACTGTATGTTATACGTACACAAAAAACAAAAAAAAAAGGACTCCTCCAAATACAGAAAACCCGGCACCTATTAAATTTCTTATCACTTGTGTATGTGCCTTTAGCTCATGATGTATACGGGCGAGAACGGAAGAGTAAAAAATTCCATATTGTAAACAGAATCCATAAAATACTGGCTAGGAGATGATGCTGCCCTGGAATCGCGCACATTCTTATCATTTTCCACGCACTTGTAACTAGGGAACGCTTAAGAGCAAAAACAAAAACGAAAAAAAAAACAACGAGTTACAACTAAATACTGGCCAAAAAAATCAATAAAGCTCATAGATACAGCTAAGAGCTGATATCAAAATTTGACTAGGTCCTGAAATTGGCGCCACAGCAGAATGACGCCGGCATCCTAACTTCCCAGAGGGAAGTCAAAACAAACCATTTGTGCCCGATTCTTGCTGGCCTGTTAGCTCAAAATGCGGACAAGTTTGATAACTGCGAAATGCATTGATTTCACTACGATGCTCTTTTATCACCAGTTTGCAACACTGCGGCTGATAAAGCTCTTCTTCTTTCTTTTTTTATTATTTTTTTTTCCTTTTTGATATTTGCTGTATATTCATGTCATACTGATTGGCTGAAGCTGCATGGTTTCTGGATTTGCCGCAGCTTATAACAAATAAAAAAAAAAAATTGCCAAAATATTTGTGATAAATAAAGTCATCACTCCTCTCTCGCTCTCAAAGCTATGCCTGTGCTGATTCTGCGCTCCTGTGCGAATTGAGAAGAAAAATCTTCACTAAGAAGCTTGAGCAAAAAATCCACAGATAAACAACGGATTATCCTTGTCTGACAACAGAAATGAGCTCAATTGTCAGATTGTGTGGAGTAGTAAAAAACGAATAAAATGGAAAAAAACCCACTTAGCTTCATGACAACAACTAATTCGAAGGATGGCTGCTGCTTCAATGATAAGCGGCCTTAAGTTCTTAACATAAGCTAAGCACAAGCTCTCATAGCGGTGATCCAATGGTCAGAGTGTGGGTGGAAGTTGCTAATGTTTTTCGTCTACTGTCAGTTATCAGCAACTCACACATGCAGACGACATACACACGCATACAACTGCAAAACACTGAACTGTGTCAAGTAAAAATTTTGAATTTTGGCGCCTTCATCAAACAGGCGCACAGCAAAGTAGCACACCACATGCACCCGGTATATGGACCAACGTTTGAGTCGTTGCAGTATTATCAGCTATGGAAATTTTGTATCTATGCTTGAAACATAACTCGAGATACATGCCGCAAACCTTCCTGCATGTTTGACTTACATAAAACTGACGACTGCGCAGTGTTGCCCTTTCAATCTTATCACTGCATCCAAAGCTTTAAAAAGCGCGGGTAGTACATCCTTCATGCAGTTACCTTTGGCTAAACACACTCTTTCTCTCTCTCTTTGTCGCTCTCGCTCTCTGTGCCTGTCTGTCACTCAGTTAGTGGGTGCTAAAAACACCCTTATTTAGAAATTCCTTGCATATCCTGGCAAGGACATTCCTGCGTCATGCTATCGTGACCTTATTGCCAGTTGAAATTGTGTCATCGCATAGTTTTATTGCTTTGCATTCTTCCAGCAAAGCCGGAAGTGAAACTTGCTGTGTTTTCTGTTAGCCTGCTGAAAAGGATGCTTTTTCGTTTTGATTTCAGGGACACACACTCTGTTACTGAGAGAGGCTCCATTTTATTACTATGATTGTGTGTGTGGAAACTTTGGTATTTAGAAATGGAAGGAAAAAAAAACTCTTGTCAAAATGGCTTTCTTATCAATGTGCACGTGCTGATTTGTTTTTCTGGTCTGTTTTCATGCAGTGTTCCGTTAGTGCCAGTGTATCGAGAGTGCCAATGTTTCGAAAAACTGACTTTAAAGTTTTCATTCGTCATTAAAATTCTATGGATGCTGCTTTGGCTTTTGTGCCATCACTTAGGTTAGAATTTATTTAGAAGTGCCAGCTGTAGAGTAGAGAACGACAACAAGAGTTATAGAGTTGATTTTTTGCCTAATAATGATAATAATAATAACTGGTCATTTCAGCCCTTGAAAGGACTTTGACCTAGCTTCTTATGATCAATTGTGTTGTGCGTGTTATTAAGTTTGTACGCAATTGACCGAGAACCGGACCTACAGGTTTAACGGCTTCTTGTTTTCAAGAAGCTTTATTTCTCTCTGGAAGCTACTACTCTCTGAGGTTTGCCATTGTCTGCAGAGAGGTGGTGGCCGTACAGAAAAATAATTTTTAATTCTGTCGCTGCTGGGGTTCGAACCCGGGTCTCCAGGTTCGTTGACATAGAGGCCACGCACTTTAACCAACTCCGCCACGGATGCCACGGATTTTTTGCCTAAAACGAACAATTATTTAAATGTTGCTTACATTTTTACTGGATTATAAAGAGGACACATAGAGATTACGAACAAAAGACAATATTTTTCGAATAGTCGCCTCGGCTTAGCTTGTATATTCTAATCGTTTTTTCGAAATTTTCGATCACTCTTTCGCATAGTTTGGGCTCTATTTCGGTGTTGGCGACATCATATTTTCTTTGTAAGTTGGAATTGTTCGCAGATGGTTAGCGTAGATGGCAACATGGTCTTAACATAAGCCCAAAGTCTTACGGCGTTAAATCTCAAAATCTTGGTGGCCAATTGATATCTCCAAATTACGATCAGGGAACCTTAGTGCTCAATAACGTGATTATTTCGCGACTTGTATGGCACGTTACACCATTCTGTTGAAAGAAGATGTCGTCTTTGCCCATATGCTCCATATATGACCACAAAAAATCATTCATCATATCGCTGTAGCACTCTTCAGTAACTGTTATGGCTCTTCCATCGTCATATTGGAAAAAGTACGGACCTATGACGCCTGCGGAACGCAATCCGCACCAAAGACGCTCTTGCTTAAGTGTATTTGCTTCTCTTTAGTCACATCGACATCGGATTTTAACGGCAAGTGAAAATGGGTCTTATAAAAAAACACTTTTCTTTTTGCAAAAATTACCGTCGCTATTCATGTTTTCTCAAGACCCGGCGCTGCTGATGTGTGTACACTGGCTGCAGTTAGTCAATTGAACCTTGTACGCATGCAGAGCTAAATCTTTCGTCAATATTCGTTGCTGTGTGGACTTGGAGATGTCGAGCTCTTGAGCATGCTGAAGAAATGGGATGCTTGGGTCGTTTCCAATACTTTCCTTCACTGCTTCGATATTCACGGTCGGACGTCAGGGGCGAAGGCGTTTTTGTATCTTCATATCTTGCGGCCCCGGGAGTCTAGTATGTAGCGTGCTCAACTGCCACCTCAGAGGTCCTGGGTTCGATTTCCGCCAAGGCCATGGTCCTATGCACCACCACGCTTAGAATATCCTACACATGTTTTATTTTATTGCTTGCCCCTTCCTTCCCACTAAACTATCACCCCATTTCGAACCAAGGCAGACTTGACTGAATAGGTATTACACTTGAAATCCTTGGTTCAAAGTTAAAAAAAAAGTGTTTCGGGAATAAACACAAAGACCACATTTCTTCTTTAATGTTTTTCGCAATTTCTCCTTTATCTATCTATCTATATCTATATCTATATCTATCTATATCTATATCTATATCTATCTATATCTATATCTATATCTATATCTATATCTATATCTATATCTATATCTATCTATCTATACTATTATATAAAATGAAAGTGAAAATTTTTGTGTCCGCAAAACTCCAAAAGTACTGGTCCGATTTTTTTGAAATAAGTTTTAAAATATCACATTTGTGCTACAAAAGGTTCATTGGTTATTTTCTTTACGAAATTTCAATAATAAGTACCTTTAATTAAAGTGTTAAGTTTTTAAAAAAATCATCCACAATGCCATGCATTGCTTGATCGTTAGCTTTTCATGCGTTTGTGCTGCGAGAGCCTCAATAAACTGCATGTTGCTCTCTACTATACTCTTTTTGTTCTCAGCAAGCACAAAACAACAAAAAAAACAAACAAATACATATACATACATACTTTGCTGCGCTTAAAGCTTATTGGACCGAAGTACATTCTAATATGTTCAAATTAGTTTTGATGTGGTGAATTAATCTAACACAGTTTTGTTAAAAGGGGATTTTAAAAGGACCTTTAGCATGTTGAGGATTTTTTTGATGAGAATGAGAATCAATCCGACTTGATGTATGTCTGTATGTATTGACGTATGTTTATTTGTTTCGCTGCATGCAACTTTTCTACACATGTTTTGACGGTGGTTTTCCTGTAATTTATAAATGAACAAAAGTAACAAACGGCTGATATTGTGTGATTCAATAAGTTTTTTTATAAATAAACAAGAGAACTGTTACGGGCAAAGGAAAAGGGGTTATGGCTCATGGTTAAGTCATGGTAAGTTATGGTTAAGTCAAATATTTGATATTAAATAGTTTTGGAACTAAACTTCGCATGACAATAAAACTCAGTATGGAGTTAGTAATTGCCAAAGTCTTTCTACTGGAAAACTGGTATGTGCATCGGAAAAGGGGGTGTGGCCCGATTCTCTATACAGAATAGCTATGGAAGCTAAATTCGCAGGACATTGAAACTCATAATGGAATTGTCACCTGGGAGTGATGTTCTGCTACTGGGAAACTATAACGGGCAGTGGAACATGAGCGTGGTGTCAGACTAAGGGACCAATAAAAGTTTTGAATTTACTTATTATTTCCAATATACTTGCCGGGTGCAGCAACGCGTGCTGGGTATCGCTAGTGATAAATAAATTTCGAATGAGTTTGTACCACTTGTCAAAACATTAATTACTTTCCGCTTGAGATACCTACAAAATATAGTTTTTGAACACGGCTTCTGGCGTTGAAAATCGTTCTCCAGGCAGTTTTTCCTTGATGTGCGGTAACAAAAAGAAGTCTTTGGGTGCTTAATAAGAACTGTATGGCGGATGACTCATTCATTAATTCGATGCTTTGAATGTTCAAAACCGGCTCAAGCTCGCATTGTCTTGATGCAGAATAATTCATAGGTTTTTGTTTTTTCCGTGTTGTCATGGAATATTTCTTATTTTTCTACGTGTCTCAAGTGACACTGTGGAAAAAACTGAAATTTTTTTTCGGTTTTTGTGCAAAATGAAAATAAAAATGCAGTCTATATTTATTCCCGAAATATATGCATTGAATCTTGTAAACAAGACAAATGTCAACGCTATCCGCTTTTAAAAAATACGCCTTTGCAGCCATACATCTCTTGTTGATGCACCCTTCATATAATATCCGAAGTTATAAAGAATCAATTTTTTTTTATGACATCAGTTTGTATGCGGAACAGGTGTGTCTTTTATTCAATTTAAAAAATTTCAACCTCATTGTAAGCTTTAAATATCGCAGCTTCGGGTAAAATGTCAAGTTATTGCATCAATTTTTGTGAAACTTATGAAGGTTTTGGTATTTTATAAGGTCTGTTTCCGTACGAACTTCAAGTTACTTGAAGTTGCTTGAAGGCGTTTCTTTACCTATTTTTCGAGCTCGAGAGACAAGAAGAACAAGCAAAATGCCACTCTCTCGAGCCTCGAAACTAGCTTGAACTTTGCTTGAACAATTTCTTCTTTGGCGCTGCTTACGTTTATAGGCAATCAGCTGTTTTTGTGCTTGAAACTTGCTAGAAGTCGTTTCCGTACTTTTTTGCAAACTCTTTCATTAGGACAGATAATTTAATTACTCTCACATATTGAACTTTACTCGAACTTTTCTTAAACCTTGTACGGAAATAGACCTATTGATGTCACTTTGTATGAGAAGTAGACGTGATTTTTGTTCGATTTGAGAAATTTCAAACTAAAAGTGTTTATTTGAGTTAAAAGCCTTTGCACAGAACTTCACGCTTTGAAGTGATTCATTTTTTATGTGGCTTATAGACATTTTAACATTTTGATGACGTCACTTTGTATGCGAGATAGGTGTGGTTTTGTATGGAAAAGAGATAAACTCTGACGCACTAAGCCGAGAGACACGGTTTTCATGGTCCCATTTCAAACTTGGGAAGCTATAGAACTAATGATCTAAAATAATTTTATGAAAAAAATAAAGCAACGAAACTGAATAAAACGAAAACTTAAAGTATCTATCATATTCGATGATGCTTATTTGTTAAATCGTAAAATCTACACAATTATCGCGAGTTGTATTTGTTATCACAATGAATGTGTTAACTATTCAAATGTAATATCATTTTACGTTTTAAGACATCCACCGAGTCAGAAAAATTTATCAAGTTCAAGTTACCAATGAAATCACTACACATACATCGGAAAGGGTCGTGAAAGGCATAATTAGAAGTGCACTGACTCAACTTAAAAAGCTGGAAATGTCTGGCTCCGCTCCTAGGGATGTTGAAGTTTAATAAAGAAAGAAGGTATTGTGAGTCTATATCGCCACAGAGTAGTTTGTATAAAAAGGAGACATTGAGCATATTTCTTCTGCTTCTTAAGGATGGCAGGGAAATAATTTTAAGGCGGGTTTCATAAGGGGGTAGAATAATGTAAAGCAAAAAGTAAGAATTGTTTTTGGACCGATTCTAATGTATCGATGTGGACATTGTATTGAGGGTTCCATATTACGGATGCATATTCAAGAATTGGTCTAACAAGAGAGGTATAAAGTATCTTAGTACACTAAGGGAAATAATGCATATTAACATTATCCACGCCTGAGTATCAATTTTATTTAAATATTTACGTGGATAAATCAAATATTTTCCCTACAACTCGTTTTTTTCCCGTATTTGAATTTTGTTTATACCACACACGTACACACATATTCCATACAAGCAAGCAGCAACAGCATCGCACACGTACACACATATTCCGACAAGCAGCGACAGCATCGCACTCTGTTCTCTTGCAGTTGCAACCTTAGTTCTTATAATTCTCATTTCGTTTTTGTTGCAAGAGTTGTATAACAGGGATATTTGGACGTACGTATCAGCGATTGCGTGCTGAAATAATGCAATTATATGTAGGGTGGAGTGACATGTCGACATTTTCCCACGAATGTGTCGTACCGATTGTCATTTGCCTGCATATTTTGCTTTATTAGTTTGCTTTATTATTGCCATTAGCATGGTAACTTTATTTTCTTTTTTCGTTCTTTAGTTTTATACTATTTTTGACATATGGTGTCATAATATTGCACCGACTGTCAAAAATAATATAATATTAAGGAACAAAAAAAGAAAATAAAGTAACCATGCTAATGGCATTAATGGACGCAGCTTGTGAGAAGTATTTGAATATATTGTTTCTTAATTTCAATATTTTTTATATAAATTTCCTTTAGACGTGATAGTTTTATTTTCAAATAGTAAATTTTTAAAAGATATTTAAGAAATTCGTGCATAATTTTAATATATTTTTTTATTATTTCTGTTTAAATATTTTAATATTTTATTTATATAAAAATGTTTTTAAATGAATTTTAAATATTTACGTAGTCGATTTATGCAAATGCGTTATTGGTGCAAAAATGACACGCTTTTTGGATAAATTAAAAAAGTTTTTGGATAAATTTAATATTTTTTCCCTTAGTGTAGTGAAAGGATCGTTGAATTCTTTAGCCCATCTTTATATTATTTATACTATTAGCAATTCGACGTGAGAATGTCATTTGCTTACATTTTTTAAGTTTAATTTTAAAAGGTTTAAATTACACCACTCCACTAGACTATTTAAATCGGATTGTAAGAGTTGTTGTTCTGTTACAGTGTTTAATTACAGAAGGAAGGTCATTTATTTAACAGTAAAAATAAAACCGGACCAAAATGACTTCCCTGAGGAACACCTGATGTGACCAAAATATTTTTTGACATAGAATTCTTATATTAAACTTTTTGCGAACGATTCGACAAGTACGATTTAATCCAGTGTAATAGTTTGACGGGAAACCCAATTCGATGAAGCTTTTTCAGAAGAAGATAATGATTAACACTATCGAAAGCTTTGCTAAAGTCTGTATAAAAAACGTCAGTCTGTCGTCCTAAAGTAAAACCTTTAATGACACGCGTAGTAAACTCCAAGAGGTTAGTTATCGTAGATTTTCCCTTTAAGAAACCATGTTGAGAGGTGGAAATGGAGGAAGATACGACGTGGGTTATTTGATCAGTTATAATTTTCTCAAATTACTTAGGGATTGCGCTAAGTTTTGCGATACCTCGGTAATTGGAAACATCAATTTTTGAGCCGGATTTATGAAGAGGTATTATATAAGATTTTCTCCATACATAGGAAAAATTACCACTATGCAAGGATGTGTTAAAAATGATTGATAGGGGAGAACACAAACTTATAGAACAATGTTTTAAAATGCAGCTCGGTATTTCGTCAGGACCAGTCGTAAAAGAAGATTTAACTTGTCGAAGGTAATGCATAACTATATTAGAATCTATTACGGGGGTTTCAAAAGAGTTAACTGGTGGTAGGTAAGGATATTCAAGACTCATGCTCAATGGTATGTTCGGAGTAGGTTGTTTTAAAGAAGTTTGCAAACATGTTGGAAACTTCGATGTCGCAAGATGCTTCTTCATGATTGAATTTCATAAGAGGTGGGAAGATGGATGTTTTTCGTTTTGAGTTGACAAAAGTGTAGAAAAGTTTTGGATTATCTTTGAATTGAGTTTTTATTTTGGCTATATAGGCTGAGTAGCATTGTTTATTTAATAGTTGATATCTGTAACGACAAGAGGAATAGCAAGCGAAATCTAAATTGGAGCCTGACTTTTTATATTTCTTAAATAAGCGATTTTTGGAATTTTTTAAAGACTTAAGCTCACTAGTTAACCAAGGAGGGCTTAAAGGCTTGAAATTACTATTTTGTTTTGGCACAGATAATGAAAAGCAATTTTGCAAGGTATCAACGTTAGTCTCCACTAGTGTCTTGATTTGTTCGTCGTCAACCTCCGAGGGCCTACCAGAACGAGGAGCATTCATTATTGATAAATTTTCATCACGGAAACGGACAAACCGCTAAGGCTTTCTTTAATCGAATCTTCGCCATTAACTCCCAATCCCAATTGTCTGGTGTCAGTTGCTGTTTTGCCTTTTTTTGAAAAGAACTTATCAAAGATCTCCATTTTTAAATCACTCTTTTAAACACGACTTCAAAAAAAAAAAAAAAAAGCAGGAAAAACTTAATTAATTTATTATTTTATTTATTTTTTAATGCAAGTAAACAGCTGAACATAAGAAAATTACTCATTCGACAACAAATGTTAGATCATTGACGATAACAATGAGGCATCATTGAGGCACCAGAAAAAATGAAATTTCTTTTTGAACAATTTAATAGTAGAAAGAACTTAAAGCATGTCTGATAAAACTGCTATATTGGATTTATATAAAACAAATAGAAAAAAGCATTTCCTTTGCATGTGCCACCAACTTAACTCAATAAAAAAAAAATATTGAAAATAACTATAAAATTTTTACACAATTTTTATAAACGATGTCGTTTCCATTATCTTTCACCATCACCATCCGACATCAGAGCAACAAAATCAAAAATGAAAAGTAATAAAATAAATTAGGTTTATTTACTTAAACGGAGCAAATGCGGAGTGTTGCAATAATTTCGTTTTCTACAGTGTGCTTTAGACGACGCGTGAATGTAAACGTGCGCGCAGCCGCATGCGCATTAAACAAATGCTATCGATTTTCTAGTTATAGATAATATTTTTATATTCGGGGTAACCATGACCTCCTTTGCAGTTGGTCCACAACACAACTTATGCGGATGATATTCAAATTTTTGCATAAAATGCTGCTAAAACAACAGCGCAACAATTGCCAGTGAGCACAATAACCTGAAGCAGCTGATCAGTAATTGTTGTTGTTATTGTCTGACTTAAATGCGGGCCGCATAAAAAAAATCTCTAATATTGCAAATTTTCATGAAAGAGTTTAGCTAAAATAAAACAATACAAAACGAAACGATAAAAAAGCGAAAATCTTATCAGTAAATCGAAAAGTCAAATAATTGCAGCAACAATCGTCGAATTTGCTGTGCTTGTTGCTGCTGCTGCGGCTTGTTCGTGCCGCCACTTAATGGACACACTAGCTGTGCCAAAGCGGCGTTCATTTGTCAGCGATGAGGATCAGCTAAGCAGGAGCCTCCAGTCAGAAGCTCTCTTTGTTATTTTCCATGATTGGCTGACAGTGAATAATTTGGCGTTTAACCCAGATTTGTGGCAACGGCTGCTGCTGCTGCTGTTGCTATGGCTTGCAATTGTTGTGGGTTGTAGCAACTAAGCGTTTTTCTTACACTCTAAGGCGTAATTTTATGTTTTAATTAGTTGCTCGTTATGTATTAACATTCGAAATATATTATTAAGTGGTCTCTCTTTAATTTTAAATTTGAGATATTTGTTTTTTATTTTTTTCAATTCCTTTAATTCTCATTGTCTCCACATTATCCTTCTAAACTATTAGATTTGTTTTTATCTTCTATTTTTTAAAAATAAATTAAAACTAAAAAACTTATGTGAGGAAATATTTTGACCAATTTTTTGATATCTGAATTGTTGTCTACTACTTTAGATTTTTTGGTCAAGTGGTTATTTTCAAATACAATTTAAAAAAATTTTTTTATAAACTTATAATAAAGAAATATTCTACGAATTTACCTACTATGTTGATTTTTTTTAATAAAATCATTTTTATCTAGTCCTAGAACATTTTTCTAAATAACAATATGGAACTAAAAAAACTAATTAAGTTTATCTATTTTTAAAGTATGGTTTTCTTTTACGAATTTATAAAAATTTGCAGAAGTAAAAAATTTTAAAATTCAAAGTGACGGATCCAATATGGCTGCCATAAAAGTACTTACTTCTGTAATACCAGTTCAAGTTCTCTTGAATTTTGAAATCTTA